>CM069858.1:206491019-206856019 GCA_036172795.1 Pelodytes ibericus | reverse complement strand
ATCTTGAACTCGTTGTTATGTTCCTCAAACCATTCCCGAACCATTTTTGCTTTGTGGCAGAGCGCATTATCCTGCTTAAAGAGACCAATGCCATCAGGATATATCATTTCCATGAAAGGCTGTACATGGTTTGCAGCAATGATTAGCCAGGTGGTATGATTCAAAGTAACATTTACATGAATGGCAGGGCCCAAGGTTTCCCAGCAGAACATTGCCCAAAGCATCACACTGCCTCCGCCGGGCTTGCCACCTGTCAGTGGCCATAATGTTATGACTGATTGATGTGTGTTTATACCGTTATTCGGTTGTGTGCAGAAAATGTTTGATGTTGTTGTTTAACACCTCTTTAACTCAGAAGTTTCTACCATGTTAAACATGAAATTCAGTTAAGTCATGTTTTTGTTTTGTTTGGTTATTTTTTGTCATTTCTTTGTTGTGTAAGATGAGTGGTGCAAATGTCCTTTTTACTCTATTTTTAGAATGTTGATCCTGCCCATAACACCTTTTGTGTGTTTTGGAACCAAACGGGATGGTCTCGCCGTGGATGTCAAACCAAAGTTTACAATTCCACCCACACCCTCTGTTCCTGCTCCCATCTCTCCAGTTTTGCAATTTTGACCTCATTGGATGATTTCAAGGTGAAACAAAAAGAAATTGTAACTCACGAAACACAATACATCATTAGCAGACGCATAAGATAATTTACATGTATCTGTGGAGTCTCCTGCTTATGACATCACTTTGTGGCTTGATATGCAAATTATACAATTCCTGTTTAAAGTTAGTTTATTTGATGCATTTGCATGCAATTCTGCTAACAAACCTTTCTGTTTCTCTGTTTCACAGGAAGATGTGGGTCTGACATTGCTGTCTCGCATCGGTCTCATTGTGTCTGTTGTGTGCCTGGCTCTCTCTCTCCTCACATTTCTTCTCTGCCGGTCTCTACGAAGCGCTCACACCTCTGTCCTGACAGCGCTAATAGGGTGTCTCTTTTTGGGACAACTCCTCTTTTTGGTGGGAAGTAATCAAACAGGGAATACGGTAACTGTTACTGTCCCTCTTTCTTTTTTTACTTTGACTAAATATTTATTAAAATATTTATTTTTCCATTTTTTCCATTCTTATGTGACATAATAATTTGAAGAGCTTTAATTACAGCAGGAGAAATCTCAGCAGTGTCTTGTATAAAGAGGTTTAATTGTGCAAAACAGCAATTTAGAGAACAGAACAGTCTAATCATTAAACAACTTTGGTGAACTGACATGACAAGGGTATAGTCAAATGTTCCCCTAAACCCCCCACTAATGACAGACACCAATGCTGGGGGAAACATATGGCTACATCTTTTAATAAAATATAATAAAATATGTAATTGCCTAATATAACAAGGCCCCACCCTTTAGTACACATGGCAATGACACCCCACAAAGAAAATAATAATACATTCTGTAGAGACAAATAGCTTGCAATTAACACATCACATCAAAACATTAAATAACATTCATACCAAGGAGGGGCATACTGAGATGCTTCTCCCACCATGGTTTGAGCTACCAACCTGCTCGAAACCACCAAACACATAACCAAACACTTATTAACACACCCAAACACTTCCTAATCTAACTCCCCTTGCAAGCTCTGCCAAGCTGTGACTAAAAGACCTAAAAACAGAGAGGGTGGGAGGGAAGATCAAGGTAGGTGAATCTTAATTATATAATGGCTTTTAATTAAAATGGCAGAACCCAATTTCTACCACTCCTACACCGCTCCCACCAACACTGTAACCCAATCCCCTTGTCCCAGAACATTAACCCTATTCCTAACCCCGCCAAGGCCCCATCTAGTTATGCTCTGCTGCCCCCTAGGGGCTCCAAGGAAATTGTCATCTTTTATGGCACTCTACACAATTGCTGTATGTTGCAACTTATTATGGTCCACTTTGGGAAGATATTTCTATAGAACTGTCTTATTAAAACCTTATATCTTATTGATATAGATCATTTTTACCTCACAAGGATAGGGTGGGAATGGCTGAAGCTGTTTGTTCTCCAAACCATACCTTGTCAGCCCAGTTGAATACCATACACAAACTACCTTTATAATGATCATATACATAAAATGCCACGGCTAACTTTTAGAATATTACTAATGGTTCCTATTCCTCATAAGCCCACCTAAACTACTCCTCATACCAACTAACTACACCCATCCCCTTTCCCACCCCCTGCAGCCATGTCCAGTTGTATCGGTCCCTGACTCTCTCATATAACAACTGTGGGACCATAGAAATAGGAATAAATAGTGAAAGTGGTTTATTTAGGCAAAACAACCAAAGGTGGGGTGTTCACCAGAACATTTGGATTTTGTTGCCCCCTCTCCTTTCAAAATCCTTCATTAGTATACTTGTATTTGTCTTGGCTAGAATAGTGCCCTTCTTCTGCCATCTTCCACACAATTCTGTTTAATGCCACTGACAGTCACGTTGGTCAGCCCTTTGGACAGGTCAACTTAGTCGTGCACTATGTATAAAAAGTCATTTATATGCCTGTGGGCCTTTGTTATTTCTATTTACCAAGTCTGTGTACACAGTTTTGTACATACTACCAAGCAGGGATGCACCGGAACAAATGGAACTCCAGCCATGTGGACTTCATTTCTCGCTTCCTCTGTAATTAGATCCTCTGCTCCATCATTGCGGGCGGCCTCCATTTCTTCTTCCTGTGTGCATTTTGTTGGATGTCTCTGGAGAGCATCCTCCTTTTCCTGACTGTGCGGAACCTGCAAGCCATGAATTATCTGACTTCCCGGCGCTCTCACTTTCCATCAGTATGTGTTGCTGGGTTTGGACTCCCTGTGATCATTGTGACTATCTCAGCAGCAATTCGTCCAAGAGAATACGGAACTCTCGAACAGTAAGTACAAAGATTTGCTAGGACAGTCCTGCTTTTTGGGGGTCCTGTCATGACAAATTCATCTTTGTGCATTATTATTTTTGGCAAAAATATACATGTTTAACGAACTTCCTTTTTACTATTGTTGCTAGGATGCTAAGATTTTGGGGCCCTAAGTGAAAAATTTAGATGGGGTCCCCATCTCAGATACTTAATCCACTCTCGATTAGGCTGGCTGGGAAGGTCCCACAAAGGAACTTTATGTCCCTGTTCCAGGGCAACCTCAATGAAGAGTTCTCGAATGAGAGCTTTGAGTGAGAGAGGTCTCAACCAATTAGGTGAGACTTCTTTCAGACAGAGTTCAGTGTAAGCTGCAGTAACCAGCCTGCAGCCTGCACCAGGTAATAAACCCATACTGCGCGTGTGTGTGACTGTATGTGTGTGACTTTGTGTGCATGGGACTCTATGTGTGTGTGTGTGTGAATGGCCAGCATTACATACACACGAGTCATATATGTACACACAGTCACATACACATAAAATACATTCCATTTATGTTATATAAATTATTGGGAAGCTTTGGGAAATATATATATATTTCCCAAATCTTCCCAATAATTTATAAAGTGTTTTTTTTTCTGGTAGTGCTATTCCGGCCTGGTTTTTACAATTTACACATCATTCCCTCTGCAGATCAATGCTTAGTGACTAGACCCAAGGCAAGCCTTTGGATTGTGCAACCTGTACGAGCGGACAGTGCGCAACACCCAGGGGTGCCAGCCGCAGTGGAGGGGGCAGACCTCACCAGGTGAGAGGTGAAGGTCCGCCCCCACCCTGTGAAGCAGAGTAGTAGCTGCTTCAAGGGAAGCAGCGGGCAGCATAAGCTCTGTGTGTTAAACACACATGGAGCAGTAAGTGCTGCTCTGGCTCCCCGCGCGTAGTGATGATGCAGGGGGAGAAAACAGATGGGCAGGAGAGGGAGATAACAGTGGAGGGGGAGAAAACATAGATGGCGAGAGAACAGAGAGGAGGGAGAGAACATCAATAGGGGGAGATGGAAAGATATATGGGGAGGGGAAGGAGAGGGAAAGAGAGGGTTGGCCCACACAGACACCAGAACACTTAAGCCCGGACTTGGCTAGACCCGTATACACTCCTAGAGACCACACAAACATTGATATGCAATATACAGTCTATACCTCAACAGAATATATTTTCAAGGGGAAAAGGCATTAGCAAACTTGATTTTATTTCTACCTACATTTACTACAAAAGATTTTATCTTGCAATCTTCTTGAACCTAGCAGTTCAACTGTGGTCCTCCCGCTGAACTACAAATCCCATAATCCCCCAACAGCCTTTAACAATGTCAGGCTTATGGTAGTTGTAGTCCAGAAAAAGATGGAAAGCCACAGTTGGACACCTAGGTTCTAGATAGTAAAGAGCAGGGCTCTCTACCTTGTTTATCACACATAGTCTGTAACGCCCTTTTTATGCTCTGTACCAAGTGCTGTATAATTCCCTGGTGCTATATAAATAAATGTTGAGGCAATATAATCTGTAGTACTGATCTGTAGTGTACACTTTTCACATCAACATGAATATGATTTATTCCCACTATTGTATAGTGGAAAAGTTTGTATTCAAAAATACATTTTTGGATTCCATGATGAATAAGATGTGCTTTTAGTATTATTATAATTATTATGTGAACTTTTTTTTTTTTTTCTGAAAAAAATAAATAAAAAAATCTTGCTTTAACTGAACTTCCTAGTCTGTCGCCTGCAAATCTGAGTGTATTAAAGACAATATGGCTAGTGCATAATTAATAATTGTACTGTTAATGACAATGTAATTCCTGGGGTTGCATAATAAAACAGTACATCCCTAGGGTGCATTCATGCTACATTCTATGTGTCTCTGCTTCGTCCCTCAGCTGTTGGCTCAGTCAAAACATTATCTGGAGTTTCCTTGGCCCGATTTTAGTGCTAATTTTGGTAAGTTTAATCTGTTCTACTAGAGATTTAACATTTCTTTGGGAAACGTTTCCATTTTCTTTCTGCTCTATTAAAGCGGTAGCATTTCATGAGGTCAATTTAGATATAAGAAATTCAAATCAAATGATGTATAAGTTGGTTTGTTCTTAAAAATATTATGTTTAAGGGTCTACTGATTATGAACCAATTCATCCCGAATCAAAGACATCCCTGAAATTCGGCCCCGAACCGGCATGTCTGAGCCATTTGGAAACCATTGGGTTTCGGCTACCCAACATGGCCCGATCAACCTAGAATACAATTTCCGATTCGGGGATAATAGCCACATTCAAATTCTCCAGATCTTAAATAAAAGGTCCTTTTATTACACAATTAAGAACATATTTTTAAGTAGTTATTTCATATATGAGTTGTGTATAACATGTTTTATTCATTGATCTTAAAGTGGAACTGTCAGTTTGCCATGTAATATCATTTAGTATTCTAAAACATTTCACAAAACAATATGTGTATTAGAAATCCACCTAAATTTGTGCACTCAGCATAAGCATATGCAAGTGTTGTCTCACATGCTAATCAGCACTGTTAAAATAAAATACCTAACCTCACTGATGTTCCTCTCTTTTCTCTTTTCAGGTTAACACCACTCTTTTGATGCTGACCCTTTGGTTACTCCGAGTGAAACTCGCTTCTCTGAACACCAATGTTTCCGCATTAAAAGACAAACGGTGAGTCCAGAAGAAAGGGACAGCCAGCTAAAGAGTGCGAAAATTAAAAAAAAAACATGACCTATACTGAGAGACGTTCAGCAGAGATCAGAAGATGACAGATTGTCTGTGTTAAACAAGATCTCTTCCCCCAACAGCACATAGCAGAACATAAAGAGTAAAACCACAGAGCAAATTGTAACTCTGTATAATGGGTAATAATAATAATCAACTGATCCCTCTTTTGTTTCTAGTATATATAGGCATTGTTGGACTTCAATCCCTCCAGCTGATGACCCCAATCTCGCGTACCAGGGTTAACGGACAAGTATAATCCTTATTTGTGAGAAGACACCTTAATCACTTATGTTTTACTGTTCAAACAGGCAGAAATAGTGTGGGGTGTAACGCCTTATACGTTTGTGCTTTCAACACTTAATCAAAGCACAGTTTTTGTCCGCTGTGTTGAGCTGGTGACAGAGTGAATGCTTCAATCAAAGTTATTCAATCAATGCTTTTTATTGCTCGTTAGATGGAGACAAGCTATCGTATCCTCTGATCTCTGCTGAACATGTTTCTAGCGGCGTGGATGCTGCCAACAAGCATAGTCTCCTGGAGCTACCTCCATATGAACTTTGTGCTCTGTTGTGTGTTCATAATTTATAAATTGAGTGAAGACTGAAGGGTCTACCAAATATAGACCAATCTGGCCAGTAATGGAGTCGGGCAAAGTAGCCGAATTTCCAAAATTACCGAAATTTGGCTGCTCAATATCGTTGATATCAGGACTGAATCAACCATCTGGTCCATTTGAAAACCAAAACATTGGAAGTATTTAGATCAGAGACCCTATATGCGTTGTTCACCCCCGAACATGATGTCAGCTGTGATATCCAAATTACGGATTTATTCAAAAGCACATCAGAGCTACCTGAGTAGTACAAAATTTGTGTCATATAATATATTGTACATATACTTATAGAATATGTACAATATATTGTGTGCCTATATATTAAGTGTATCACAAAGCTCCAGAGGAATAAAGCTCATTCTATTGTGTGTTTAAAATGCAGTAAATGTGTTTCTATATCAGTTTTTGTTACAAATGGCTTATCAAATTGAACCAACAGCTCATTTGGCCATAATACCACCCACAAATGCCCTTGCCCCAAAGCCACTCCCCAAAAAGAAAACTGTCCCTCATTTGAATTGTTGGGAGATATAACATTTGTTATATAATTAATCACAACCATTTACTATGAATTCATTTAGTTCCTTCCTTAACTCCTACAACGCTGAGTATCTCGCTCACTTTTACCTCATATCGGGGGTGGGGGAGGGGGGGGAGTTTAATTGAGTGTAACTAGGACCACGTGAAGGAAGAGCGTTTAGTAGTGACCTCTCATTAATCCCACCCATACTTTAAAAATAATGTCTAAACATTATAAAAAGTAAACATAAAACACACACACCCTATTTACCCTCATCATATTCCCTCTATTCACAAGGAGTAAAGCATATAGAAAACCCCACAAACTATTATAATCCTATATCTAGTACCATGACTGGTCAGTGGTGGTAGAAGATGGCCCAGTTAGGACATATTTGTGCCCCTTTCCAAATCTGAAGACACCTTATTTGTTTCCCTCCATTTCTGGGAATACTGTTCTAGGTTCAGTTGTCCCCATCCCTCTCCCATTCTCAGTGATGTCATCAGTTGTAGTGAGGAAAGCATAATCTGCCGCTCTGTAGTTTGTAAATCTGTTGGGGGAAATGTAAAAAAGGAGCAGCAAGTGATGTAATAACAGATTCATTTAAGACGTTATTGGTATGATCTAGCAAGAGTCATCAGCTGCAAAAAGGGGAGCTTTGAAAGCACAGTAAAATCAATAAAATGCTGTTTATTTTTCTTCTGTATTTTATTAGGACTTTTTTCTTTTAAGTATAATGTCTAGCAGTACTTACGTGGAAAAAAGATGAGAAAAATTACTCTGCAATATAAACTTTTCAGGTTTGATATATTAAAGGGCAACTCTCAGCAAAAAAATGACTTTTATTTAATTGAAAGTTTGCATTAGATGTAGACATTTTACAGAGAAATTCTTCAATGAATACAAATAAATCACCTTATTGAGCCGTCTTTGCTCCGTATAGCTCCAGCAGGGGACGGACATGTTGTTTAGAATCTTGGGTCAGATGGTCCATCATTAAAGCATATCTATTTAACCCCTACATTTAAGCCGTGGTTACTTCTCCTGCCTGTAGGGGAGCTGTGATACTCAGAACTTGCATCTTTTCTCGTTATAGGCTACTGATATTCAAGGCTCTGGCACAAGTGTTTATATTGGGTTGCACCTGGATTCTCGGCTTCTTCCAGTTTGCTGGCACATTCATGTCTTACATTTTCGTCGGGTTGAACAGTTTCCAGGGGGCCTTCATTTTCCTCGTGCACTGCCTGCTCAACCGTCAGGTATGTATCGCGCCAATCATGAGGTTAAAGTAAACCAACCAACTGCCCTGCTGTATGTAGGACAGTACGTAATTGGGGCAGTTTTCCCATGGTCTCAAATTCATCCTCCATTGTCCCAAATCTGTGAAGGACACTGAATAAGAAAAGGATATGATGAAAAATGTTCTCTATATTGTGTTAGCAGAATAGTAATCACATGCATATATTAATGGAAAAATAAACATGTCTCCTGTTTATGATGTCACCTTGCTGCTTGATATGCAAATGAACATATTTTAAATGGGAAATGTGTAATTTCATCCCAGGCCACAAGGTGATACAGATACATCTAAGAAACAGTTTTCTTTTAATTAGTGTATTGTAATGCTTGCAATTCTGCTTAACACAATGTACAGTAAAACATTTTTTTTTTTTTATATAATTATAATTCTCTGAGCTCTGTAACCCTAGAAGTTATACTCATTTAATGTCCTATGTCCTGCAGCCATCTGGAGTATAGATTCTATTCCCTGCACTATAAATATAGAAATGGGGCATTGGAGCAGTATATTTATTGTGGACTGAATAAATCAAAGCATCAAATATATTTGTTCTATTTGGTTTATATAGCTCTATCAGGGTGGGGGACATGTTGTTTAGAGTCTTTGGTGAGATCTTCCATCATCTGACACAAGAGTCTTAAAATTGTCTACCCCCTGAGAAAGCGATACAGAGCAAAGAGGGCTCAATAAGGTACTCTATTTGGCTGTAAAAAAAATAAAATAAAAAATAAATGAAAGCATGACTACACTTGATGTAATCTTTCAATGAAACATTATTTAATTGTAAAACTGGTCATTTTACGTTCTATCAGAATTGTAGTATTTTTATGTAACTTCCTCTATGACCACTAGATGGTGTATTATTTTTTTCTAGTTATTTCTAATAATACCTTTAACGGCTTTTATGCCCACATAGGTGAGGGAAGAATATCGCAAAGTGTTCCGCAGAATCCGCTCACAGAAGTCAGAGACGGATGTTCTAACTGCTAGCACTCTACCCATGACTGTGAAATCAGTAAGCCTCCTTCCTACATTTTGCCTCCTTCCTCTGTTCAGATCTCCACTGCAAATTCTAATTTTAAATTGCCATTTATTTGCAGAGCAACACTTATGAAAAATCGGACCCTGCAACGAGCGTTCCTTGGACAACTGAATCATGAGTCTAACCGTTTTAAAGTGTCTTTAATCGTATGTTTCTAAATTGGTCCAGGTTTGTCAGTGGATGTTGGGACTTTAAGGTGATTAATATCCTAAGACCAGATTTTTTTTATCCTGGTCGCCACAAGGCAGAGACTTTATGGACGATTGTCTAAGGTGATTAATAGTTGGTGGACTATACCAAAGATAGACAATCGTCCATAAAGTCTCTGCCTTGTGACGACCAGGATAAAAATCTGGTCTTGGGACTTTAAGGTGATTATCTTTGGTATAGTGCACCGACTATTAAAGTCCCAAGACCAGATTTTTATCCTGGTCGCCACAAGGCAGAGACTTTATGGACGATTGTCTATCTTTGGTGTAGTCCACCGACTTTTTCATAACCATATTTTACATAGCGTAAATACTATCACTGAGTAAAAAGGCCTCTGAAATTAACCTAGACAATAGTACAAATGCTTAAACCCTCTTTGGACACTGCTGCTGCTGTACAAAAAAAATAAAAGAAAAGAAAACTGCTGGAAGAAGGTTATTAGAGCCTAGGATTCAGCTGGTCTGAATGATTCCAGCATTCCGCATTGTAGAAGAGGAGAACTGATGCAATATGCCCAATCTGCACAAAGAAATATGACAAGCTTAGAATTTGTTTAAATAAAAGAGCTGATTCCATAGTAACAGCCTTTGACAAGGACTGCAGAGGGAGGTAGAACACCTTTGCTGTGCGCTTTCTCCCCCCCCCACCCCCCCACCAAAGCCAACATAAAATCTTGTGTTGTTTCTCCTATATGGCCACTAAAGTAAAAATAAAAACACAATTTTTTAAATCATAGTTGTTAAATGGTCACTGTGTTGGTCAGTTGACAGGATCCCAGCATTGCCTATAAAATTCACTAAATCAGTATTCAATACATCCTACAATACCAAACTTGTAGTCCATTTAATATTTTTGCATACTTTTTCAATTTACATCAGTATTTGTGAAACTTTTACATCTTGAGGTAATTTTTTTTTATATTTATATTTACTTGCAGCTCTCATACATATCATTTGTAATTTATTTATCTTCTTTGTAATTTTGACTGTGAATAAATTTCTACTGTGTACATTGCCAGTGTATCTTCCTCTAAGTGAATAAAGCTGCACGATACAGAGCACTTCTCTCTGTTGTCTTAGGTCGATATTCAGATCTGATCAAGTGATAATACTCAGCAATGAGAAAATCTAACTAGAATAGTAGACCTTTGTTACACTGTTCCCTCTTTGGCAGAATGTTGTGATTGTGTATAGTGTTGAGCGAACCCGAACCGCACTGTTCGGGTTCGTACCAAACTTTACGGTTTTTGGACCCCGGACCCGAACACGGACATTTCACTGTATGTCCGTGTTGGAGTTCGAGGTTCAGCGATTACACTGTATGTAATGCTATTGGCTTTCTATAAATTGAAATAGAGTCCCCCATTCATAAGAAATTCTTATGAATGGGGACTCTATTTCCGTTTATAGAAAGCCAATACTATTACATGTATTCCATAAGCCGAAAGTCTATAAACCGAACGACATTCGGTTTATAGAATAGCAATGGCATTACATGTATTCTATAAACCGAATGTCGTTTGGTTTATAGACTTTCGGCTTATGTAATACATGTAATGCTATTGGCTTTCTATAAACCGAAATAGAGTCCCCATTCATAAGAATAGGTCATTTTACCTATTCGTATGAATGGGGACACTCACCCACATTTTACTTCATTTTGCAGCCCTCTAGCCCTTTCCAGGACTTTAGAGGCATTTTAGTGGCCAAAAGTTCGGGTCCCCATTGACTTCAATGGGGTTCGGGGTCAAGTTCGACCCCCAACCCGGACTTTTTTCCGAAGTTCGGCAGAACCCGAACATCCAGGTGTCCGCTCAACTCTAATTGTGAATGTTTATATTGTATAAGAAAGGGGAAATGTCATAGAAAGGAGGTCATGTTGGCAGCCATTGAACTCAATACAAATCAGGTTATAAGCTGATCTGTGCAGGTTGCTTAGGATCTCCACCAATGTCTTTATCCACCATCAGGATTTCACTGCAGATGTACAGTGCTACTGATCTGCAATACCATTATCAGCTTGTTGATCAAGGTGGCTGTAGGTAATAGCGTGACATTGTGTGACTAGCTCTGCTAGTACAATTTGGTGCCGTTTTTCATTAAACCTTGTTTACACATCTAGTGCTTTGTTGATGAAAGAGGGAAATGACAAGGGAATTGCAAAAAATTAAGGCTAAAATAGCCTAGAAAGTTAAATGCCCTGGCCATTTTTGACTTCTTCATTTGAAATAATCTGCTACATTAGCGAAGTAAGAATACAGTCTAGACTCCTCTAGCCATCACAGGTCCTAGCTATGCATGGATATAGAATGGGGAAGACACTCAGATCACAATACGAACTATGCAGTAAATGCTGGCATGTGAACTGGAAAAAAAATCAGGCATTAATCCTGGAATTGGAACAATAAGTGTCCACCCTAGTTACCCATATTACTGGATATTGCATGTGGCATTGTAGTCCTACTTGTGTGGATAGACCAAATCACACAATAGCTCATCTCTCTGTAGGCACAATTTATCACAGGGCCACTTGACACAGAAGGCGGATGTGTAAGAGAGTGCGACAGTGTATATTAGAGACATACTATATGATCATGATTGCACCATGAACAGTAGGACCACACATGTAAAACTAAAGGATGCAGGATAAACTAGAAAACAGACTAACACATGTAATTAGTGCTTTGGGTGTACTGTAATATTTTCAGTTCACGTGTGTCACGAAACACCGTGACTCTGGGCACAAGAGCGGAGCTCTGGAGCTGGCCGGCAACCCTGAATTTAATACCCAGTGTGTCCCCTTTTTTAATTTGAAGTTTTCCTAAATTGATAATAAATTAGTCCGCATCTAGCCAAGAACTAGTATATAAATCGATGACAAGATGGTATGGAGCAGTGCTTCATAAACCAGTCCTCGAGATACCCCAACGGTTCAGGATTCTGGAATTACCCAGTTGTGTTTATATAAGAATATGTATAACACCTGGTATGGTTTCCTAATTCTTAGGGAACCACACCAGATGTTATACATATTCTTATTTAAACGCAACTGGGTAATGCCTAAATCCTGGACTGTTGGGGGTCCTTGAGGACAGGTGTATGGAGCACTGGTATAGCGTACCAATAAATATCCATAGATTTTCCCATCTGTATCCTCATAACTGTTGGAGGTGTGGTCGGGAGGGAGGCAATGTATTCCACATATGCTGAACTTGCCCTAAGATTAAATGTTTTTTGCAAAATACTGAAATGACAATAAAACAAATCAGATTTGTGCGATTGTAGCGGATTATCTATCACATACCAAAATATTGCGCAAGGCGTTTTGGTATGCTTTGACAACCCACATATTGAATACAATAAATGAAATGATTCCCCTTTGCTGGAGCAAACTTTGTCTCCTAGTTACAATGCAGGGTTTATTAGAGTGAATAAACTTAAAGAAATTAAATACCTAACATTTCATAAGCAATTGTTATGGGAGTTAAATAAGGAGAGATAAAACATATATAGAAACATAGGAACATAGAAGCATAGAATGTGTCGGCAGATAAGAACCATTCGGTCCATCTATATATATATATATATATATATATATATATATATATATATATATATATTTGTATATGCTTACGTCCAAATGCTCAGTGATGTATCTTGGTTTTGTGCTGCCAGAAGGTTATTAGAGCTGAGACTAGTCTGAATGCTTCCAGCATTCAGCTATGTAAAAGGGTGAGAACTGATGCAGTCTGTCCAGTCTGCCCAAAGAAACAAAGCAAGCTGGGTTTTTTTCAGTAAAACTTTAAACATCAGTTTTAACATTGGAATTGGAACAATTCTTACCTGACCAACTATTATTGTCCTTACTACTGTACTCACTGCCTAGAGAGGTGGTGCTATCAAATACAATGAATGCACAATTAATGCACTTAAAATGTCCTTTTCTTTTTCTTTTTTTTTTTAGAAAAGCAGAACATACAGGGCTATTAATAATAGAGTGAACATTAATAAAAAAGCTTCTTGATCCAAGGAGAAATCTGATTGCCTTTTGGAGTCAGGAAGGAATCCCCCACCCCCCATCCCACTAAGCCCCCACCCTCCAGGGGAAAAATTTGAAATAGCTTCCTTAGGGATTTTTTTTGCTTTTCTTTTGGATCAAAAGCGGGAATGTTAGGTAGAAGGGTTGAACTTGATGGACTTGTGTCTTTTTTCAACCTTAATTACTATGTTACTTGTTAGGCCACTTCTACAGAATAGCTTTAAAAAGGATTAATACAAACCGATCACAAAATCATAAATATAGTTGTTTTACAAGAACGAGGATACTGTTATTGGTTGGAGACAACTGAACATTTTATTTAAAAGATTACAGCATTCAAATTCTGGTTGCAAATTCCATTTAAAGGGAGAGTACCATGGAGAAATATTTTTGACTGTGCATAAAAAAAAACAACAACCTGTGTGGTATAAAGTTTTTTTTTTTTTTTAAAGATGGTTTAGCAGCTGTGGATGCCAATATATGACAGAGCCAATCTAATCATCGATATAAAATTACATCGCAGGTCACTCACACTGCCGACGTTGTTAGTGTCTCAGACAAATGACATGGCGGGTAGAAGGTCAGTGCAGGACTTTAGAGGTCAGTGCGAACAGGGTTAAGATTCAAGGACTGGGTTTCAAATTAGAGTGAGGCAGAAAACTAAGATTTAGGAAAAGAGGGTAAAATTAAGTAGTTATAGAGCAGGCCAGGGGTGGGAGGTTTACAGGAGGAATGGGACAATAGGTGAGCGCAGAGGAGGGTAATCTCGGAACTCCTTCAAGTAGCTGCGGTGTTTTCCTTTGGCCCAAATTGTCATTTGAATGAATCCAACCAATGAGAAGAGGGCAACTGGAAGAAAAGGGAAATACAATATAAATATGACTGTAACAATACCAGCAGCCCAGTGAGAGAGGAAGAGACTAGGTCTATTGTCGGATCTGGAGTGATCACTGTTTTATTAGACAAACATGATCACGATCATTTGCCATTTATTAGCAGAGCTTTGGCTCAGATTCCTTTGCCAAGTTAGATCTGTTATTAGCCATCTGATATCAGATGTTCCTGGATTAGAGAGCTCACCTGGGACACACTGGGTCATAATTGCAAATCCCATCCAAGAGCCAACCTGAGAAAGAGAGAACAAGATGTAAACATATCCCACAAAAGCAAAAAAACAAAACAAAAACACAGCACAACCCCTTACATAGAATGTGTCGGCAGATAAGAACCATTCGGTCCATCTAGTCTGCCCAATTTTTTTTGATTACTTTTATTAGTCCCCCGTTCCCGGTCTTATAGCTAGGATAGACTTGTGTCTATCCCACGCATGCTTAAACTCCTTGACTGTGTTTACCTCTACCACTTCTGAACCCCTTGTTACCCATCACTGCTTCACTTGACTTACCTCATACGTGTAGTTAGGGCAAGAGACCAGGAGAAACAGCCAGGTGAACGGATTCCGAGTAGGAAATGGAATCTTACGTGTTTTAGAACCTGTGACAGATAACAAGATGATCAGATGTTGTATGGTGAGGAGGAGCAATGAGGCACAAGGAGGGTGTGGCATAAGACTAACCCATTTACTCACCAGCTGGTCGCAGGTTTCTCAGTGCTATGTGTATGGAGAAATTACCCAGCTGACAAAACTGAGAGAAACAGGAATTACACAATAATATTTATTATATATACAATTTATGACCTATTAAAATCAAACAAATCAAATTTGCCCCCGGATTCTTTCTTCCTCCCCCCAAAAATACAGACTTTTTACATAAAAATGTGCACAAAAATCCTATGTTGTGTCATAAATAAGAGACACCATAGACACATTTATCCCCTAAACTATGCAATTCCATTAACTATGTATTGATCATTTTTGATCATTTAGACTATAAACTATGTCCCTTTAAACTATACTAACTTGCTGGATGAACGTTATGGCGATTAGATAGATAGTGCTCAAAATGCTGGAAAAATATGATTATACACATGGCATCAGAATTTCCTTCTGCGTGTGTGTATTGTGCATCAGTCAGATGATACTTATGTAATACGGATGGTATGGAATAGTTAATGAACTAGGAGGATTGGAGAAAAGTCATTTTTTATCAATGATCACTGAACAAAAACAAAAACAGTATGTATGTCTTACCAGGAAAATAATTACTGCCAACTTTACTTGCTCATCTCCATACACTGCCAGAGACAAGGGACAGCAGAGTTTTTAATACATTCTCATTATGCTTTGATTACTTTTCATTTACATCATGCACCACACTAAATATGGCTGCTTCTGGTTCAGGAAGTAGAATCTCACCTCATGCCAGTTTTGAAGTAACCACAATAAATATGGCTGCTTCCTGTTTAGTAAGTACATTGATAAAGAAAGGTGAATTAAGGGCTTTCTAAGAGATATCTATATCTTATCACAGTGTTACTTACACTTGTCCTCAAGGACCCCCAACGGTCCAGTTTAAATAGGAATATGTATAACACCTGGTATGGTTTCCGTACGGTTAGGGAACCACACCAAGTGTTACATACATATTCTTATTTAAACACAACTGGGTAATCGCTTAATCTTGGACAGCTGGGGGTCATTGAGGACAAGTTTGAGAAGCACTGGTCTAGCATGACAACAGAAACCCATGCCAGCAACAATTGTGTTTTTATATTTATTTTTACATACAGGAAAAATGACACGTTTCACTACATCTGAGCTTGGATTTTATAGAAAAGCTATCAATGTAAATGGGTTTACAACCTAGCCCTTCTCTTAGATCTCTAAAATTCATTTTTATCCTATTTTGCTACTTTCTCAGTACATCTGATCTTTGTGTTGTATCTTTCCATTCTGTGCTCTCTCCATTCACATAATAAAGCAATATAGCCTCTAGATAAATAAACAGATTGCATATTTATACATTGCAGTAGATACATTCACTGTGTAACTATACCACATATTATCTTAACATTATTTTTTCCATTTTTAAATATTTGATGTTATTTGAAAAGCACATAGTTTAGATGAAAAAATATTGGAAATTTAGTCACAATATTTGGCCATATTAAAGAGAATATGTGGTATAGTTACACACTGAATTTATGTATTGCATTGTGTGATTTTTGGTCACTCTAGTGGTGCACTATATTACATATGCCAGTTATGGGGTGCTGTCCAAATTCTAGTTTTTGTGATTATTTATACAGTGATATGTACTTACTCGGAGGTGTATAGAGTGGATGGTTAATGTAGTACGCCATCCAAGCTGAAAATCCCCAGTAATACATACAGTTCTAAAAAAGAGAAAAACAAATCCAAGGTTTAAACCAGAGACATATAAATGGCCTGTGCTACTTTACAATTAGGCCAGTAAATAGCATGCTTGAATCTGATACGACACAGATGCGCCCAACCCACTAAAAATGCCAAATTCCTCATTTAAAACCTCAAATCAATCTAGTTCCTGTGCCATGTATTAAGGTCAGAATGTGTACTCGCCATGAAGGGCAGTACCATCTAGTTTATGTTCTATATGTTGAGCATTTGTTTAATATATGTGAAATGTACTAATTTTTAATATAAAACAATTTACGGTTTTATACTGAAAATGATTTCCCAGGGGTCGCTAAAAACATCCAATAAGAAGGAACCGGGAGAAATGGGCAGGATCTGTTGCTACAGCAACAGCAATAAATCTATTTGATTTTATATGCAGTTTTCAGGAAATAGGAAGTCCTATGGAAAACTGTAGGTGGATCTTCACCTTTAAATGTCTCAATACCATGAATGCACAACTGCTTGTTGCAAGTTCTATTCATAGATCATTATATAATAAGACCCACAATGCAATTACCTTAAAGATGTTCCGGAGCGGCATTGTACCGTGAGAGAATCGATGGACAAACAGGGTTTCCAGGATGCGTTTTACGTAATGAAACGAGTGGCATATACAGGCCAGGCTGCAATAAATAGGGATGATGTTATTATATCAAACTGCAGACAATAGAAGCATTATCAACACACATGCTGGGCCAGATTCCCGATCCGGTAGACTAGGTGGGGATGGGACACTTCATCGCGGCTGCTTCCGCGCAGCCGCTTCACCGCCGACTCTACAGCACAAGACAGATCGTCGCTGGAGATTTCATCGCGGGACATTTCATCGCTAAAGGTAAGTATTTTACCGATTTTAGTTTGTTTAGAATTATGGTTTAGGGGGTTAGAATTAGGTTTAGTGTTAGGGGTTAATTTTACTATTAGGGGTCGGGGTTAATATTAGGGTTAGTATTGGGGTTTAGGGGGTTAACTTTAGTATTAGGGGTCGGGGGTTAGTATTAGGGTTAGTATTAGGTTTAGTATTGGGGTTTAGGGGGTTAACTTTAGTATTAGGGGTCGGGGTTAGTATTAGGGTTAGTATTAGGGTTAGTATTGGGGTTTAGGGGGTTAACTTTAGTATTAGGGGTCGGGGGTTAGTATTAGGTTTAGTATTGGGGTTTAGGGGGTTAACTTTAGTATTAGGGGTCGGGGGTTAGTATTAGGGTTAGTATTAGGTTTAGTATTGGGGTTTAGGGGGTTAACTTTAGTATTAGGGGTCGGGGGTTAGTATTAGGGTTAGTATTGGGGTTCAGGGGGTTAACTTTAGTATTAGGGGTCGGGGGTTAGTATTAGGGTTAGTATTAGGTTTAGTATTGGGGTTTAGGGGGTTAACTTTAGTATTAGGGGTCGGGGGTTAGTATTAGGGTTAGTATTGGGGTTTTGGGGGTTAACTTTAGTATTAGGGGTCGGGGGTTAGTATTAGGGTTAGTATTAGGTTTAGGGGGTTAACTTTAGTATTAGGGGTCGGGGGTTAGTATTAGGGTTAGTATTGGGGTTTTGGGGGTTAACTTTAGTATTAGGGGTCGGGGGTTAGTAGTAGGGTTTAGGGGGTTAATTTTAGTATTGGGGTTAATTTTAGTGTTAGTATTGGGGTTTAGTGTTTAGTGTTACTATTGGGGGGGGGGGAATCATTTATTAGTGGGGTTATTTTAGTTTTACTTTTAGATTTGTAAGAGCTGACAGTTCAGCGCTGAACTGTCAGCTCTTACATAGCTGCAGCCGCGGTGAAACGGCCGCGTTATTCTTCATTGCTGACAGTTCAGCGCTCTAACTGCCGCGCTGAACTGTCAGCGATGAAGATGCGGCGAAGAAGTGTCCTAGACCCGACTAGGTACCTGCCCATGTCATTAATAGCACCACAGGAGGTATTTGGCTATGCAAGATGCACACACATAAAGAGCACCTATTTTTGCTGTCATGTTGTTCCAAAGTCCTGCCTTTTCAATGTATTGTCTGTAGGATCAAGAAGGGGCAACCTGTATTGTCTCTTCCCAAGATGAATGGAAATATGCTGCTCAATTCTTCTCTCTGGTCAGACTAGTTACAGTGTAATAACCAGTAATGGAGCCGGTACCAATACAGCTGAACTGTTAAATTTTGTTATGTTCCTGTATGTTGATATGCATCTAGGACAGTTCAGCGTGGCTGATTTACCACTGACGTTGCTGCTTCATTGCGGTAATGTAAGCGCTGAACTATCAGCGCTTACAAACATACACCCCCAAGTAAATTACCCCCCCCACATTAAATGAAAATCCCCAAAAGTGACCCCCCCAAACCCTAATACTAAAATGAACCCTGAACCCTAATACTAAAATTAACCCCAACACTAATGCTACCCCCCAAACCCTAATACTAAAATTAACCCCCGAACTCTAATATCCCTATTAAACATTAATAATACTCACCTTTAGCGATGAAATTTCCCGCGATTAATGAGCCATCGCACGAGAGGGGGCGGTGAAGCGGCTGCGTTAATGCAGCCACGGTGAACTGTCCCATCCTCCGTTGATATACGGTTATGTATATGCTTGTGTTCTTCTGTATTATGTATTCTAGTTATATGGTTTCTGTATATTGTGCGTCATTCTTGTCTAGGTGTGTACTGGATAATCGGATTTGATTAAGAGAGCCTATTGCTCTGACGGTCTGCTTTTAGTAAAGTGCGACTCAGGACTTAAAAATCAGGGAAATCTAAACTTAGAAACAGGATTTGCAGACAGGTAGCTCAAATACATGTATGTACTTATCTGGTGAGCATTTCTGAATTGTTTTGGTTTGTTTAATCAAATTATGCCCTTGTTGTGTTTAAAATACTGTCCTCTTCCAATAAACTTTAGTCCTTGTTCCTGCAAGCTGGTGTGTCTATATTGTTTACTAGGAAACAAATCATATAAGTCTATGGTTACAATATCAGATTAATTAGGTGATGGGCCATGGCACATATCAGTTATGTTGGCAATTCGTACAGATGCATAGTATTGGGATTTATCATATGGACATGGGCAGATGCGGAAGGTATATACTCACTGTACTACAGAGTGCCGGCTTGTGATGAAGTCATATTTGGGGCCATAAATGAAAGGGACTCGGAAATAGAAGAGCAGATATATAAGGAGTGGTCCTGCATACTCTGTGAGGAATACCTGGATGTAAAGACATATAATGATGGTTAAAATTCTTTACACGCAGAGAAAAAAACCTTAAAGATTTAGGTGAAATACCAGTGATTCAATGGACAGGGGCAGGTGCATATAGCTATGATTGTGTGAAAGAACAAAGACTCACTAACCATTTTCTCTTAGACATCTAAGTGACGGGAAACAAGTTAAAATTATATATTTTATTAGCTAATGGAGGACATGAGTGCAAGCTTCAAAGACCAGTTTAGGTCTCTTCCCCAGGAATGTACAAGATATGTCTGAAGAATGGGCCTAAACAATGATTGATTGTGATGCTTAATAAGAGCTCACCCGTTCTGACTTGTATTACAGAGATAAATGTCATGTTTATACTACTCACAGTCACCCAGCTGATCTGAGCGCCAAGGTCTCGGAAGTACAGAGTCGCTGTTGTCCCCACTGGCAGATTCTGCAGAATGTCCTCATCCTTCAGTGACCGACCCTCTGTGACATACAGCGACAGGTTACACATGAGAGGAGAGGTCGCACAACCCAAGGTCTCATGCTTATCAGCTCACACATAGGAACTATTTAAAGGTTATAAACACAGGGGGCATTGACAATTCACACGCAGATTTGGGAGTATACTGTGCGCTCACTGAGTCACGATTTAGGGACCAAAGCTGAAAATAAAAAACACTATATTTCTACCCAAGTGTTGTGACTCGTTTGTCAATTAACTGTCCAGTGACTGCAGACATAGCTCTGTATTTTTGTTTGCAGGGATGTTGCATGAAACTGTTTGATTGTGAGCTCACAGGGAGGACCCTAACGCCCGGTTGTCTCAGTGTATATTGTGGTTTGGTGGGGAATTTGATTGAAGTTCAATTTATGTTGTATAGTACCACACAGCATGTAAATAAATGATCATCTTCACAGGCACATCATTTATATATACACACATACACACACACACACACACACACACACATCAACCATCAGGAACCTTCTTTGACTCCCAACTCCCTCATTACCGTTATGTGGCAAGTAAAGCTAAAAACACATGGTACAGAGCTGCCCATCACTTCAAACAGAAAGAAGACAAACAACCTTTACCCTCTTCTCATTGGCATGAAATAAAAAGCCACCCTGTCCCTTAAACTCCTATCACATATAACATTTTAACTTCAGTCCATTCCCTCCATGTTACAGCTGATAGAGCAGCGGTTCTCAACCTGTGGGTCGCGACAAGACCCCTTTGGGGGTCGAACGATCATTTCACAGGGGTCGCCTAAGACCATCGGAAAACACATATTTCCGATGGTCTTATGAACTGAGACCTGCTTCTCTATATGTTGCGCCCAGGCCCTCCATCAGGAGGTGACGGGCGATACTGGAGTCCCAGGCCTGGTGGGCCCACGTCTTGCCTGGACAAAAATAAATTATCCTCTGTTAAACACCAGAGCACCGAGAGACAGAGCAGAAAGGAGGCAAGTACTGAGGAAGGGAGGTGGCACACAACGAGCATAACGCTGGCATTTAACAGTTCAAAATACTGGCATATTAAATGGCAAAATAATGGCATACTGAGGGGCAAAATACTGGCATATTAAATGGCAAAAGAATGGCATATTGAGGGGCAAAATACTGGCATATTAAATGGCAAAAGAATGGCATCCTGAGGGGCAAAATACTGGCATGTTGAGTATCTAAACACTGGCATACTGAGGGGCAAAATGCTGGCATACTGAGTGGGAAAGTACTGACATATTGAGTGGCAACATATTACTGGCATATTGACCAACTGCTCCCAACCACATCCATAGCGGCAGCAGGACCTAGGATGACAGCACCACACCAAGTAGCACCTCCCAAAGCGCAATTAACTACCATACAATTACCTACCAACTTCCAAATACCTCCGGGTAAGTAAAGGGTACAGTTGGGGATGTGACACTTTAAAATGTGAGGATTATTTTTAAGTTTGTACTATTTCATTAAATCATAAAGACAACATCTGATTTATTTGTAATTAGAAATAAATATTTCACAATATATAATTACATATTGTTTTTGTGATTAATCACTATGCTTTAATAAGGTCCAATTTGTAACAATGAAAATACATCCTGCATATCAGATATTTACATAACAATTCATAACAGTGGCAAAATTACAGTTATGAAGTAGCAACAAAAATAATTTTATGGTTGGGGGTCACCACAACATGAGGAACTGTATTAAAGGGTCGTGGCATTAGGAAGGTTGAGAACCACTGTGACAGAGGAACAAAAGCACAGGTGAGACTAGCAGCTAACATCCCAGGAATTATTAGAAATGTCTGGTGAAGAGCACATGGGAATCGGAAGGTTCTGACTTCCTGTTTTCACCATACATGACTTAGCAGCGGAGCATAACTTACTGGGGTCAAGGCGCAGAGACTGCCGAGCAGGGTACCACTGCGGGTCTAAAAAAAAAAAAGTTAAGGAAAATGAATTAGTCAGACATTGCCAAATGAAAAAAATAAATAAAGCATATGGGAAACAGCTATTTTGTTAATATATATCTTGCCGCTTGCATCACACCATACAGGAAGCTTATTCACTGGATAACTGGTGATAATTTATTGCACCATATTAGGGTTGCCACCTTTTCTTCAAAAAAATACCGGCCTTGGTACTGTCTCCATAGACTTAACATTGGCCTGGTGCCAATTTTTTTACCGGCCTGCCGGTAAAATACCGGCCACGTGGCAACCCTACACCATATACATATGAATGCCATAATCAACCCTGCTGAAAATACTGAAAAAATTGGAATACAAGTTTTCTTTTTACACTTAGATGAACAACTTTCTCAATGTACCTTTAAATATGGTGAATGAGAACGGAATTTAGTCACACCATGAAACATATATACAGGCCATCAGATCTAATAACTATCCCCCTCACACAGCCCTGAAAATTACTGGGATGGTATATATGCCTGCATGGCAGGGCATGCACACCATGTGTCACACTTTGGTGGCCACTTATGACTATTGGTGACTTGGCTGCTCATCAAGGTTATAATACTACTTGAAAAGAGTATCTTTATTTTCTACAGTATTTTTCTTTCCTCCTACTGGTTTCTGGACTTGGATAATTAAGTCCTCCAATCTGGCAGGCAAAAGATGAACTGTATTGCACATCTACAAAACTAGAGGAACACCTTTGAAATCGTGAAATGCAATGTATCACTATATGTCAGCTTATTTGTGATCATGTTCTAATAGGCAGTTGCAGGAAAAATAAATAACTGGTACGGCATATGAAGAAAGTAAGGGATAGTGGAAATAACATTGTCGTGAATGTGGCAATACGATTCCAAAACTACAGTTTGCACTTAATGAAGTTTGAGATCCTAGCTCTCTAGCAGTGGACATGGTGAATATTGGCTTGTATACAGCAGAGTGTTTTAACAGGTGGTGAACTGTAATACTATAAACAATGCTGGGCTAATTCAAAGAGGTTAGCAGCTACTAATTATCCCGTGTTTTTCTATAACCCCTGCTAAGGTCACCCGAATGCCGGGGATTAGAAGTTCCCATCGTAAATACCTACGGAATTTAGTGAACATGTTCTTTATGTCAGAGATGGTGGCATTTGGCTCCACCTAGAACGAAAGAGAGGACACAGCAGCGAATGAGAACTCATAAAACCATCATTTAAAATGATACTAACTCCTCTAATGTTGAGTGATCACTGGCTGAGTAGTCAGGTAGATCAGATTCATGTTCTTTAGCCCGCTCTCCACATGTGTTGTATTGTAAGCCTCATTGTTTATAACCACATAGCACCTTCTGGGGCCCTAATCTGATGAGGGATTGCTGCTTACTATTGTGAATGAGGTTGGGGAAGGATTGCATAATTCTTTATTGTTTTAAGTAACTTGTAATAATTTAACCAAGACATACTTATCATTGAGGTTTCAAAAAAAAAAAGTAATCCTAAGTTTATCATTTGAGGGGGAATGTTGTAACAAGACTTTAATGGGTTAATTCCAAGGAGCCAGTCAGCCATGGATCCTAGATCCTATTTTTTTTTGTCTATGCCTGGGCTAAAAGATGAAATAGCGTCACAGGACCGGCTAATTAAGGGGTACAATATTATCTCTACTCACTACAGCAATTTCATTTCTTTTTAGTTTATTCTGAGGCTCTGGACTCTGAGACTATAATGCCTATGATTCTAAAATCTACAGAATGGATTTTTGAGAGTTAGAGCAAAAGCAACTAGCGTAGTGTCTCAGGTAGTACTTGGACACAGTCACTCTACTATTCATTTTTTAACCTTTCTTTAGGGAGTCCATCACATGGCTCATTTCCAAGCTCCTCCTTCTTATCCCCTCCCACGTGGCCTCTTTAGTGGCCATCTCCCCAACAATCTCTTTTCCACAGTAGTTTCTTACCTTGTCCAGGAAGCACAGCTTCTCCCTCGTCTTGGCATCCAGGATCTCCACCTCAAAATAAACGGTAGCACGTTTAGCTTTCTTAGCAGGTTTGGGTGCTGAACGCTTTGCGCCTGCATCTGAGGGGCCCTTTGCGGGCTGCCTCATTTCAGAGACAACAGAATTCATGTCCATGGCTGCTTATTTTAACCTCCCCAGGTGTTCTTGCAGAAAATGTGATCCTCTGTCTCTCCCTCTATTCCCACCGTCTGTTAATTGCTTCCTCCTTACACACACTCTGTCAAATCTACAAGGAAGAATCTCAAACACTGCCTTAAGTGGTCTATCTGAGTCTTCCTTCAGCACTTTACCACACGCTAGTCATAGACTTGTTATCTAAGGACCCACTGCAATATCAGCATTCCTGCTGCCCGCGCACTCTCACTCTGTCAACACCGTGCTCTCTCAGGAACCTGTCTCTGTGACAAGTGAACTACATTCCTTGCAGTCTACGTCAGAGCACAGGATGTCCTTCTTCCACCACTTCTGACCAACAAGTGCTTCTACCTGGTAAGAACCTTACAAAGACAATATCTCGACTCTCTGAAGCTTGGTGTGAAGTTGTCCCTCTCACTGCACTGGACGTCTTATGTGAAACCTGTCACTGTCTCTCTCTCTCTATGAGCCGTCTATAATCTCAATCTTTCCCTAGAGTACAAGACTCTACTCTGTCAGTATGAAGCTTTCTTTCTATGCTCCCCCCAAGTCTCTCTCTCTTTCCCCCCTCTTTCTCGATGTTGCTTTCTCCCCAGATGTAATATGAAGCAGGTCTCTATTTTTATAACTCCAGTCTTTTTCACATCTGTCAGCTTGCGCTTACCAAGGCTCCCACCCACCGGGAAACGAGACCCCACAGACTGAGATCTGAGACCCCAGACCTCACACAAGGAGTCCCAGATTTGCTGAGACTAGCAAACACCACTCACTAAGCCCCCAACACCCCAGTCAGCAAGACACATAAAATATATATTTTATGAACAAAGAGAATTACTGTAAAGATTCTCACACACTATTTTCCACCATAAAATTCAACGTATATCCATTACAGGTATTTGATTCTCTCCTTCCCTAATTAGGTATTAATGGCTCAGTAACCTCTATCTACTGCCTCTCAATAATACTAGTAGTTGTCTCTCTGCACCTCCATAGCTGTCTCTTGGTATTCATTGATATCAGCAAATATCTGGGCTCAGTCCCAGCACTCTAAATATAGACAGCAACCCCACAACACCTCCCCCAACACTGCAGAGACAGGACCCCCAGGGGCCGCCAGAGTGTGCCCCTGACTCCATGGAACACACAGCCACACACAGAAACACCCGGGAGGTAAGAGTGTCTAGTTTAGGATGCCTTTAAACACTAAGTATTTATGGAAATGCATGGGTCAGTAGGGATCTTGGGAAAATGGATCATTAACCATTTCCTTGTATTAACCCTGCATGTTACATCTTAGGACTGACGCAAGGCTTGCAGCACATTGCACTGCTATTTACAGGAGGATGAAATAATATATCAAAGCAAATCCCAAAAGTGGATTATCACCCTGCAGAGTGTTACATCTGTACCTTGCAGGATAGCACAACCCCTAACAACTGGAGCAGATCACACTTCAAAAATGACTCTGCAAGCAAGCAACATCAAGAAATTTGTTTGTTTTTTTAGGAGTAATGACCTGCACTTCTAATAATGACTGCTGTTCTGTGCATCTGGGCTACTTGTGCAATGTCAATTTCAAATGCATGAATTTATGGAGCAATGTTAGTATACAAAGAGGTTAACTGAGCAACGTGCAACAGAAAACAAATGGCAAAGGAAAAATACTCTGCAGGGCTGGAAGGGTGAAGGGTGCAGGTTTAAAAAGGAAAGACCTGATAAAGAGATGCACTCAGGCTCCTGGTTGGAGAGCTAGTAGACCCTACGGTGAAAGACAAGGAGCCCCACTTACAAAAAAGACGAATGTGTATTCCAAGTATGGCTAGAAATGCGAGAGCACTGCCCAAGCCTGCCAATACCAGAAGATGCCTTACATGCCGCAAGTGCTAAAAGGTGCCAATAATGCTCCAAATAATATACCACTGGATCAAACACCAAGGATGTTCTGTAGAAGGCAAACAACAAGAGCAGATGGAGCAGCACAAAGAGGAGCCACCTCCACCAAACAGCAAGTATACAATGCTGACCCAGTCAAGAAAGGCCCTCTAAGGGCCAAACTCCTAAAACATGGACATTGTTAGTTAAGGAAAAATTAAAATAAAAGGGAATTTCATAAATAAAAGCAAAGGTTATTTTAACCCTTAAAAGCTATCTACAATGATTCTGCTTTTACAGAGAACATCGATAGAGTGACCACCTTACCTGTAACTGGGGATGCTTATAGATAATGTAAGCTGCAGGTTTGCAGTAAATCACTGGTGCCTTGCAACTATGGTTGCCACCTGGCCTGTATTTTACCAGCAGGCGGGTAAAAAATTGGCTTGACCCCAATGTGAAGTCTACGGGAGGTAGTAGCATGGCCGGTATTTTTTGGAAGAAAAGGTG
Source organism: Pelodytes ibericus (assembly GCA_036172795.1). Classification (NCBI taxonomy): domain Eukaryota; kingdom Metazoa; phylum Chordata; class Amphibia; order Anura; family Pelodytidae; genus Pelodytes; species Pelodytes ibericus. The sequence goes on along the minus strand of CM069858.1, from coordinate 206,829,096 downwards.
GCACCCTACTTGCAACATGCATAGGTTCAAGCACAACCCAGGTAAGGGAGCTGCCCTTACCTTTTGCCCTAAATGTTCTATAACATAAATAGTCAATATGCTGCTTAGCAACCAGCTGGTGTATGGTTGCCGCCTGGCTGTTGCCTCTATAAACTTAGCCTCAAGCCAATTTTTTACCGGGCTGCCGGTAAAATACTGCCTGGGTGGTTACCTTAAGCTAGGATGAACACCACTATTTTATTCATTCAAAAATGCATGTCCCGGGGCCGTGTTGGATAAATGAAGGCTGCAGACTGTTCTACATTTTTTTTAATTTTTTTTTTACAAATTATTACTAGCATTCCAAAGGAAAGGAGATTTGGCGGCCAGATATTGCCATCTTCATGTTGCCAATCACCGCTGGTACCTATTTATTTAAGTGGAGTACAGCGCGACAGAACAAAGTCTGAGTAGTTGCACAGACTGGCAGGTCCGCCCCCTCTGGCATTGGGGTTTAGTGTTTGAGGACCGGGTGTCACATGACATCCTGGCACTCAACAGGACAGCGGGGGGGGTACACATGGAATTTTTAGTGTGTGTCTGTTTCTGTCTGCTAGTGTCTGTATATTTGAGGCAGATAAGATGGGCTGAATGGTTCTTATCTACCAACACACTATATAATTGCAGTTCTAATATTTATAACAATAACTTATTTTTTTCTAATACTTTGCAACAGATATTTTCAGTGCAATTTGACACTTCTGTCACTCTTGCCGGATATAGTGCAGCGCCATATTGGAGAAGCATGTTGACTTCCAACATGGCCACCACAATCACTCAGAGGAGTGATCACGGTGCCCTGGGGGACCAAACTCTAGTGTTCCTTAATACCTCGTCATCAAAGCATTACAGAAAAACCATTTGATCGTGGATACAATCATTCATCGCATCTACTGTTCGTGGACCCTTGTTTTTACATGATATCACCAGATGGGCCCTTGACTAGGTCCCCTATGCTGATTCCATGTAAAAACAAGGGTCCCTCTCTATGCTAGGAGAGAGACAACCCTGCACAATTCATACCCCAATCGGACAGCCCCCCCACTCTGATTGGCGTATGTCGACACTGTCAAGTGAGAGGCAGAGCTCAGAGTAAACCTAGTGTATCTGTAAAGCTACACGTCGGGATTATGTTGCAGAAGGGGTACACTTTAAAAAAAAAACAAAAAAAACCCTTGCTTCCTTCAAGCAAAAAAATAAAACAAAAAGTATATTATGGCAAATTGTAAGCATTAATTCTGTTTTAGAAGAACTTCTGGCACACGGCACAATTCAATTATTGGTCCCCTGATTTATTGATGAGCAACCCTTTTACACAAAAAGTCATGTCAGTGAATAATTTCGGGCATGTAAAGTTTAATATATGAGCCTCATATCTAGTGCACAAATAAATAAATTGCACAGCATGGCCCTTATCTTTGGACTTTAAACTCTGACATGTTTTCATTTGACAATTAATATGCGTACTCTCACCTGTGCAAGACAAACTGGGAAGGTAGGGAATGTCCTGGCCACAGACTAGACAGGGCTGGCACTGTCCCATCTTTGGGTCAGGTAGCCAAGATGACTGCAAGAAGGCATCTGCGCGAAGTGGCCTTGTAGTACCAATCACAAGGATTGGAAACAAGTTGGGACAGAACAAAAAATAGGTGTACTGAAGAAATAAAAAAAAATAAAAATAATAACATTTTTTATTTTGCCATGTTTTATTAAATGGAAAAGCAACAGGGTATTTTATTAGGGGATGGGACAGTTCATCGCAGCTGCTTTAACATCCCCTCACGCGCGACCGCCAGTTCATTGCGCAAGAGGTCATCGCCAGATCTTTCGTGGCAGGTTCACTGAAGGTGAGTATTATTAATGTTTAATAGGGTATTTTAGTATTAGATTTCGGGCAGGGTAGCATTAGTATTAAGGTTCAAGGGGTGTTAATTTTAGTATTATGGTTCAGTGGTAGTGTTGGTATTAGGGTTTGGGTTGGGCTGGGTTAGTATGGGGGCTCAGGGTCACTTGGGGGGTTAATGCCGCAATCTGCCGTGCTGAACTGTCAGCAGTGTAGCAGCTGCAACGTACTGTCCTAGACCAATTGTATTAACCTTTTTTGTATACCGGTTCCAAGTTTTATCTGTGCCCCCAAGCAAACTACCTACTCCTTAGCCCCCAGCATAAACCTATATCTCACTCGCCATTTTAATCAGGGCAGCTTACATTACATGTAGGCTCCAGGGTTGTAATTAGAAAAGGGTAAATTTGTCTGCAGTCTTCATTCAAGCCTATGCAGCCTCAAAATATGCATTTTTCATAAGCGCCCCTGAATAAAACAGAAAAGTTGTCTCTTCTCTGTGGTTAGTGTTGTCACCTTTTTTGCAAAAATAAATAAATACCGGCATTGATACTGTCTCCATAGACTTGGCCCGATGCCAATTTTTTTACCGGCTTGCAGGTAAAATACTGGCCAGGTGGCAACCCTAGCTGTATTAAGAAACTGAAATATTTTATCCATTTCACTAGAAACTGTCAGTAAAAAGTGTCCATTCCATATTGTGAGTGTTTTTTAACAACAAAATTCTGTAAACTTGAAGTGGATTTCTATTGCACCTGATAAAATATGCCAGGAAGCAGATATCCTAAATATAAAGATTATTTGTAAGCAGCAATAGGGAAAGTGTCAAGATCTGTGAAGGTCCATATAACATTATTAAATTGGTCCTGGCTGCAATATTGTTTCTGAAGGGATAAGGTCCAACCATGATGCTAGTAGTGGATCTAATCTTTTGTTATACCAACAGGGTCAGCCATCATGGGAAACATTGAGGACAACAGCGGTTGTATAAAACGGTAGCCATCATCACTGTTGACAAGCTAACCATGCTAACTGCAGGCACTTATGGAAAATGTATTTGGCATTATACTTATTGCATCCCTGCATGCCTTTTGTTTTGGAGCATATCTAATTAAACAGTATTTCCTTCACTATACCTGCTTATGGTTATCATATTATGCTTTTAACATGGTGGCATTTATACAAATGAATGCTACACAGCCTCTCTGCATTCTGTGCTAATCCATCTTCCAAAAGGAAACATGGGGACACTAAATTATATCTGACACATGGTCACAGTATGTATGTCAATGATGCTCCATTTCTGCACATGCTACTGTCACTATCATACTGTCACTCTGTATCAGATTTCCCTGTGCTGTCGCCTCCTCCTCATTCTCAGCTGTTAATCATTCGCTTTATATTGCAGCTTGGCTCTCCTGGGCACCCGTACAGTGCAATCCTTTCTTGGCCTACGTTTTTTTTTTTTTAACTTAAACGGACTGTGCCAATTTCGGGAAGTTTCCGGCACACGAGCAACAGAAGAACTTTGCTCACTTCCCCACAGCAGCGCCCCCCCTCCAATTACCTCATGGTGCTTCATGGTTCCGTCCGGGATTTACCACAGCACGAGCACCTTGCCGTTACCTGCCTGAGCTTCAGCGAGAGGCGTGGCATACAACTCGACTGTAGAATGAATCCCAATCAACCAATTACACGAGCGACTTTGGCGTACTTGGGCTTCGCTAAGTCATTTTGGACCAATCAGAAGCTGTCTTCCGTTTCATACAGGGGTCGCTACCGTCTGGTCAAAGCGATGAAGCGATTGGTTGACATACAGTTAGCCAATTAGTCAGGCTCTCAGGGTCATGCAACGGTACCACCAATAGAATGTCGGCTTATAGAAATGGGCGTTTCTGATCTTTGACACCTGCTGCTATTTGGAGCATAGGTCAATACATGGCGGAGGGAAGCACCTATGAATAAAGATTTACATTTTATATATATGGTATTGGTACAGGACAATTACATGGGTAACAGAAAGGAAAGAATGTTCCATATCTTTATCGAATTTTCATTTCCGACATCACCCAGATGGCAAAATAAGGAGAATAAAATCTGCAGGGTGACAGAAAGGGGTATTAGGAAACCAGAGCCTCCCTCCACCAGTCCTCTTTTCTGTGCACACTGAGATGCCAGGAGAAGTAGCTTAACCCCTTAGTGACAGGACTGTTTCTGAAATTTTCATGACAATGCATTTCCTCTTTCTCATTTAATGTGCCCAAATATATTAAATGCTGTTTTTATTGCCATAGACTTCTTCAGATACCATTATTTACATCATATCATATAATTTGTATAAAAAGAAAATAAAATATTTAGCAACCCCCCCCCCCCCCCCACACACACACTTTTTCTTACATTAACCTGAAAAATCTTTTACACAAACCGTAAAAAGACCCCATGTAAATAGTTTCTATTAGTCCTGAGTTTAGAAAAATGTCATGTTCACTTGATTTCTGATCACTTACGTCGGCCTTGCTGGAGACAGGGCAATCCATTGTTTAGAAGGGCATGCTGCCATCCAATATGGTGCCCGCGATTACTCTGCGGATGCTTCCTGTGACCAAGAGTGTGCCTTTTTTAGTGTTCCTGACTGCCTCGACTTGTGAGGCAGGTCAGCAACACTTGCATAGACATAGGAATGCTCTTTTTAACCGCTGATCGTTTTAAAGGCACTGCACCTTTAAAACCAACATTTCCATTGCCCTCTGGAGCGATGGAAATGGCGTCAGCGTTTTTTTTAGTATTGCACGATGCTCCCACATGGAAGCATCGTAGCAATACCGGTGGAGCACTGAAAGCAAAAATAAATCGCTTTCAGTGCTTGTTTTGGTGCAGTAGTGTCTGTCACGGTACCCACCGTGAATCTTACCCCTGGCAGGCACAAGGGCTAGCCGCCTGCCGAGAGACTGCGGACCTTGTCTGTTGCCAAAGCCAGAAGCTCCTAGAACTGTGCTTTCCCCCGCTACTGCTTTCTCCATCTAACCAGAGTACAGCAGGAATCCGTCTGCCCGCTACAGACTCCGGGGACAATTGCCGTGTAGGCGCTCTCCCCATTGGCTGGTAGCTCAGATAAGGATTGGTCGACCGTTTAAAGGTCTAAATGTAGCTTATCTCTGATTGGTCCTTAAACCGAATGTGTACCGAAATGTAATCAAAACTGTGTTCATTTCTTCCCTCAGAATGGTCCCTGTTTTCCCTTGTGCTAACTGTGCATTTTACATGTATTGTGCCCTGTTAAAGAGCCTAATACCTTGTACCCTTTCCCCAGGAATGTAGCTTCAGCAGCCGCTTCACAATAAAGGTTTATCCTGGCTGCTGAGCTCATTCTCTTCTTCAAAATGTAGGCGCTTTTTCTATTGGTCGCCCAGACCAAGCCCCAGTGTAGGCACTGTGCTGATTTGTTGCTTAGTTAAATGCCCAATTTGAATATATTTACTGATCTGTGAGCACGCCCCCTGCTGGGGATTGGTTGCTACTAATCCTACCTTTCATCTGATTGGCTGCGAGATACTCTGGCACCAAATTCAATTGTCCTTTTGTGTAAGTGTGAAGAAGTCATTTTGTTCAACTTATGTTATCAAGATGTTTTCCTGTATATATGTCCTGTGTTTGGAATCAATAAACAGTTCTTGTTTTACTCAACACGACCAGTCTCGTCTGCTATGTTGGGGAATTGCTTGCAGGGAACCATCATAGCCCCGTTTGGCTATTGGATATTTACCGGACCTGAGGAGTGATTTTGTGGAACTGATTCCGGTAGGAGCTACCCATCTAGTAGCCCTCCCGTGACAGTGTCACTAAGGCTTTGCCCCACAGGACGGACCTATTCCGTCCTGTGTAGGGAAGGGGTTAAGGTAAGTGGGGTACCTCAGGGATCTGTACTTGGACCCATACTCTTTAATATTTAACATGTGATATTGCAGAAGGTCTTGTTGGCAAAGTATGTCTTTTTGCTGATGATACAAAGATTTGCAGCAGGGTTGATGATCCTGGAGGAATAAGCCAAATGGTAAATTATTTAGATAAACTAGAAAAATGGTGAGAGCTGTGGCAACTGGCATTTAATGTGGATAAGTGTAGGATTATGCAGGCTAAATCCTGGCATACTGAATGGCTAAATACTGGCATATTGAGTGGCTAAATACTGACATATTGGCTAAATACTGGTATATTGAGTGGCTAAAAACTGGCATACTTAATGGCTAAATACTGGCATACTGAGTGGCTAAATCTTGGCATATTAAATGGCTGAATCCTGGCATACTCAATGGCAAAATCCTGGCATATTGAGTGGCAAAATCCTGGCATATTGAGTGGCTAAATAATGGCATACTGAGTGACAATATACTGGCATATTGAGTGGCTAAATCCTGGCATACTGAGTGACAATATACTGGTATACTGAGTGGCTAAATACTGGAATATTGGATGGCTAAATACTGGCATATTGAATTTCTAAATAGTGGCATATTGAGTGGCTAAATCCTGGCATATTGGCTAAATACTGGCATATTGAGTGATAATATACTGGCATATTGAGTGGCAAAATCCTGGCCTATTGAGTGGCTAAATTCTGGCATACTGAGTGGCTAAATCCTGGCATATTAAATGGTTAGGTCCTGGCATATTGAGTGGCTAAATAATGGCATACTGAGTGACAATATACTGGCATTCTGAGTGGCTAAATACTGGAATATTGGATGGCTAAATACTGGCATATTGAGTGGCTAAATCCTGGCATATTGGCAAAATCCTGGCATATTAAATGGCAAAATCCTGGCAAATTGAGTGGATACATTCTGCCCTACTGAGTGGTTAAATCCTGGCATATTAAATGGTTAAGTCCTGGCATATTAAATGGTTAAGTCCTGGCATATTGAGTGGCTAAATAATGGCATACTGAGTGACAATATACTGGCATACTGAGTGACAATATACTGGCATATTGAGCGGCTAAATACTGCATATTGAATGGCTAAATCCTGGCATATTGAGTGGCTAAATCCTGGCATATTGGCAAAATCCTGGCATATTAAATGGCAAAATCCTGGCAAATTGAGTGGATACATTCTGCCCTACTGAGTGGTTAAATCCTGGCATATTAAATGGTTAAGTCCTGGCATATTAAATGGTTAAGTCCTGGCATATTGAGTGGCTAAATAATGGCATACTGAGTGACAATATACTGGCATACTGAGTGACAATATACTGGCATATTGAGCGGCTAAATACTGCATATTGAATGGCTAAATACTGGCATATTGAGTGGCTAAATCCTGGCATACTGAGTGACAATATACTGGTATACTGAGTGGCTAAATACTGGAATATTGGATGGCTAAATACTGGCATATTGAATGGCCAAATAGTGGCATATTGGATGGCTAAATACTGGCATATTGAATGGCCAAATAGTGGCATATTGAGTGGCTAAATCCTGGCATATTGGCTAAATACTGGCATATTGAGTGACAATATACTGGCATATTGAGGGGCAAAATCCTGGCCTAATGAGTGGCTAAATTCTGGCATATTGAGTGGCTAAATACTGGCACATTGAGTGGCTAAATCCTGGCATATTAAATGGTTAAGTCCTGGCATATTGAGTGTCTAAATAATGGCAAACTGAGTGACAATATACTGGTATACTGAGTGACAATATACTTGCATATTGAATGGCTAAATAGTGACATATTGCATGGCTAAATACTGGCATATTGAATGGCTAAATACTGTCATATTGAATGGCTGAATCCTGACAAATTGGCTAAATACTGGCATATTGAGTGGCCAAACACTGGCATATTGAGTGGCTAAATCTTGTCATATTGAATGGCTAAATCCTGGAATATTGAGTGGCAAAATACTGGCATATTAAATGGCTAAATACTGGCATATTGAATGGCTAAATACTGTCATATTGAGTGGCTGAATCTTGGCATATTGGCTAAATACTGGCTTATAGAGTGGCAAAATCTTGTCATATTGAATGGCTAAATCCTGGAATATTGAGTGGCAAAATACTGGCATATTAAATGGCTAAATACTGGCATATTGAGTGGCAAAATACTGGCATATTGAGTGGCAAAATACTGGCATATTGAATGGCCAAATACTGGCATATTGAGTGACAAAATACTGGCATATTAAATGACTAAATACTGGCATATTAAGTGGCAAAATACTGGCATATTGACCAACTACTCCCAACCGTCTTCCATCCTTACACTAGATGTGGATAACATGCATGTGAGTGTAGGTGGTGCAAGTGGGAGATATTGTCGGGGGGGGGGGATGGGGCCCAGAAAATTTGTTCAGTAAGTATGAAATTCCTGGTGGCGGCCCTGCACCTTGGATGTAAAAACCCAAAAGCAGAATATAGAATATTTAATACAGTCCTAACCTCAACATCTGAGGAAAGAGATGTAGGAGTACGGGACGCCAGTATCGCCCGTCACCCCCTGATGGGCCTGAGTAGAATGCTTGGTTGCAGAGGGAGCGAGTGGTATTAGCAGTAGAAAGAGGGAAGTGTTCATGCCATCGTGCAGACCACTGGTGAGACCTCACTTGGAGTATTGTACGCAGTACTGTAGACTGTATCTCCAGAAGGATACTTTGGAGAGAGTTCAGCGAAGGGCTACTAAACTGGTTCATGGGTTGAAGGATAAAACTTACCAGGAAAGGTTAAAGCATATGTATAGCTTGGAGGGAAGACATAACAGGGGGGATATGATAGAAACATTTAAATGCATGAAATAAATATTGAGTATATTTAAAAGAAGAAAAACTACCACAACTAGAGGACATAGTCTTAAATTAGAGGGGCAAATATTTAAAAGTTATATCAGGAAGTATTACTTTACTGAGAGGGTATTGGATGTATGGAATAGCCTTCCAGCAGAAGTGGTAGAGGTAAACACAGTCAAGGGTTTTAAGCATGCGTGGGAAAGGCACAAGGCTATCATAGATATAAGAAAGGGAAAAGGAAAAGTATTTAGAAAATTAGGCAGACAAGATGGACCGAATGGTTCTTATGTGCCAACACATTCTATGTTAAGGGTCTGCCTACGGACTTCATCAAGACCTGTGTTTTCTCACCACAAATAACAACATAGGATCTAGTCACTAAATAGTGAACTGACGACAACGTATCCAACATGAGTCCAAAATAGATGCATGACTCTAAACTATCCAACTTTGCATGGAACAGACACAATTTTGGGAGTCTGACCTGCCGAGCTCTACCTCTTTCCTGCTTTTCGGGACAGAAGTAGAGCGCAGTGGAGCGGTAAAATCCCGTAGTAAAAATAGAAGCTCTGGAGCACAGGAGATTGGCTACTGCGCATGCGCAGCACTATGCATATATATGCGGAGTTGCATGAAGAGTAGCGCTGACACTCTACCTCCCAAGCTCTTCCTCCGGGATCACGATTTGCCAGGGCATTACAGTTCACTGTTTAATCAATAAACACCCTATATTATGTGCATGAAAAATGCTATGATATAACACTGTAATGCTTGTCTGGTTAAGATGTTTTGGCACTCTGTAACGTTCCAGTTATGGCACATTGCCCTGGTTTGCATCTCAGTCCTGCTAAGCGAATATTAATGTGGACCAATATATCTTCAAAGAAACCATCAAACACTATTCCATCAAGGATATCGTTTTCACATGGCCCTTGGAAACTTGCCTTCTCCGAGCTTATAATAGACCCGTTGTTAATTTATTAATGTGTCCGTTGATTAATCCTGAAGTTTGTATTTTTGCATACAGAGGAATTCTGAAGTTCTAAAATGTGAACATTCCTTTGGGTTCCATAGTGATTCCTCCACTTTTGGAGACTTTGCCTCACAAATGTTCTTTAGACCTAAGCCCCACTAGTTTAAATTCATATCATCTATATTTTATTTTAATAATGTTATGTTAACCATAGAAACCTTATAGAATGATCAGGTCCAAAACTGTCAGTTTCCACCAATTTTAGGCCTTTTGTCGCCCATATTTGGTTCAGAGATTTTCAAACCCAAAATAGCCCCCCTGGTACTGGTGTACTGCTGCTAGCCCACCCCCCCCCTCCCAAAAAAAAAAATAAAAAAATATCTGGCCCCTATGAAAATCATGGGGAGCCAAGGTAAGTAGCCCTAGTCTCCCCTAATGATAAACAGGACTGCGAGCTATCAAATGGCTCCAAGTTCCCCATTATATACATGGAGAGAACATGTCAAGTAGCCCTGACCCCTTCAATATTCAGTATAATACATTGGGGGCAATGACTTTATGTCCTGGTTCCCCATATTATAAAATAAAAACTCCTGGGATGCAGAGGCTACCGAAATGCCTCTGGACCCCCTTCCCAATAAAATCAATAAATCTTTTTATTCTTTTGTCAGCGCAGTATTTTAAAATAGGTGTATTCATTTTTTTTGGGTGCCTCTAGACTAGAGGGTGTGTGCCAAATGAGGCACAGACTGTAACCATGCACCCTTGTGCAGGCTCATCCAGGCTGTATCCCGGCTTTTCTGTATCCTTATTACTTTGCTTTCTTGTTTATTATTCATGCTTAGTCCTGTCCTGGCCTTGTCATTCCAGGTTTTCTCTCATTCCCTCTGCCTTGTTAGTTTACTGCTATTTAAACCACACATGGGAGCAGGATACAGCCGCTGAAGTACCGAGGTGATGGTTCGCTGTCGGGGGAAACGAGGGGGAACCTGTCCTGTAGCTGTAGGATGGTAGGGGATGGGTGGTGGGTCGATGGATGTCAACATACTTATCCGCCAGTCGAGATGCGTCCTCCACTCTCCATTCTAGGATGCTGATCCCACACCCAGTCAAGGGCTTTACTGGAAATGTGAAGACAAAACTGCTGCAGGATGATTTGTTGAAGCATTTCCTCGGCTTTTACTTCGGCACATCCCTGCTTTTGGCTGTTCGACTCAGACGGTGTGCCCATTCCGCATGGGTATCTTAAAATGCCCATTCTAGTATCCTGGAACCTCTGTCTGTAGGAGTCCGGGGTAATGGCACAACGTGCCAACAGTCTCTTTTTTACCTCTGGGTAGTCTCTGTTCCACTCACCGGGGATGGCCCGGTTTGCTTCTGCTACTCTCCAGAAAGCTGCCTACCAAGATATGGACCCACTCTCGCTGGGGAATCTGATGGAGCTGACATTGTCTCTCAAAATCCTGCAGAAATCTGTCAATATCCCCAATAGCATCATCAAAGGTCTTAAAGGTTTGGTGGGTTACTTTGAGGCTATAGCCAGAGGCTGTGCTCTGAACAGACCCAAAAGCTCCCTGATTGCTGCCCTGGCTGTGGTCAAACTGTCCATTAGTTTGCTTGCCCTTTTTCCCTCTACCATCTGCATCACCCGATCAATTACCTCGAAGGGAGGGTTAGGGACAAATGCGGCTAAGCAGCTCAGACCCCCAGGGTAACAATATTTGGCTGTGGTGGGGAATGCCTAGATCCACTGGGCATAGGGTTCAAAGGGGCATTGTGATCCACCGGGCTGCTTGGCCTCTCTTACTATTGCTCCAGGTCCACTGAGTTCATTCTTTTTTAGTCGAGTGGGGTCTTGTCCCTTGCAGACTAGCAAGTCCTGCAGGGCCGCCACGCTCAATGTCTTGTAACTTTCTGCCATCATAGTTTCCTGGGCACAATTGCTGTAATAATCCGCTTTGGCTTGGTTTCAAGTAGTAAAAAGTAATAGATACGGACCGCACTCTATTTGTTCGTTGGTGCCGAAGTCACAGGAAGTCTCCCAAGTCCTTTAAACATAAAAAAAATAGTATGAGACCCAGCACTCTGTGTCAAAGAGAGTTTTAATAAGACAAAGGCTTATTGTCTTATTAAAAATCTCTTTGACACCGAGTGCTGGGTCTCATACTATTTTTTTATGGTTTCAAGTAGTATCCCAAAGCTGCCACCAGTGTAAAGCGACGTCTCCTCCTGGGGTTACTTCTCTCGCCTGCTCTTTGTCCCCAAGAATCACACACGACTCTGTTGTAGGTACGGCAGTAAAAACAAGAACTTTATTCCAGGGAATAGCAGACTCTTTATACAGTAAAAGATCAGATGTTGACAGTAAACAGTTAGACTTGCAGATTGCATAATTGGCTTGGAAAGGCACCAATCGGAGAGGACCTCTAAAACAGCCACCAATCAGGAACAAGGTGCAGGCAGCAATGGCACCAGACACTTTTAATCCCTTTTAGTAAGGAGAGCCGATGGGGAACCTGCTGACAGAGGTGACCTAGAAGTGACCAATCAGAAAAGCGCCTACGTCCTAATGCTTCCCCTGGTTCTTCACAGACCTCTTACACAGGGCTACCCCAGGCAACACCAACAGTATTACCTAGCTCCCCTGGCACCAATTGATAGTCCTCCGCATTCACCACCCGCTCTCCTCACCCTAACCCACAAAGCCCCTCTATCCGGTCACCTCGGCTCCAGTCAGACGGAGTACAGCCTCACACGCACATTTTTCTACGGGTGAGTCTGGTAGATCAGCTACTCGAGGGGATAAAGGGCTATACCTGTGCCTACCTCGACTATATCGAGATATTCAGTGACTCTTGGGGTGAGCACCTCCAGCATCTGGATGTGGTACTGGGCAGAACACAGGAAGCAGGGTTGACAATCCACCACAACAAATGCCATATAGGGATGGTCGAGGTCTAGTACTTGGGACACCGGGTGGGCAGTGGGAAACAGTGACCTGAACCCGACAACATTGAGGATATTGTCAACTGGCCTGTCCCGCTCAATAAGAAGCAGGCCCTAGCATTATTTGGTACCGCAGGGTATTACAGAAAATTTGTACCCAATTACACTTTCCTGGCCAAATCCCTGATTGACCTTACCAAGAAAACCCTATCCCAGACATTCCTGTGGTCCCCATAATGTGGTGCTGCCTTCAAAGCCTTAAAAACAGCCCTAGGGAATTCTCCAGTTTTGGCCGCCCCTATCTTTAATCAACGCTTCTTGGTCAACAACGACGATTCCATGTTTAGACTCAGAGCCATGTTGAGCCAGGTCAACAGGCAAGGAGAGGAGCACCCCGTAGCATACCAAAGTCGCAGGCTACTGGAATGGGTGGTGGCAATGCTGCTATTGAGAAAGAGTGCTTGGTTCTTGTGTGGCAATGTCACAGTAGCACCCCTCCAGACAACCATGTTTTTCCGTTCCTCAGTGCCCATGTTGCAGCTGAGTTATTTTCCCCTGTGCTAACTGTGTGTTTTAAATGTATGGTGCCCTGTTAAATAGCTTAATCCCTTGTACCCTTTCCCCAGGAATGTAGCTTCAGCAGCCACTTCACAATAAAGGTTTATCCTGGCTGCTGAGCTCATTCTCTTGTTCAAAATGTAGGCACTTTTTCTATTGGACGCTCAGACCAAGCCCCCAGTGTAGGCACTGTTCTGATTGGTTGCTTAGTGAAATGCCCTATTTGAATATTTTACTCATCTGTGAGCACGCCCCCTGCTGGGGATTGGTTGCTACCAATCCTACTTTTTATCTGATTGGCTGGCAGATACTCTGGCACCAAATTCAATTGTCCTTTTGTGTAGGTGTGAAGAAGTCTTTTGTTCAACTTATGTTATCAAGATGTTTTCCTGTATATATGTCCTGTGTTTGAAATCAATAAACAGTTCTTCTTGTTTTACCCAACACGACCTGTCTCATTTGCAATGTTGGGGAATTGCTTGCAGGGAAGCAGTGATCATAGCCCCGTTTGGCTATTTGATATTTACCGGACCTGAGGAGTGATTTTGTGGAACTGATTCCGGTAGGAGCAACCCATCTAGTGGCCCTCCCGTGACAAGAGCAAAGAAAGGGATTATTTACGGTAAGGACAGTAAAGTTATGGAACTCAATACCTAGAGAGGTGTTGCTATCAACTACAATAGATGCATTTAAAAATGTCCTGGATGTTTTTTTTTTTTGTTTTTTTTTTTAGAAAAGCAGAACATACAGGGCTATTAATAATAGATTAAGCATTCATAATGGAGCTTATTGATCCAAGGAGAAATCTGATTTCCCTTTGGTATCAAGAGTGAATTTTTCACTATAGGAGGAAACATTTGAAATAGCTTCCTTAGGGGTTGTTGCCTTCTTTTGGATCAAAAGCTGGAATGATAGGAGGAAGGGTTGAACTTGATGGACTTCTGTCTTTTTTCAATGCCAAACAGATTCCTTAGTAATGCCAGTTAGATGGCCTATTAACTATGCCACACACAGGAGCCACATAAATTATGCCACACCAAAACCCCATAAATTATGCCACACTGGAGCCCCATAAATTATGCCACACCAGAGCCCCACTATTTATGCCTCACCTCTGCCCAATTAATTATGCCAAACACACAGGTGCCCCATAATTATGCCACACACACACACAGGTGCCCCATAATTATGCCACACAAAACAGTCCCTTAATTATGCCACACATGGGGCTCGATAAATATGCCACACACAAGCTCCCCATAATTATGAACACATGGGACCACCATTAATTATGCAACACACAGGAGCCCCACGAGGTGACAATTGTACAATTATAGATACTAGGAATATTGTGCCACTCAGAGCCCAGTAATATTGTGGCAGTCAGAGACCCGTAATATTGTGCCAGTCAGAGCCCAGTAATATGGTGCCAGTCAGACCCCAGTAATATTGTGCCAGTCAGATACCAGTAATATGGTGCCAGTCAGAGCCCAGGAATATTGTGCCAGTCAGAGCTCAGGAATATTGTGCCAGACAGAGACCAGTAATATTGTGCCAGACAGAGACCAGTAATATTGTGCCAGACAGAGACCAGTAATATTGTGCCAGTCAGAGCTCAGTAATATGGTGCCAGTCAGAGCCCTGTAATATTGTGCCAGTCAGAGGCCAGTAATATTGTGCCAGTCAGAGGCCAGTAATATTGTGCCAGTCAGAGCTCAGTAATATGGTGCCAGTCAGAGCCCAGTAATATTGTGCCAGTTAGATACCAGTAATATTGTGCCTCAGAGCTCAGTAATATGGTGCCAGTCAAAGACCAGTAATATTGTGCCAGCCAAAGCCCAGTAATATGGTGCCAGTCAGAGCCCAGTAATATTGTGCCAGTCAGAGCCCAGTAATATGGTGCCAGTCAGAGACCAGTAATATTGTGCCAGTCAGAGACCAGTGATATTGTGCCAGTCAGAGATCAGTAATATGGTGCCAGTCAGAGCCCAGTAATATTTTGCCAGTCAGAGCCCTGTAATATTGTGCCAGTCAGATGCCTGTAATATTGTGCCAGACAGAGCCCTGTAATATTGTGCCAGTCAGATGCCTGTAATATTGTGCCAGTCAGAGCCCAGTAATATTGTGCCAGTCAGAGCCCAGTAGTATTGTGCCAGTCAGATGCCTGTAATATTGTGCCAGTCAGAGCCCAGTAATATGGTGCCAGTCAGAGCCCAGTTATATTGTGCCAGTCAGATACCATTAATATGGTGCCAGTCAGAGCCCAGTAATATTGTGCCAGTCAGATGCCTGTAATATTGTGCCAGTCAGAGATCAGTAATACTGTGCCAGTCAGAGCCCAGTAATATGGTGCCAGTCAGAGCCCAGTAATATTGTGCCAGTCAGATACCAGTAAAATGATGCCAGTCAGAGCCCAGAAATATTGTGCAAGTCAGAGCCCCGGAATATTGTGCCAGTCAGAGCCCAGTAATATGGTGCCAGTCAGAGCCCAGTAATATTGTGCCAGTCAGATACCAGTAAAATGATGCCAGTCAGAGCCCAGGAATGTTGTGCAAGTCAGAGCCCCGGAATATTGTGCCAGTCAGAGCCCAGTAATATTGTGCCAGTCAGAGCCCAGTAATATGGTGCTAGTCAGATACCAGTAATATGGTGCCAGTCAGAGACCAGTAATATTGTGCCAGTCAGAGCCCAGTAATATGGTACCAGTCAGAGACCAGTAATATTGTGCCAGTCAGAGACCAGTGACATTGTGCCAGTCAGAGCCCAGTAATATGGTGCCAGTCAGATACCAGTAATATGGTGCCAGTCAGAGCCCAGTAATATTATGCCAGTCAGAGCCAAGTAATATTATGCCAGTCAGATGCCTGTAACATGGTGCCATTCAGAGTCCAGTAATATTGTGCCAGTCAGTTGCCTGTAATATTGTGCCAGTCAGAGCCCAGTAATATTGTGCCTGTCAGATGCCTGCAATATTGTGCCAGTCAGAGCCCAGTAGTATTGTGCCAGTCAGATGCCTGTAATATTGTGCCAGTCAGAGCCCAGTAATATGGTGCCAGTCAGAGCCCAGTTATATTGTGCCAGTCAGATACCATTAATATGGTGCCAGTCAGAGCCCAGTAATATTGTGCCAGTCAGATGCCTGTAATATTGTGCCAGTCAGAGATCAGTAATACTGTGCCAGTCAGAGCCCAGTAATATGGTGCCAGTCAGAGCCCAGTAATATTGTGCCAGTCAGATACCAGTAAAATGATGCCAGTCAGAGCCCAGGAATATTGTGCAAGTCAGAGCCCCGGAATATTGTGCCAGTCAGAGCCCAGTAATATGGTGCCAGTCAGAGCCCAGTAATATTGTGCCAGTCAGATACCAGTAAAATGATGCCAGTCAGAGCCCAGGAATATTGTGCAAGTCAGAGCCCCGGAATATTGTGCCAGTCAGAGCCCAGTAATATTGTGCCAGTCAGAGCCCAGTAATATGGTGCTAGTCAGATACCAGTAATATGGTGCCAGTCAGAGACCAGTAATATTGTGCCAGTCAGAGCCCAGTAATATGGTGCCAGTCAGAGACCAGTAATATTGTGCCAGTCAGTGACCAGTGACATTGTGCCAGTCAGAGCCCAGTAATATGGTGCCAGTCAGATGCCAGTAATATTATGCCAGTCAGAGCCAAGTAATATTATGCCAGTCAGATGCCTGTAACATGGTGCCATTCAGAGTCCAGTAATATTGTGCCAGTCAGATGCCTGTAATATTGTGCCAGTCAGAGCCCAGGAATATTGTGCCATTGAGAGCCCAGGAATATTGTGCCAGTCAGAGCCCAGTAATATTGTGCCAGTCAGATACCAGTAATATGGTGCCAGTCAGAGCCCAGGAATATTGTGCCAGTCAGATACCAGTAATATGGTGCCAGTTAGAGCCCAGTAATATTATACCAGTCAGATACCAGTAATATTGTGCCAGTCAGAGCCCAGGAATATTATGCCAGTCAGATACCAGTAATATGGTTCCAGTCAGAGCCCAGTAATATTGTGCCAGTCAGATACCAGTAATATGGTGCCAGTCAGAGGCCAGTAATATGGTGCCAGTCAGAGCCCAGTAGTATTGTGCCAGTCAGATGCCTGTAATATTGTGCCAGTCAGAGCCCAGTTATATTGTGCCAGTCAGATACCATTAATATGGTGCCAGTCAGAGCCCAGTAATATTGTGCCAGTCAGAGCCCAGTAATATGGTGCTAGTCAGATACCAGTAATATGGTGCCAGTCAGAGCCCCGGAATATTGTGCCAGTCAGAGCCCAGTAATATTGTGCCAGTCAGAGCCCAGTAATATGGTGCTAGTCAGATACCAGTAATATGGTGCCAGTCAGAGACCAGTAATATTGTGCCAGTCAGAGCCCAGTAATATGGTGCCAGTCAGAGACCAGTAATATTGTGCCAGTCAGAGACCAGTGACATTGTGCCAGTCAGAGCCCAGTAATATGGTGCCAGTCAGATACCAGTAATATGGTGCCAGTCAGAGCCCAGTAATATTATGCCAGTCAGAGCCAAGTAATATTATGCCAGTCAGATGCCTGTAACATGGTGCCATTCAGAGTCCAGTAATATTGTGCCAGTCAGATGCCTGTAATATTGTGCCAGTCAGAGCCCAGTAATATTGTGCCTGTCAGATGCCTGCAATATTGTGCCAGTCAGAGCCCAGTAGTATTGTGCCAGTCAGATGCCTGTAATATTGTGCCAGTCAGAGCCCAGTAATATGGTGCCAGTCAGAGCCCAGTTATATTGTGCCAGTCAGATACCATTAATATGGTGCCAGTCAGAGCCCAGTAATATTGTGCCAGTCAGATGCCTGTAATATTGTGCCAGTCAGAGATCAGTAATACTGTGCCAGTCAGAGCCCAGTAATATGGTGCCAGTCAGAGCCCAGTAATATTGTGCCAGTCAGATACCAGTAAAATGATGCCAGTCAGAGCCCAGGAATATTGTGCAAGTCAGAGCCCCAGAATATTGTGCCAGTCAGAGCCCAGTAATATGGTGCCAGTCAGAGCCCAGTAATATTGTGCCAGTCAGATACCAGTAAAATGATGCCAGTCAGAGCCCAGGAATATTGTGCAAGTCAGAGCCCCGGAATATTGTGCCAGTCAGAGCCCAGTAATATTGTGCCAGTCAGAGCCCAGTAATATGGTGCTAGTCAGATACCAGTAATATGGTGCCAGTCAGAGACCAGTAATATTGTGCCAGTCAGAGCCCAGTAATATGGTGCCAGTCAGAGACCAGTAATATTGTGCCAGTCAGAGACCAGTGACATTGTGCCAGTCAGAGCCCAGTAATATGGTGCCAGTCAGATGCCAGTAATATTATGCCAGTCAGAGCCAAGTAATATTATGCCAGTCAGATGCCTGTAACATGGTGCCATTCAGAGTCCAGTAATATTGTGCCAGTCAGATGCCTGTAATATTGTGCCAGTTAGAGCCCAGTAATATTATACCAGTCAGATACCAGTAATTTTGTGCCAGTCAGAGCCCAGGAATATTATGCCAGTCAGATACCAGTAATATGGTTCCAGTCAGAGCCCAGTAATATTGTGCCAGTCAGATACCAGTAATATGGTGCCAGTCAGAGGCCAGGAATATTGTGCCAGTCAGAGCCCAGGAATATTGTGCCAGTCAGAGCCCAGTAATATTGTGCCAGTCAGATACCAGTAATATGGTGCCAGTCAGAGCCCAGGAATATTGTGCCAGTCAGATACCAGTAATATGGTGCCAGTTAGAGCCCAGTAATATTATACCAGTCAGATACCAGTAATTTTGTGCCAGTCAGAGCCCAGGAATATTATGCCAGTCAGATACCAGTAATATGGTTCCAGTCAGAGCCCAGTAATATTGTGCCAGTCAGATACCAGTAATATGGTGCCAGTCAGAGGCCAGGAATATTGTGCCAGTCAGAGCCCAGGAATATTGTGCCAGTCAGAGCCCAGTAATATTGTGCCATGCCAGTGCTCGTTTTAAACCACCGCTTCCCCCCCTTCCCCATCACTTACTGAGTAGCTGGCTGCTGTGTGTCGCCGGACTGAAGCCTCCTCCGTGCAGTCTTCTCTTCCCTCCTGTACGGAGGAGGGAAACACAGTCGCCGGATGTGACGTATCATCACATCTGGTCGCTTTTTTTTTTTTACGGAGGCAGCAGGGAAATGGGGGATGCAGCTGCCAGTGAAAAAAAAAAAGGTAGGCAGCGCGGTGTGGGGGATCCCGGCAGCACCGGTGTCACCCCCGCTGGAGGTGTCACCCGGTGTGGTCCGCCCCCCCGCCCCCCCTCGGGACGCCACTGACTCACACAACCTTGCAGCTTCTCCGTGTGTACAGGACCGTCTTTAATAGTGATTGGACCCTGGGCAAGCATTTGCTTGGGCCCCCTGGACCCTGCCCCCTCCCCTGCATGCAATCACCCCCTCCATCGCAATGTTACCCCCCCCCACCACACACACACACACAAAATAAGCACACACACAATTGGACTTTTATTGCAATGATTATTTTTATTGCATTGTATAAAATGTGTATATTAAGTGTATAAATGCAGTGTATAAACTGTATATATGGATCAAAATGTGTATATATGGCTGCAATATGTATACATTATTACTGAGCAACCTTGCAATACAAAAATATGCACAGATATTAGAGAGCACTTACATATGATCATATTTATTTATAAATATCTATACACATCTCACTCTCTCTCACTAGTAGCATTTATACTTAAATGAACTTCTTAATATTATATTCAAATATTTTCATATGTAATAAAAATGTTGCACTCACAGCACTCTAATTTTGATTCACATGGTGGGAGTTGGAAACACATTAGTGAACGCGTTCGGAGAGTAACTCAAGTCTGACATAAAGGCCGTTCGTTATGTAACTCTAAAGTTTATTGTAAATACAAGCACTTATATAGAAACAACAAGGATTTGGCTGGTGTAAAATCATTGGACAACATTTGGTGCAGAGATGGAGTACAAAGAAAATGGGTGTGGACATAGAATATATATTTGTTACAAATAAATATTTAGATAATTAACCCCTTCGCAGCAATGGACGTGTCAGGCACGTCCTGCGGAGAATCAAACAGTTTTCGCGATCAGTGATCACAAAAACTGCTTTAACGGTGCTGGTCTATTGCCTCAATGTCGAGGCAAAAGCCAGCACTAAAAATTCCTATCTGGGGCACCCACGATCTCCCCACGGAGCGATCATGGGAGCCATATTGACGGAGCAGCATCAGTCAAATAATTTTTAGCATAAGGTATAGGATTAAAATTAAATGAAAATTTAAATATATTAAGGGATAGCATGAGGGTTAGAGTTGGGGTTAAATTTAGTGTTAGGGTTAAATTTAGAGTTCGTTGGGGTCAAAAGGTCAATATAGGAAAAAAACACTATTTTTGTCACTTTGTCTCACTGAACTGCCTATGCATAACAAGCCACATTGTCACTTTCCCCCCATAGTACATGTTATTTTGTCCCACAGAACATGCCACTCTCAGGTACTAAATAACATGCCACAGTCACTTGCCTGTTAAAAAATGCCACCATTTTTTCCATTAAATATTCCAGTGTGCCCATTAATATGTCATGCCAATTTGCCCATCAATATGCCAGTGTTATTGTGCCACTCAGATGCCAGTAATATTGTGCCATTACGATGCCAGTATTATTTTGCTATTCAGATGCCAGTAATATTGTACCATTCAGTTGCCAGTATTATTATGCCATTCAGATGCCAGTAATATTGTGCCATTCAGATGCCAGTATTATTTTGCCAATCAGCTGCAGTATTATTGTGTTCGCCCCAAGAGTCACTGAAGATCGCTATATCATCGAGGTTGCTGCTGAAATGTGGCTGGGGAATTCTTCATCCCAAACGGCATGACCTGAAATTAGTACAGGCTGAATGTGGTGATGAATGCAGACTTGGGGACAGCATCTGCCATCAGCGGAATCTGCCATAATCCCCGTCTAAGGTCTAAAAAAAAAACACGTCGCCCCCGCTATCCGGTCTAATAAGTCATCCTCTCGGGGCATTGGGTAGGCATGAGTGGTCAGCTTTTCATTTACTTTGATAGTCCAAACAGAAGCGGGTAGTCCCGTCCTTAGGCACTAGAATTAAATAGAATTGAGAGGGTTCTATAACTCCAGAGCCCCTCATCTCCTCAAGCATCTTCCTATTATGTCCCTTGACAGCTTCAGGGAGCCAGTAATCGGGTTGCCCAACAGGGCTCTGGCCGGGAGTATCTACTCCATGTTGGGCTCTGAGGAGACCTTTCCTCCATATAATTTGGACAGAGAAGCTTCACTTCTCTAGAGTCATTGCCTGGCTGTGATGGCGGCTCAGGCAGGGGTCGGCAAGCAATTGGGCACGGAAACTTTCAGGGGAAAGCCAGTCAGTGGGGATAAGATCATCAGGGGTAGCGCTGACTCAAAGGGTTGGTGAGCCTGAGAACAAGTGATAGCCAAACCATCAGGGTCCACGGAACAATCCTCCTCCGGCACATAACTGCTCTCAAGGAGCCCAAATCATTCCCAAACAATACATCCGTGGGTAAGCCCTCCATAATGCCACATCCAAGTGACCCACTCCAGGTATACTCCTTCAGGGATAACTGATGGACCTGCCCCCCAGCCACATGCACATCCACTTTGCGGTTAACCGGCTGGTTAGGGGGTAAGGCATGGTACATTACCAGTGTGAGGGTATCTCCAGAGTCCCTCAGTCTTTCAGCTGGCTGCCCATTAATGGTAACGTACTGGAAGTGGTACTCTCGCTTGTCTTTCAGGGGATTCTGAGTCAGAGAGAGTAGCTCTTGTATGTGAGAAAAGACTCCGTGGAACAGTAATTGTACTCCACATTTTGGACCACAATCCTATGTCCGGCTCATACACTGGGCATGGGGCAGTTCATTAGCGGCTGAGATCCGCTGTTGGATGGGCCTGGGGGTCTCGAAACTGGGCGACAGATATTCGCAAATTTGTCTGCTATTTTGTCAGCCTCCTCTCGTTTTATGGGGGTCTTGATCTCTTACCCAGTCTCGGACCTTGGTACTGATACAAAGAAATAATTCTTCCAGAAAAATCTGTTAAAGGCACTCTGGTCACTGAACATGGAAAAAGGTCAGTTAAAAGTCAAATAACTTTAGACATTGAAATACAATCTCTTACAGAGATAAAGACTCTAGAACTGGAAGGAAATGTGACTTAATGTGACAATATGTGTCATGAGTTGTGGACATGTGGAAATATCAGTCGGGGATGACATATTTCAAGCTAAGTTAACAGGTGTAAAGACAACAAGTAGACAACAGTTGTCTGTTAGGATCGAACTGAACAAATGCAGACTGTAACCCTTCAGAGATACAAACCCTTTCAGTGTCATAGAGAATTGCACAATGCAAAACAAATGACAACACAATCCTTTACATGAGGAGTCAGAGACATTATATAATTATATATTGTCACGGGAGGGCTACTAGATGGGTAGCTCCTACCGGAATCAGTTCCACAAAATCCCTCCTCAGGTCCGGTAAATATCCAATAGCCAAACGGGGCTATGATCAATGCTTCCTTTCAAACAATTCACCCAACATAGCAGACAAGACTGGTCGTGTTGGGTAAAACAAGAAAAACTGTTTATTGATTCCAAACATAGGACATATATACAGGAAAATATCTTGATAACAAAAGTTGAACAAAAGAACTTCTTCACACTTACACAAAAGGGTACCTGGCAGCAGGGGCGTAGCGTGGGGGGGGGGCCGGCCGCACCGGGCGCAATATCTGGGGGGGCGCAGTAGCCCTATGCGGCCGTGCGGCCGCATCCATAACCGCGCGATACTTCCTGTCAGCCGCCGGATGTGAGCGGCAAATGACGGCGTGACGTCACATCCGGCGGCTGCGCGGCGGAGGCTCTTCTGAAACTGCATCGCGGCCTTTCTTCCCTGAGCTGTTGGAAGTGGAATTTGTAAAGGTAAGAATAAAGGGGCTTGGGGGACCTATTGTATTATGTATTGAGGAGGGGGTCATTAATGTATTGGAGAGGGGGAGGGGGGGTCATTAATGTATGGGGGAGGGGGGTCATTAATGTATGGGGGAGGGGAGGGGGGTCATTAATGTATGGGGGAGGGAGGTCATTAATGTATGGGGGAGGGGAGGGAGGTCATTAATGTATGGGGGAGGGGGGTCATTAATGTATGGGGGAGGGAGGTCATTAATGTATGGGGGAGGGGAGGGGGGGTCATTAATGTATGGGGAGGGGAGGGGGGTTCATTAATGTATGGGGAGGGGAGGGGGGTTCATTAATGTATGGGGGAGGGGAGGGGGGTTTATTAAATGTATGGGGGAGGGGGGTTTATTAAATGTATGGGGGAGGGGGGTTCATTTAATGTATGGGGGAGGGGAGGGGGGTCATTTAATGTATGGGGGAGGGGAGGGGGTCATTTAATGTATGGGGGAGGGGAGGGGGGTCATTTAATGTATGGGGGAGGGGAGGGTCAGTAATGTATGGGGAGGGGGGGAAGTAATGTATGGGGGAGGGAGAGAAGTAATGTATGGGGAGGGGGGAAGTAATGTATGGGGGAGGGAGGGAAGTAATGTATGGGGGAGGGGGGCAGTAATGTATTGGGGACGGGGGGGCAGTAATGTATTGGGGACGGGGGGGCAGTAATGTATTGGGGACGGGGGGCAGTAATGTATTGGGGAAGGGAAGAAGGGGGGCAGTAATGTATTGGGGAAGGGAAGAAGGGAGGCAGTAATGTATTGGGGAAGGGAAGAAGGGAGGCAGTAATGTATTGGGGAAGGGAAGAAGGGAGGCAGTAATGTATTGGGGAAGGGAAGAAGGGAGGCAGTAATGTATTGGGGAAGGGAAGAAGGGAGGCAGTAATGTATTGGGGAAGGGAAGAAGGGGGGCAGTAATGTATTGGGGAAGGGAAGAAGGGGGGCAGTAATGTATTAGGGGATGGGGGTCAACTGTGTATTAGGGGAGGGAGGGGTCAGCAGTGTATTAGGGGGAGGGGGGTCAGCAGTGTATTAGGGGAAGAGGGGGGGGGGTGGGAAAGATCTGACTTGGGAATTTGAGATGAGGCAATGATTATATTTTTTACATTTGTGGCCTAATGAATAATCTATATATATGTGTGTATGTAGAAGGAAATGTAAATAGGTGGGGCTACAGGGGTGAGGAAATTATATTTGTAATATATTTATTAGGAACTGTGGAGGGAAGGGGGTTGGATGAGAGCATTAAATATCATAGCATTAAATATTATATTTATGGGGTAGGAACTGTATTATATATTTTTGGTTTAGTGCAGGGGTAGGTAACCTTTGACACTCCCTTTGTTTTTTGACTACATCTCCATTAAGGCTTGCAAAGCATCATGGGAGGTGTAGTCCACAACATCTGGAGTGGCAAAGGATGTCTACTCCTGGTTTAAAGCATAGGTGTATAACCATTTGGCTTCCCCAGGCCAAAATAACCCCTTAAACTCTTAAAGGATCACTATAGTGTCAGGAAAACAAAGCGGTTTTCCTGACACTTTAGTACCCTGAGGGTGCCCACACCCTCAGGGTCTCACTCCCGTGGCGCTGAAGGGGTTAAATTCCCTTCAGTTACTTACCTTAATCCAGCGCCAGGCTCCCTCGGTGCTGGTGACCTGTCTGACGTCAGCTCCCCGTCCGACGTCACTGGAGCTGAATGTGCATGGCTGCGTGCGCATTCAAAGTGTCCATAGGAAAGCATTTCTCAATGCTTTCCTATGGACACTCTGCGCGATGGAGGCGAAATGTGCCTCCAGGCTCCAGCGTCGCAGATGTGCCTCTAGTGTCTGTCCGGAAGACAGCCACTAGAGGCTGCCTTAACCGCAAATGTAAACGTAGCAGTTTCTCTGAAACTGCTATGTTTACATGTGAAGGGTTAAAACCTGAGGGGCATCTTTAACTAATCTAGTAGAAGAGACTCGAGTGCTAAAATCCACGGGTTAGGGGGCGCAAATTACTTGCCTTGCCCCGGGTGCTGACAACCCACGCTACGCCACTGCCTGGCAGCCAATCAGATGAAAGGTAGGATTAGTAGCAACCAATCCCCAGCAGGGGGCGTGCCCACAGATCAGCAAATATATTCAAATTAGCATTTAACTAAGCAACCAATCAGAACAGTGCCTACACTGGGGGCTTGGTCTGAGCGACCAATAGGAAAACCGCCTACCTTTTGAAGAAGAGAATGAGCTCAGCAGCCAGGATAAACCTTTATTGTGAAGTGGCTGCTGAAGCTTCATTCCTGGGGAAAGGGCACAAGGGATTAGGCTCTTTAACAGGGCACCATTCATGTAAAACACACAGTTAGAACAGGGGAAAATAACTCAGCCGGAACATGGGCACTGAGGAAAGGAAAAACATGGTTGTCTGGAGGGGTGCTACCGTGACATATATATATATATATATACAGTGGTGTATTTTGATTTTGTGCTGCCCTAGGCAGACAAAATCCGGGCACCCCCCTACCCAAGCTGCACCCCCCTACCCAAGTTACACACCTAAGACATGCCCCATCATTCAGACTCACATCAAGCTCATACTCCCATCACACACACACTCCCATCACACTCACTCCGACTCCCATCACACTCAGTCACACACACTGTCTCCCATCACACACACTCTGACTCCCATCACACTCAGTCACACACACACTGTCTCCCATCACACACACTCTGACTCCATCACACTCAGTCACACACACTGACTCCCATCACACACACTCTGACTCCCATCACACTCAGTCACACACACTCTGACTCCCATCACACTCAGTCACACACACTATCTCCCATCACACACACTCTGACTTCCATCACACTCAGTCACACACACTGTCTCCCATCACACACACTCTGACTCCCATCACACTCAGTCACACACACTCTGACTCCCATCACACTCAGTCACACAAACTGTCTCCCATCACACACACTCTGACTCCCATCACACTCAGTCACACACACTGTCTCCCATCACACACACTCTGACTCCCATCACACTCAGACACACACACACACACACACACACACAGTCTTCCATCAGCATACCTTTCCCTGGCAGGCAGGCAGCATGGTCCCTCCATGCTGCCTGTTCGGCTTCCCGGCGATTGTGCAGACAGGTCACGTGACCGGGCGCGCGTATGACGTCAGCACGCCCGTCACGTGACTGTCAACACTTCCGTGTCGGCACACTGCACGGGGAGCCGAACAGGCAGCACGGAGGTTTCTCTGTGCTGCCTATTCGGCTCCCCGTGCAGCCTGGCAGGCAGAGCGATGGTGAGGGGGGATCTTCCGATCCCCTCTCACCTCCGTCTCTGCCTGCAAGCGCGGTCTTTTTTTTTTTTAAAGGGCCTGTTTTTTTTTTTTTTTTTTTTTTTATTTTATTGTTTTTTTTTTCAGTGCTGGGGGGCGCTGCCGCCCCCCAAAATTTGCCACCCTAGGCATCCGCCTAGGATGCCTCGCGGTAAATACAGCACTGTATATATATATATTGTAACAGAGTGCAAGGTATGGTGCAAAAAAGTGTATATTTAGCATCAAGAATTTTTTTTTTTTTACCCTTCAGAGTGGGAAAACGCATGACAAAGGTATAGAGAATTAATGCACCCTCAACCAAGAAAATACACAGACAACAAACTGGATATGAAGGTCACAATGTTTATTAAGAAATACCGCAACAAAGATTTTATATTTATATCAGTAACTTAAAAACTTGAATGCATACTAAAAAACGTAAAAACCTTTCACTACATATAACATGTATACCTTTGGTAAAAAAAAAACAAAAAAAAAACACCATCTTATTAAGTACATGCATGTATATTCCACTAAGTGGTAGCATATGTAGGATTGGGTACCCGTGGATCAGACATAGGAGTCACCAAAAAATCTGGCTACCAGCGTTGAAGTCCCTGCACGGTATCCGTCTGATATTCACTCCCCAGGGACCAGCCCATGGGGAGCCTGTGCAGATAGCTACCAGAGCAACAGCCTCCTGGGTTGGCCATACCCAAGACAGCCAACCCTTCTGCTTTGATGCCAGACATCGGGTACCCCCTGACAATGCCACTGAGTGTGAACACTTACACTTTATTGGCTCCTCCATACTACTACGCTTTTTCAGATTCCAGAGATCCAAGCCAACATCTGTAAGGTGGACGCCGTCACTTCAATATAGGGAGACATCAGAACCGTCCAGCAGAGGATGACGCACCACTAAGTCACCGTGTAAACCATGAAGCATGAGATGACACTGTTCAGCTTCTTCCTGGCCCACTCTACGCCTGAATAAAAAATGCCAGTATCATTTGCCATTAATATGCCTCAGCCAATTTGCCCATTAATATGCAAGTATTATTTGCCATTAATAAGTCACAGCCAATTTCCCCAATAATATGCCAGTATTTGCCATTTAATCAGCCCCTGCCAATTTGCCCAGTATTATGCCAGTATAATTTGCCATTAATATTCCCAGCCAATTTGTCCAATAATATGCCAGTGTTATTCTGCCATTTACCGGTAGTATGCCCCAGCCATTTTGTCCAATATTAAGCCAGAATTATTTGCCATTTAATATGCCCCTGCAAATTTGCCCAATAATATGTTAGTGTTATTTGCCATTAATAAGCCCCAGCCAATTTGAAACAATAATATGCCGGTGTTATTTGCCATGTTTTATCCCGCAGCCAATTTGCCCAATAAAATGCCAGTGTTATTTGCCATTTAATGTGCCCCTGCCAATTTGCCCAATAATATGCCAGTGTTATTTGCCATTTAATGTGCCCCTGCCAATTTGCCCAATAATATGCCAGTGTTATTTGCCATTTAATGTGCCCCAGCTAATTTGCCCAATTATATGCCAGTGTTATTTGCCATTTATTAAGCCCCAGCTAATTTGCCCAAATCCCCCCCACTCCCCAGCACTTACCTTTCCCTGGAGGCTAGTGGCAGGCAGCATGGTCCCCTCCATTCTGCCTGTTCGGCTCCCAGGCGATTGTGCCGACAGGTTACGTGACCCGGCGCGCATATGACGTCAGCGCGCCCGTCACGTGACTGTCGGCACTTCCGTGTCACACTGCACGGGGAGCCGAACAGGCAGCACGGAGGTTTCTCTGTGCTGCCTGTTCGGCTCCCCGTGCAGACTGGCAGGCAGAGCTATGGTGAGGGGGGATCTTCTGATCCCCTCTCACCTCCATCTCTGCCTGCAAGCGCGGTCTTTTTTTTTTTTTAAAGGGACGGATTTTTATTTTTAATTTTTTTCTTTACATTTTTTTTTTTCAGTGCTGGGGGGCGCTGCCGCCCCCCAAAATTTGCTGACCTAGGCATCCGCCTAGGATGCCTTGCAGTAAATACAGCACTGCCTCTCACAATGGGGTTGAGCTTTCGCCTCTTGCAATGAGCGGAGCTTTCACCTGAGGAGGCGGAGCTTGCGCAAGACACTCTTATGATCAGCAACCAGTGGCACGGTCACCAGTGCTGCACCTCTGAGTCCGGAGGGCCTCGTGTTGAACGGACCTGTACTATGCAATCAGTGCTGATAGCATAGTACAGGTTTTAATGAAAGTGATGGCCCAAGCCTATTATCAAGTAGGGGCCTGGAGTGGCAGCTCCATCCGCCCCTAGTTTAATCCAGTTTTGTTTACAGCTCTTCCAGAGCTCGGCAGTCATGGCTCTGCAGGAGGCCAGCGAGGCTTACCTGGTGGGTCTGTTCGAGGACACCAACCTGTGTGCCATCCACGCCAAGAGGGTGACCATCATGCCCAAAGACATCCAGCTTGCCCGCAGGATCCGGGGAGAGAGAGCTTAAACGGGGGCAGGCACTGGACACAAAACACACAAAGGCTCTTTTAAGAGCCACCAAATTATCAATTAAGAGATAATCACAATATAGGATATCGCAGAAATAAATGCACGGGAAAGTCATTGACTGGAGAAGCTTCTACACACAGTGACCTGTTCGAATAGATCGGACATGAAATGGGCTTTAAGATCTGGGATACCTGAACTGTGTGTGTGTTACAATAAGACTTTTCAGCAGTATATCAAACAGCACTAATTCTTAAAATACATGAGTCACACAACTAGGAAACAAAAATCCATCTTCCCTAACGCGTGTTCATTTATTTGCGAAGGGCGACATCTAGTGGTTGGATTAATGTAAAACCCGTCTACTGGCCCAATATGCAATCACCCCAGACATGTACTGCAGGAAATTCCAAGAGGCAAGGATAGGGCATGTCACGGTACCCACCGTGACTCTTACCCCTGGCGGGCACATGGGGCTAGCGACCTGCCGAGAGACTATGGACCTTGTCTGTTGCCAAAGCCAGAAACTCCTAGGAAAACTAAAATCACTGACCCCAAGCTGGCTCTCTTTGAAAGGGGGAGAAATGTCACTGTAGCACCCCTTCAGACAACCATGTTTTTCCGTTCCTCAGTGCCCATGTTCCGGCTGAGTTATTTTCCCCTGTGCTAACTGTGTGTTTTACATGTATGGTGCCCTGTTAAAGAGCCTAATCCCTTGTACCCTTTCCCCAGGAATGTAGCTTCAGCAGCCACTTCACAATAAAGGTTTATCCTGGCTGTTGAGCTCATTCTCTTCTTCAAAAGGTAGGCGGTTTTCCTATTGGTTGCTCAGACCAAGCCCCAGTGTAGGCACTGTTCTGATTGGTTGCTCAGTTAAATGCCCAATTTAAATATATATGCTCATCTGAGGGCATACCCCCTGCTGGGGATTGGTTGCTACTAATCCTACCTTTCATCTGATTGGCTGCCAGGTACTGTCCTTTTGTGTAGGTGTGAAGAAGTTCTTTTGTTTAACTTATGTTATCAAGATGTTTTCCTGTATATATGTCTTGTGTTTTGTGTCAATAAACAGTTCTTCTTGTTTTCCCAACACGACCAGTCTCGTCTGCTATGTTGGGGAATTGTTTGCAGGGAAGCAGTGATCATAGCCCCGTTTGGCTATTGGATATTTACCGGACCTGAGGAGTGATTTTGTGGAACTGATTCCGGTAGGAGCTACCCATCTAGTAGCCCTCCCGTGACAGGGCACCGAGTGGGCACATCGCATGACCCGAGCCGCTACCAACTGGATCCAAGGGAGGCAATGCCTCCAACAGATTTTCCTGAAGCCATTTTTCTTCATACTATCGCAGAGATCCGAGACTGGGTATGAGATCGAGACCCCATAAACCTGAAAGAGGCGGCAAAACTTGCCGACAAATTTGTGGATTTCTGATGCCCAGTCTCGAGACACACCAGCCGCTACAACAGCGGAACTCAGCCGCTTATTCATCACCACATGCCCCTAGCCCCACCACCCACTCGACCTTTGGAATCCTATCTGAATAGGTCATAGGCAGACACAATTTTGGCACATTGCACACCCACAACATGACCCATAACCCACGTTGCACACCAAAGACATGCCCCATCACCACATTTACATGCCCCCATCACCCAATTACATACACAAAACATACCCCCATCACAAGCATCCATCACATGGCCCATCACAGGGGTGCTTTAAGACCAGGCCCGGACTGGCCATCGGGCATACCGGGCAAATGCCCGGTGAGCCGCGGTGGCCATGGGCCGAGGCTGGCAGGGGAGGTCCCAGAATCTCCCCTGCCGGTCTATGCAGGGCCGGCACTATCCGAGCGCCGGCCCCGCTGTTTGACATGAAGGGCCGGTGAGGACATCAAAGATCTCCCTCACCGGCCCACATGCCTTCAAATGCGGCCGCCGGCGGGGAGAGAGGGAGGGAGACTGAAAAGAGGACCCGGCGGAGCTCTAACTTGCAGCTCCACCGGGTTCCTCTCGCGAGATCCGGAGCATTGCCATGGCAACGACCGGATCTCGCGAGAGTGAACTCTAGCCGGCAGGCTAGAGTTCACTCACCACGAGGGAACATTACCACCGCCAGTCCCAGGTACCAGCGTGCCGGTCCCCCCCCTCCCAGGCTAAAGGTAAGAAAGGAGTGATGGGTGTGAGAGTGCTGTGTGTGAGTGCTGTGTGTGATGGGTGTGAGAGTGCTGTATAAATGTTAGAATGGATTGTGTGTGTGTGTGTGTGTGTGTGTGTGTGTGTAGGGGGGGGGGTAGGTAAATAAACAAATAAAATAACAGGCATTATGTCCCCATAATGCCTGTTATTGTATTTGTTTATTTACCCCCCCCCCCTACACACACACACACACAATCCATTCTAACATTTATACAGCACTCTCACACCCATCACACATAGCACTCACACACAGCACTCTCACACCCATCACACACAGCACTCTCACACCCAGCACTATCACACCCAGCACTCTCACACACACAGCACTCTCACCCATCACACACAGCACTCTCACACCCAGCACCCTCACACACACAGCACCCTCACACACACAGCACCCATCACACACAGCACTCACACACAGCACTCTCACACCCATCACACACAGCACTCTCACACCCAGCACTCTCACACCCAGCACTCTCACACACACAGCACTCTCACCCATCACACACAGCACTCTCACACCCAGCACCCTCACACACACAGCACCCTCACACACAGCACTCTCACACACAGCATTCTCACACCCAGCATCCTCACCCATCACACCCAGCATTCTCACACAGAGCACTCTCACACACACAGCACTCACACCCATCACACACAGCATTCTCACACCCATCACACACAGCATTCTCACACCCATCACACACAGCATTCTCACACACACAGCACTCTCACACACAGCACTCTCACACCCAGCACTCTCACCCATCACACACAGCATTCTCACACAGAGCACTCTCACACCCAGCACTCACACCCATCACACACAGCATTCTCACACAGAGCACTCTCACACCCATCACACACAGCATTCTCACACCCATCACACACAGCATTCTCACACCCATCACACACAGCACTCTCACACACATCATACACAGCACTCACACACATCACTCTCACACACATCACTCTCACACACCATCACTCTCACACACCGCCCCCCCCCCTCACACACCGCCCCCCCCTCACACACCGCCCCCCTCTCACACACCGCCCTCCTCATCACACCGCCCCCTCACACACACATACTGCACCCCTCACATACACACAGAACCCCCCAACACACTGCACAACAGACATACACAATACTTACATATATATATATATATATATATATATATATATATATATATATATATATATATATACACACAGCACCCCTCACACACATACTGCACCCCTAAACACATTACATTCCAGACACACACTAGATCCCTTACCCAACTCTGGATCATCTACACACATACACACACAAGATCCCTATATACACTCTGAAACCGTTATAAACACACACTCACTAGATCTCCTATACACATTCTGGGTCC
Organism: Pelodytes ibericus; assembly: GCA_036172795.1. Lineage (NCBI taxonomy): Eukaryota > Metazoa > Chordata > Amphibia > Anura > Pelodytidae > Pelodytes > Pelodytes ibericus. The sequence continues at coordinate 206,796,462 of CM069858.1, read as the reverse complement.
TTCAAACACACACTAGACTCATATATATATATGTATATATACACACACTAGATTCCTTGTAAGCAAACACATACTACACCCCTAAACACACACTACATCTATATATATATTCACACACACACACTATAGCCTGTATGCACACACTTGCTATATCCCCTATAAACACATTCTCTACAGCCCCTAGCCACATATGCATCACATTACACCACAAACACAACACAACTAAAACCGAACCTTATTACACAATACCACACCACAATCAGCTTACTCTACACACACGCAATCCCACAAGCAGGCTCCAAACACATGCTCAATACTCTTTCCTGGCATTTTTGTCTCCTGGTATCCATTTATAGAGACACCAGAGACAAGTTGCAAGGAAACACAGTGCAAGCATGTTATTACATTTGCTTGCACTGTGCAGAACACATACAGGGCTTTTTTCTCATGCTAAAGCTCTTCAGCAGAGCTCTGCGCATGGTCTGCCCTGGAAGAGCATTGAACCAATATGCTCACTTTGAGAGGGAGAGTGTTTGTCATTGGTGATGACAAAACACACCTCCTCTGCCCCGCCCCCTTCTTAGTGGGCCGCTGTGATCAAAAAATGCCCGGGCCGAATTTTTCTCCCAGTCCGGCCCTGTTTAAGACCCTAGTGGGCCCTGAGCAAAGTCTTCAGCAGTGGACCCCATTCGACCCAATTTTTCAAAGGTCACATTGTAAAAAAACTGTATGTAATTGCAACATTTTTAATAATAAATGCAACTATTTTCATATTACATTCAACTATTTGTATATGTAATAACAAATTTATTACAAGCCTTTGGCAAAGTGAGTATGATTCCAAAACTACACAATCACCTGGATTTCAAATTTGGGGTTAACACCATACAGACTGACTTTGGAGTCACCCCGTCTGGGGGATCCTGCAGCTTCAGTCTCCCCCAAAAAAATAAGATATGTCACGAGACGGATTTGGGGATCCACTGTGACGGTGGTTCTTGGAGGGCCCTGGGGGCCAGAAGACTCCCTGTGGACAATGGACCCTGTCTGTTTATTTATTAGTTTAGGGGTACACACTTTGAGGGCACCAGTGGAACCCTGTTTTCAACTGGACATCAAACACAGGCACTCAGGATGCCAGCCAAGATGTGCACTCTTGGATCCAAACCTTTGTCCCATTCACTGTGTTTCCCTCCAGGGTAAGATTATATCCTATCCTGTAATCCCTGTAATTATGTCATCTTACCCATTATTTTTATGTAAGTAATTTAGTCTCCTGTTGTACAGTGATGTCCCTCAATTAACAAGATACTTTAATTGAGTGTACTATGTATGTATCTGAACTTGACACCTTTGTATCTTGAAAGGATACAACTTTAATCCTGTTATAGTTCATTTGTCTAATCTGTTTTGTCACGATTAGAGATGTCGCGAACTATTCGCCGGTGAATAGTTCCCGGCGAACATCGCATGTTCGCGTTCGCCGTGGCTGGCGAACATTTGCGATGTTCGATCCGCCCCCTATTCTTTACCATTGACTAAATTTTGCCCTGACCCTGTACCCTGAACTGAACGTTTAATATTGGCTTTCACTACACGAAGACTGAGTCTGCTTTCATAAATTTATGAATGGAGACTCTGTCTCCGTGTAGTGAAAGCCAATGGTACTATTACAAATGCTGAAAGTCTATAAACCGAACGACCTTTGTTTTATAGACTTTCAGCTTATGGAATACATGTAATCCTATTGCTATTCTATAAACCGAAGGTCGTTCGGTTTATAGAATAGCAATAGGATTACATGTATTCCATAAGCCGACAGCCTATAAACCGAACGTTCGGTTTATAGACTTTCGGCTTATAGAAAACAAACACTAGTAGTGCCTTTTATGAATGAACCCATTCATAATTCTTATGAATGGGTTCAAAGAAAGGCACTACTACTGTACGTTTACTATAAGCCGAAAGTTTATAAACCGAAGGTAGCACGGTTTAAAGATTTTCGGTTTATAGAATACATAGAATTGCATGTAATTCTATGTATTCTATAAACCGAAACTCTATAAATCGAAGATCGTTTGGTTTATAGACTTTCGGTTTATAGAATACACTAGATATTAAGCCTGTTAAATTAACGGGCGCTAGAACATATGTGGACGGGGGGGGGGGGACATAAGGGGGCAACATAGGGGCAATCACCCTGGTGAGGGAGGGAACCTTGAGGGCTGCCTTATCTTGATGGGAGTTGTGATCCTACTGCTGTATTATTGATGCAGCAGGGGGCGCCCCCCCCATGGCCCCCCCCCCCATGTATGTATCTCTCTGCCTTCCCATGTTTGTCCATTTCCTCTTCATTGCCCTGTCTGTCTCTCTCTAACTCCCCCATACCTGTTCACTCTCTCCCTCTATTCTGTCTCTCTCCTCCCCTTCCTCTGTTCTGTCTCTCTCCTGCCCTTCCTCTGTTCTGTCTCTCTCCTGCCCTTCCTCTGTTCTGTCTCTCTCTCCCCCCCTGTTCTGTCTCTCTCCCCCCCCTGTTCTGTCTCTCCCCCCCCTGTTCTGTCTCTCTAGCCCTGTTCTGTCTCTCTCTCTCCCCATTCCCTCTGTTCTGTCTCTCTCTCCCCCCTGTTCTGTCTCTCTCCCCCCTGTTCTGTCCCTCTCCCCCCCCCTGTTCTGTCTCTTTCTCCCTCCCTCTGTTCTTTCTCTCTAACCCCCTGTTCTGTATCTCTCTCTCTCCCCTCCAGTTGTTCTGTCTCTCTCCCCCCCCCTGTTCTGTCTCTTTCTCCCTCCCTCTGTTCTTTCTCTCTACCCCCCTGTTCTGTATCTCTCTCTCCCCCCTCCAGTTGTTCTGTCTCTCCCCCTCCAGCTGTTCTGTCTCTCCCCCCTCCAGCTGTTCTGTCTCTCCCCCCTCCAGCTGTTCTGTCTCTCCCCCCTGCCCTGTCTCTCTCTCCCCCCTGCCTGCCCTTCCTCTGTTCTGTCTCTCTCTCCCCCCTGTTCTGTCTCTCTCCCCCCTGTTCTGTCTCTCTCCCCCCCTGTTCTGTCTCTCCCTTCCCCCCTGTTCTGTCTCTCTCTCCCCCACTGTTCTGTCTCTCTCCCCCCTGTTCTGTCTCTCCCCCCCCTGTTATGTCTCTCCCTCTCCCCCTTCCAGCTGTTCTGTCTCTCCCCTTCCAGCTGTTCTGTCTCTCCCCCTCCCCCTGTTCTGTCTTTCTCTCCCTCCCTCCCCCTGTCTGTCTCTCTCTCTCCCCCTTCCCCCTGTTCTGTCTCTCTCTCCCTCCCTCTGTTCTTTTTTCTCTACCCCCCTGTTCTGTATCTCTCTCTCCCCCCTCCAGCTGTTCTGTCTCTCCACCTCCAGCTGTTCTGTCTCTCCCCTCCCCCTGTTCTGTCTCTCCCCCCTGCCCCTGTCTCTCTCTCCCCCCTGCCCCTGTCTCTCTTTCCCACCCCTCCCCTTCCTTTGCCTTCAAAGGTGGATCCAGGGAGGGGGCGGAGCTAACTGGCTGAGCGGTGTAGCTCCGCCCCCAGACTGGTTTATAGACTTTCGGTTTATAGAATACATAGAATTCTAAAACGACCTTCGGTTTATAGAATAGCAATAGGATTACATGTATTCCATAAGCCGAAAGTCTATAAACCAAAGGTTTATACGAAACCCACAAAACATTCATTAAACAAAAAAAAAAAATAGATAAACAGCAAGAGTTTACATTTTGATTTTAATCCTTTAACCCCTTAACACTAATGGATGTAGATATCCGTCCTGCAAAGCATGGTCCTTGAGGACGATGAGGACGTATATATCCTTCCTGAGTTTTTATGTTGAGTTGAGCTCCATAGCCTGCAGTTACGGTCAGGAGCTGCTTCAGATCCAAAGTAGGCTCTTAAAGTGCCTTTGTGAAACCCCCCCCCCCACAAGCATACAAACACAGCAAATTTAATTTTGTTCTAAACACACATAGGGGATCAGCTTTCACTGCCTATGTGTGAAAAGTTCTGCAACAATGCCTCAACTGTGGTTCTGTATTGGAGTAGCATGCTCCTCCAATACAGCTTGCAAAGAGCGACGGAAGTGAGGGGAAAAAATATTTCCCATCGCTCTGAAACTGTTGCTTGACTTCCCCTAGAGGCAGTCAGCAGCATTAGAGTTAGAAAAAAAGAAAATAAAAACAAAGAAATAAATAAAAGGAAAAAGCTAAGCCTAGATCTAATGTAAGGGTTATAATTAGGGTTAAAGGGAGGTGCAGGTTAGTCCAAGGGTTAGCTTAAGGGGTGGGGGTAGATTTAGGGTTAGGGTTGGGGGTCAAAAGGTCACTGTAGAAGAAAATGGTTAAAAAAAAAAACACAAATAAAAAAAAATAAAAAAACACTAATATTGATTATTGCCCTATTACTTGAAAATAAAACATAGCCAAACATGGAAACATTGGTATTTATAAAATGAGGACAAATATTAGAAATATATAGACAGGGTATTTTTTTTTTTTTAATATTTGTAATTGTTTAAATAGTAAGTATTATATTGTATTTACTGCCTTGCTAAATCTTCCTGGCTGACACCAAACCTTGATTTACTGTTCTAGTCACAGAGAATGAGTCATTTTTCTGATAACAAAAGTTCCTTTCTGTTTACTCCTCTGGGTGTCCTGCTCACTTTGCTGATATCCTGATGTGGGGCATGAGGGAGAACATTGGACTGGGGGGGGGACATGAAGTATAATATTAATATAAATAAAAAAGTACCAGTATCAACATCTAATTACATTTCCAATCACACTATAACTATAATTACTATCATACTTACACAGACTCTGAACTTACCATAAAAATCATATTGGTTTTAAATAAACTATAACTCCCATAATACTTTAAACCCCTGGCTCCTAGATTGACAACCTAGGTTATCTTTCCCCTGTACTCTACAACCTCGTACGGTCATATCCAGGCATCCTGTAATTTATTTTGGGGGGTAAGACATAGCATCAGGACCCGCTGACCCACTAACAGCTCTCGGGGCTTAGGGTTGCGTTCATACAGTGTCTAGTGGCAGGCTTGGGCTGCCCATAGGTTACCATTGGAAAGGGACATATAATTTTTCCCGGAGCTCAACAACATAGGTGATAACTCCCTCTGTCAGGCCCCGAGTAGATGACCTGTCAGGCCTCCCCACCAACCTGACCCGTGGGGTCTTATCTGAATAGGTAGTATGCACTGAATGCTAGACCTAGTAGGGCTTCTACGGGATGTTTTCACTGTTGGCAACCTGGCCACATTCGGCAACATTGTCCCCAGTTACAACCCAAGGCTCCCTTGTCTGGTCTTCAGAGGAACCCGTCTGCAGCCCCTTGGATGGCTCACCAGGCTTAGTGGTTGATCCGGACCCAGGATTGTGGTCCAGTCAACTCCGACCCAAATGTGGATTACCATCATTGTTCCCCGGAGCCTTATACCCCACACAAGAGTTATTCAGACGAGGTCTCTCTGGCTCAGCATTCTCGGAAGGACAACCAAGAGCACCACTAACAGCCAGTCACCATCAATGGGTTGCTGACCGAAACACTAAGGGATTCTGTAGCTACCCTCACACTGGTCCAGCCCCGTACTTTACTCCCAAACCAGCCGGTTAACCACAAAGTAGATATGTGCGTGGCTGGCGGGGCAGGTACACCAGCTAAAATGATTTGGGCTATTTGGAGAGCTGTTATGTGCCTACAATGGATTGTAAAGTGGATCCTGCTTGCTTGGCTGTCACCCTTTCTCAGGCTAACCAACCTTATGATTCTGGGACCCAGGTAAGCACTAACCCCAACGACCTACTCCCGACTGACTCCCTACCATGGCATCCATCTTACGGTTTCCATGCCAGCCGACCCCAGCCTGAGCCGCTATCACAGCCAGGCACAGACCGGAGAGAAGGATACGTTCTCTGTCTCACCTGCTCTTTTTCCCCAAGAATCACAAATGACACAGTTGTAGATACAGCAGTAAAAACAAGAACTTTATTCCAGGGAATAGCAGACTCTTTATACAGTAAAAGATCAGATAACGTGTGATTGAACAATAGGTAATGTTGACAGTAAACAGTTAGACTTGCAGATTGCATAATTTGGCTTAGAAAGGCACCAATCGGAGGGGACCTCTAAAACAGCCACCAATAGGGACACAAGGTGCAGGCGGCAATGGCACCATAAACTTTTAATCCCTTTAGCAAGGAGAGCCAATGTGGAACCTGCTGACAGAGGTGGCCTAGAAGTGACCAATCAGAAAGGTGCCTACAGTCCTAATGCTTCCCCTGATTCTTCCCATTACTCCCACCATTTGGGAGAGCCAGTTCGAGGTTTCCCACATGGGAAAGTGTGTAGCTCGCGACCAGAAAAAACTTGAAAACAGCATTCAACAAGAACAAACAAACGTACAATCCATAGAGTTAGGCATCCAGTTGCCGGGAGAGACCATCAGCATTCTGGTTGTCTCTCCCGGGTCGGTACTTTACTGCTTCAGGGCTAGGCTCCAGCGCAAAAGTCGACCATTCTCCCCCAATACTCGATTTAGCCAAACCAGATGGTTGTTTTCGGCGTGTCGAATCTTCGGCTTTTCGGATTCAAGAGTCGCATTAACAGTGACGTGACGCTGTGGGCCTCATCTCTCATCGGTGCTGCTGGATCCTGATGAAGCCCATTTAAAACAACACTCAAGCAACACTCATTTGAAATTTTACCAGATCCTGCTTTTATCTTCTATGTTCCAGTTTGTTTGTACCTGCTGATGTTCCTGATCTTAAGTGTAAGATATTATATGCACTTTATATTAAATTCCATTTTAATCCACTAATACCATATTTCAATTCCTTGGAGGTTGAAAGAATCTAGGATAAGAAGCTGCCACGTATTTTTTGTCTTGTCCCAAAAATATAGGGACAATATGTGAGTGCTACGTGTTTCCATATCTGCACTATTAATATACCTCTGTATTTGCCTCACTGGGTATATATGTTGCATTATTTGCACAGTTGAACCACTGTTTTATTGTATTGTCACTTTACAGCACGTATAGCGCACTGTCACTTTTTGTATTTTCTGTTCACGTATCCTGTTGCAGCATTGTGGGATAGCTGCTAGACAAGTTGCTGCTTGTGCAATATTCTCTCTAGTGCCATCTACTTCAAACCAATTCCAATTTCTGACGGAACAATGAATGTTGGAGTAAACTATTGGAGTCACTGTCACATTATAACCCTTCAGAGTGGTCTACTCACAGAATTAAACATTACACATAACCAATATACTAACAAAATTGTCACGGTAGCACCCCTCCAGACAACCATGTTTTTCCGTTCCTCAGTGCCCATGTTCCGGCTGAGTTATTTTCCCCTGTTCTAACTGTGTGTTTTACATGTATGGTGCCCTGTTCAAGAGCCTAATCCCTTGTACCCTTTCCCCAGGAATGTAGCTTCAGCAGCCACTTCAAAATAAAGGTTTATCCTGGCTGCTGAGCTCATTCTCTTCTTCAAAAGGTAGGCGGTTTTCCTATTGGTTGCTCAGACCAAGCCCAGTGTAGGCACTGTTCTGATTGGTTGCTTAGTTAAATGCCCAATTTGCATATATTTGCTGATCTGTGGGGCACGCCCCCTGCTGGGGATTGGTTGCTACTAATCCTACCTTTCATCTGATTGGCTGCCAGGTACTGTCCTTTTGTGTAGGTGTGAAGAAGTTCTTTTGTTCAACTTTTGTTATCAAGATGTTTTCCTGTATATATGTCCTGTGTTTTGTGTCAATAAACAGTTCTTCTTGTTTTCCCAACACGACCAGTCTCGTCTGCTATGTTGGGGGAATTGCTGGCAGGGAAGCCTTGATCATAGCCCCGTTTGGCTATTGGATATTTACTGGACCTGAGGAGTGATTTTGTGGAACTGATTCCGGTAGGAGCTACCCATCTAGTAGCCCTCCCGTGACACTGGTGTCAAGAAGTGGGATCTCTCCTCCCAACACTGGTCCTTGGATTTATCAAGGGGATTATTGTTTCTTTTATTATGGCAGAAGCATACAAGTCCCTCACGGTGGCTGCGCTGCAAGACTTGCTTGCCCAAAAAGGCCAAGACACCGGAGGCTTGAAAAAGAACGAATTGGTGGCGGCTCTACTGGAACTTGAAAGGGAGGAGAGCCGCCCTCCCAGCCCGATTGTGGGGCAAGCAGCACACATCCCCTCCCGGTTCATGGAACCCCCTCGTGATGAGAGTGATGAGATCTCACGGAGGGTAAGGGAGAGATTGGCGTTTTTTGGACCCAACCCGTCCGTATAAATAGTTAATCGCATCATGGAAGTGGCAGAGCGGGAGAGAGAAGCCGAATTGGCGCACCGGAGAGCCACTATCTCTGGACCGGCCACAGAGGATTCACACTCAGTGCGCAGCACCACCTCTACGTGCCCGATCAAAGTTACCCACCAGTCCTTCAAACAGTTTGATGATGCTGTCGGGGATATCGATGGATTCCTACAAGACTTTGAACGACAGTGCCAGCTCCACAATGTGGACACCCAGGACTGGGTACCTATACTGGTGGGCAAGTTATCTGGGCGAGCTGCAGAAACGTACAGAGCGATCCCTGATGAATGGGCTAGAGATTACCCCGAAGTAAAGACCCGTCTGCTGGCCCGATATGCCATCACCCCTGATACATACCGTAGGAAATTCCGAGAGGCGAGGATGGGTCCAAGAGACACGTACACTGAGTGGGCACATCGCATGACCCGAGCCGCTACCAGCTGGATACAAGGGAGGCAAGTCACCACTTGGCAAGAATGCCTCCAACAGTTTTTACTGGAGCAATTTTTTCTTCATACGAGCACAGAGGTACGAGACTGGGTAAGAGACCAAGACCCCGTAAACCTGGAAGAAGCGGCAAAGCTAGCGGACAAATTTGTGGATGTCCGCCGCCCAGTCTCAAGACACCCTACCCCCTACCACTGCAGACCTCAGCCGCTAATGCACCGCCTTATGCCCCCAGCCTCCCCACCTACCCGACCCATGGGGTCTTATCCGAATAGGTCATACGCACCGAATGCTAGACCTAGTGGGGCTTCTACGGAATGTTTTCACTGTCGTCAACCTGGCCACATTCAGAAATATTGTCCCCAGCTACAGCCCAGGGCTCAACCCCATGGTCCTCGAAGGAACCAGTCCCCAGGGCCTTGGATGGCGCGCCAGGCTCAGTGCATGAGCCGGACCCAGGATTCTGGTCCAGCTAACTCAGACCCAATTGTGGATTACAATTACTGTTCCCCGGAGCCTTTTGCCATACATGAGAGTTACTCAGATGAGGTCTATCTGGCTCAGCATCCTCGGAAGGACAACCGAGAGCACCACTACCAGCCCGTCACCATTAATGGGCAGCCAGCCGAGGGACTAAGGGATTCTGGAGCTACCCTCACACTGGTCCAGCCCCGTACTTTACCCCCTAACCAGCCAGTTAACTGCAAAGTGGATGTGCGCGTGGCTGGGGGGCAGGTACATCAGCTACCCATGACCAGGGTATACCTGAAGAGGGGCACTGGGGAGGGCTACAGAGATGTGGGCATCATGGAGGGCTTACCCACGGATGTACTGCTGGGAAATTATTTGGGCTTTTTGGAGAGCCGGTATGTGCCTGAGATGGATTGTACAGTGGATCCTGCTTGCTTGGCTGTCACCCGTTCTCAGGCTAACCAACCTTCCGATTCTGGGACGCAGGTAAGCACTAACCCGACGACCTACTCACAACTGACTCCCTACCATGGCTCCCCCCTGACGGTTTCCGTGCCCAACTGCTATCTGACCTCAGCCTTAGCCGCTATCGCAGCCGGGCAGAGACGGGAGAGAAAGGTATCTTCTCTGACCAGATTATATGGAGGAAAGACCTCTTATATAGGGCTACCCCAGGCAACACTAATGGTATTACCGAGGTTCCTCGGCTCCAATTGATAGTCCCCGCCATCCACCGCCCCGCTCTCCTCACCCTAGCCCACGAAGCCCCTCTATCCGGTCACCTCGGCGCCAGGCGGACAGAGTACAGACTCACCCGCACATTCTTTTGGCCAGGGATCTCCCGGGATGTTAAGCACCATTGACGCACCTGCGAGCTGTGCCAGCGGGTAGGGAAGCGACCTGAAGCGTCACGAGTCCCCTTGCAGCCTCTACCCCTTATTGGGGAACCTTTCAGTAGGGTCGCCATAGATCTCATCGGCCCTCTTGCCCATCCTAGCAAGACGGGGAAAAGGTACATCCTCACAGTAGTAGACTTTGCCACCCGCTACCCTGAAGCCACGGCCCTGCCAAATATTTCTGCTGAGACAGTGGCGAATGCCCTTCTGGCTATATTCTCACGGGTAGGATTTCCCAAAGAAGTACTCTCCGATCAGGGCACACAATTTACCCCTGAGTTGCTCCAGCAGGTATGGACCCTCTGTGGGGTTAAGTCCCTGCGCACGTCCCCCTATCATCCACAAACGAATGGACTTTGTGAAAGGTTCAATGGAACCTTGAAACAGATGATCTGGACGTTCATAGCAGATCATGTTGACTGGGAAAAAATTATGCCCCATTTTTTGTTTGCTTACCGGGAGGTCACACAGGAGTCCACAGGATATTCACCATTCGAACTACTCTATAGGCGAAGGGTAAGGGGTCCCCTAGATATTCTGCGGGAATACTGGGAAGGTAAATGCGAGTCAGAGGAGACTCCACTTATCACTTATGTAGTTGAGCTCCGGGAAAAATTAGACCGGCTCATGTCCCTAGCCCACGGGAACCTAAGGGCAGCCCAAGCCCTCCACAAGACCTTGTATGACCGCAACACTAAGCCCCGAGAGCTTCTAGTGGGTCAGCGGGTCCTGATGCTACGTCCTACCCGCCAAAATAAATTACAGGCTGCCTGGATAGGACCATTCGAGGTTGTAGAGCGCAGGGGAGAGACAACCTACGTTGTCGCCCGAGGAGCCAGGGGTCAGACCCGGCGACTCTGCCACGTAAATGCGCTCAAACCATACCTAGAACGTACAGAAGAGGTGTCCGCTATCTGTACCCCCTCGCACACGGAGGCAGGAGACCGGGCTATCCCGGACCTCCTTGCTGAGTCCGTCCACCCCGGGGATATTACCCAAGTCAAGCTCGGAGAACAGCTGAGCCCCATAGAAAAAGCCCAAGTATTCCCGCTGCTAAAGCAGCACCTCCAGCTGTTCTCTGCTCTTCCCGGCATCACATCATTAGCCCAGCATGGAGTAGAGACTCCCGGTCAGAGCCCTCTCAGGCAACCCGCTTACCGGGTCCCTGAAGCAGTCAAGGGACACATTAGGAAGGAGCTTGAAGAGATGAGGACCTTGGGAGTTATAGAACCCTCCCACAGCCCCTGGGCTTCTCCAGTTGTTCTAGTGCCTAAGAAGGACGGGACGACCCGCTTCTGTGTGGACTATCGTCGGCTAAATGAAAAGACGACCACTGATGCCTACCCTATGCCCCGAGTAGATGACCTGTTAGACCAGTTAGCGGGGGCGACCTGGGTTTCGACACTAGACCTTAGCCGGGGTTATTGGCAGATCCCGTTGACGGCAGATGCTGTCCCCACGTCGGCATTCATCACCCCATTCGGCCTGTACCAATTTCGGGTCATGCCGTTTGGGATGAAGAATGCCCCAGCCACATTTCAGCGGCTGGTAGATCAGCTACTCGAGGGTTTGCAGGGCTATACCTGCGCCTATCTCGACGATATAGTGATCTTCAGTGACTCTTGGGACGAGCACCTCCAGCATCTGGATGTGGTATTGGGCAGAATACAGGCAGCAGGGATGACTATCCGCCTCGACAAATGCCAAATAGGTATGGGCGAGGTCCAGTACTTGGGACACCGGGTGGGGAGTGGGAAACAGCGACCTGAACCCGCCAAAATTGAGGCTATTGTCAACTGGCCTGTACCGCTCAATAAGAAGCAGGTCCTAGCTTTCTTAGGTACCGCAGGGTATTACAGAAAATTTGTACCCAATTACAGTTCTTTGGCCAAACCCCTGACTGACCTTACCAAGAAAACCCTGCCCCGGACAGTCCTGTGGTCCCCAGAATGTGGTGCTGCATTTGAAGCCTTAAAAACAGCCCTAGGAAATTCTCCGGTCTTGGCCGCTCCTAACTTTAATCAACGCTTTTTGGTCCACACAGACGCTTCCATGTTTGGGCTCGGGGCCGTGTTGAGCCAGGTCAACAGCCAAGGAGAGGAGCACCCAGTAGCATACCAAAGTCGCAAGCTACTGGAACGGGAGGTGGGCTATGCTGTTATTGAAAAAGAGTGCCTGGCTCTTGTGTGGGCACTAAAGCGGTTCCAACCGTACTTGTATGGCCGGGAATTCACTGTCTTAACTGACCACAACCCCCTTTTGTGGCTGAACAGAGTGTCCGGGGACAATGGTAGACTATTGCGGTGGAGCCTATCCCTTCAACCCTTTAATTTTACAGTGCAATACAGTCCGGGAAAGGACAATAAAAAGCAGATGGCTTATCACGGCAAGAAGACGTGTGAGTCAACACCACACCCAGTGTTTTCCTCGCCACCTTCAGGCTTATCCGTGTGGACAACCCCGAGCTGGCTATCTTTGAAAGGGGGAGAAATGTCACGGTAGCACCCCTCCAGACAACCATGTTTTTCCGTTCCTCAGTGCCCATGTTCCGGCTGAGTTATTTTCCCCTGTTCTAACTGTGTGTTTTACATGTATGGTGCCCTGTTCAAGAGCCTAATCCCTTGTACCCTTTCCCCAGGAATGTAGCTTCAGCAGCCACTTCAAAATAAAGGTTTATCCTGGCTGCTGAGCTCATTCTCTTCTTCAAAAGGTAGGCGGTTTTCCTATTGGTTGCTCAGACCAAGCCCAGTGTAGGCACTGTTCTGATTGGTTGCTTAGTTAAATGCCCAATTTGCATATATTTGCTGATCTGTGGGGCACGCCCCCTGCTCGGGATTGGTTGCTACTAATCCTATCTTTCATCTGATTGGCTGCCAGGTACTGTCCTTTTGTGTAGGTGTGAAGAAGTTATTTTGTTCAACTTTTGTTATCAAGATGTTTTCCTGTATATATGTCCTGTGTTTTGTGTCAATAAACAGTTCTTCTTGTTTTCCCAACACGACCAGTCTCGTCTGCTATGTTGGGGGAATTGCTGGCAGGGAAGCACTGATCATAGCCCCGTTTGGCTATTGGATATTTACTGGACCTGAGGAGTGATTTTGTGGAACTGATTCCGGTAGGAGCTACCCATCTAGTAGCCCTCCCGTGACAAGAATATAACTAACAAACAGTATTAACGTATAGTGCTATGGCACATCCCTTACCCAGGTGTCTGTTCATTTGTGAGTTGGTTCGGTAGATTCAATCTACCGAACACCCAGGCGGAAAGGCATGAACAAGCCTTTCTGCAGGGGAAAATGCAAGCTTTTTCCATGGGGCCATAGTCCAGAGGCAGCAGGTGAGCAACCAGACTTCTCCAGAATATAGTGGCTAGGTTGGTTCCACCACAGACTAACTGGCTAGCTGACCTCCTGCCGGTGAGTGCCCTGGTTAGTCCAGCAGTAGAGTTGAGCGGACACCTGGATGTTCGGGTTCGGCAGGTTCGACCGAACTTCAAAAAATGTCTGGGTCCGTACTCGAACTTGACCCCGAACCCCATTGAAATCAATAGGGACACGGACTTTTGGCGACTAAAATGCCTCAAAAAAAAAAAGTAATGGAAAGGGTTAGAGGGCTGCAAAAGGAATTAAAATGTGGGTAAGAGTAGGACAAGTGCCCTGCAAGCAAATGTGGATAGGGAAAGAACTTAAGATAACATAAAATACATACAAATTACAAATACAGCTGAGCCATAAAATAGCACTAGATTGAGTCTTTGATTTGAGCTTTGGAAGAACATAAATCTAAAGCATGGCTGCCAGGAGGATCAACAGAATTATCCATTTGAGAGAGGGTTGGAGTGCAGGGTATTCTCTTTCAGTTTATACTAAGTGATCCATAGGTTGAAGAGGCGGAGCCATTTTTGTTTGCAAGGCACTTGTCCTACTCTTACCCACATTTTAATTCCTTTTGCAGCCCTCTAGCCCTTTCCATGACTATTTTAGAGGCATTTCAGTGGTCAAAAGTCTGTGTCCCCATTGACTTCAATGGGGTTCGGGGCAGTGCTGTATTTACCGCGAGGCATCCTAGGCGGATGCCTATGGCGGCAAATTTTTGGGGGCGGCAGCGCCCCCCAGCACTGGAAAAAAAAAATTTAAAAAAAAAATAAAATAAAAAAAAAAAATTAAAAAAAAATAAAATCCGGCCCTTTAAAAAAAAAAAAAAAAACCCCACCGCGCTTGCAGGCAGAGACGGAGGTGAGAGGGGATCGGAAGATCCCCCCTCACCATCGCTCTGCCTGCCAGGCTGCACGGGGAGCCGAACAGGCAGCACAGAGAATTCTCCGTGCTGCCTGTTCGGCTCCCCGTGCAGTGTGCCGACACGGAAGTGCCGACAGTCACGTGACGGGCGCGCTGACGTCATACGCGCGCCCGGTCACGTGACCTGTCGGCACAATCGCCGGGAAGCCGAACAGGGACCATGCTGCCTGCCTGCCAGGGAAAGGTAAGTGCTGATGGGAGACTGTGTGTGTGTGTGTGTGTGTGTGTGTGTGAGTGACTGACTGAGTGTGATGGGAGTCAGAGTGTGTATGACTGAGTGTGATGGGAGTAGGAGTGTGTGTGATGGGAGACAGTGTGTGTGACTGAGTGTGATGGGAGTCAGAGTGTGTGTGATGGGAGACAGTGTGTGTGTGTGTGTGACTGAGTGTGATGGGAATCAGAGTGTATGTAATGGGAGACAGTGTGTGACTGAGTGTGATGGGAGTCAGAGTGTGTGATGGGAGACTGTGTGTGACTGAGTGTGATGGGAGTCAGAGTGTGTGATGGTAGACTGTGTGTGACTGAGTGTGATGGGAGTCAGAGTGTGTGTGATGGGAGACTGTGTGTGACTGAGTGTGATGGAAGTCAGAGTGTGTGTGATGGGAGACTGTGTGTGACTGAGTGTGATGGGAGTCAGAGTGTGTGTGATGGGAGACAGTGTGTGTGACTGAGTGTGATGGGAGTCAGAGTGTGTGTGATAGGAGACAGTGTGTGTGACTGAGTGTGATGGGAGTCAGAGTGTGTGTGATGGGAGACAGTGTGTGTGACTGAGTGTGATGGGAGTCAGAGTGTGCGTGATGGGAGTAGGAGTGTGTGACTGAGTGTGATGGGAGTAGGAGTGTGTGACTGAGTGTGATGGGAGTGTGAGCTTGATGTGAGTCTGAATGATGGGGCATGTCTTAGGTGTGTAACGTGGGTGTGCAGCTTGGGTAGGGGGGTGCCCAGATTTTGTCTGCCTAGGGCAGCACAAAATCAAGATACACCATTGGTTCGGGGTCACGGTCGGAGTCAAGTTCGAGCCCGGACCCGGACTTTTTCCGAAGTTCGGTCGAACTTCTCGAACCCGAACATCCAGGTGTCCGCTCAACTCTAGTTGCCAGCTATTCTGGCACCAAATTCAATTATCCTTTGTGCATGTGAAAATTTTGTAATCCCCTATGTCCTTTTTCCATTCACTTTAATTCTGTTAGAGTTATTTTGTTCAAGTTATGTTATCAAGATGTGTTACTGTATATATGTCCTGTGTTTTGAATTAATAAACAGTTCTTCTTGTTTTACCCAACACAACCTGTCTCGTCCGCTATGTTGGGGTATTGCTGGCAGGGAAACAGTGACTATAGCCCCGTTTGGATATATGTATTTTCCTGGACCTGAGGAGTGATTTTGTGGAACTGATTCTTGTAGGACCTACCCATCTAGTAGCCCTCCCGTGCCAATAACCAATATTTAATAAAGCACATACACGTTATAATGCTACGTAAGCTTGTCAATACCAATACATGTGATCCATGTGTTAAAGAGAATGTGTTATTAGTCTCAATGAACAGGACACACACATCACTTTACGTTCATTCTATTACCATATGGATCATCACGTATTGTACACGAGGTAGTCTATTTTCCCCTGTATGAGACTAGGAGAGAAATCTTTAGCAAACATGAATTTGAACTTTAATAAAGGAAGATGAGGTTGTAGAAATGTATCAGGAATGTATGGGTGCCAGTAACATTTCACTGACTTTACTGGTTTTATTTTGCAGACAGGGAACTTACAATGCCTATAAGACTGCTAAGGGACATCAGTGTGTGCAGCTCACAGGAAAACACTATGTTTTTTTATTTTCATTTTGAGCAAAAAATCAAATGTTTCAAACTCGCGAAACACAATGTAATGTCAGCGTCTGATCTAGAACGGATGGAAACGTGATGGGAGTGTCTGAAATCTATCCAATCAGAAGGCGCATTCACCCGCCAATCAGGTGGAAGCTGCAGCTTTATAAACACGGTGTGTATAGCGCTTGATTATAGTTGTTATTGGCGATACAAAAATGGTAGAAACAGCACCTGACGCCGCTCCCGCCACAGCACCGGCTGAAAGCGGCACCAAGAAGAAGGCGTCGTCCAAGAAATCAGCGACCGCTAAAAAGCCAGTCAAATCTACTGGCCCCAGTGTGTCCGAACAGATCCTGAAATCAGTGGCTGCTTCTAAGGAACGCAGTGGGGTGTCTCTGGCCGCAGTGAAGAAGGCTTTAGCTGCCGGCGGATACGATGTGGAGAAGAATAACAGCCGCATCAAGGTGGCTGTGAAGAGCCTGGTCACTAAGGGAAGTCTTGTTCAAGTGAAAGGCACTGGTGCTTCCGGATCCTTTAAACTGAACAAGAAGCAGGTGGAGGACAAGGAGAAGGCGGCCAAGAAAAAGGCACCGGCCAAAGCTAAGAAACCAGTCCCTAAGAAAGTGACCAAGTCTCCAAAGAAACCCAAGAAAGCTCCAGCCGCAGCAAAGAGCCCCAAGAAGGCGAAAAAGCCGGCTGTCAAACCCAAGAAAGTGGCGAAGAGTCCCAAGAAGGTGAAAGCTGCCCAGCCGAAGAAAGCGGTGAAGAGTCCGGCTAAGAAAGCAGTGAAGCCTAAAGCGAAGAGCCCGGTCAAGGCGGCGGCAAAACCCAAAAGAGCCGCTCCTAAGAAGAGATAAACCCCGGTAACATGCTCTATTAACCCCAAAGGCTCTTTTCAGAGCCACCACATCCTCCTACCAGAGCTCATATCACACGGAGATTGGCTGATACTTTATTGGAGCAGCAGGGTGTCTTGTTTGAGGTTAGGGATTGCAACACTCGTTATTTCAGAAAATAACGTGGTGACCTCATCACCCCCCTCCTCCTAATTATTGGAACACATGTCAACCAAATACTTAAATACAAATATTTTATTCCTGCCTTGTTTATCACTTCCCTTTTTTTTAATGCAATAAAATTATTTTATATGGAGTAGATCTAGAGCAAGACATATATCTTTAATCGATATAAAACGTCAGTCGTTTCTAAATATTCTGTCACGTCTACAATCCAATCATGCTATACGATAGGGGATTAGCAGACGAAAGTGTCTGCTTATGTCTTTAAACAGTCTACTCACACATCGCAAAGCACTATGGGCAATGTAGTCCAATCAAAATGCAGAGGCGTTGAACAAAAATATAACTAGCTTTCATCCACGTTCGCATTTTTTTTCACTTACCCAGAAAACGAATTAGTTCAATAACATTTCAGTTTAAAATTGCAAATAGAAAGAAAGCAAGAAAACAAATCCGTAAACTATGAACAATGCTGTAGAAATAAATTTCCACGTGGCATTAGTGAACTCCGCCTACCTGCCTCGGTGTTCCCCATCAGGTCCGCATTCAGCGCATATAAGACGGGCTCAAGCACGTGCATTCAGTAGTTCAGCAGCAAAAGCAGTTGAGTATCATGTCTGGCCGAGGCAAAGGAGGAAAGGGACTTGGGAAAGGCGGCGCCAAGCGGCACAGGAAGGTACTGCGGGATAACATCCAGGGCATCACTAAGCCTGCAATCCGCCGCCTGGCCCGGAGAGGAGGAGTTAAACGGATCTCCGGTCTTATCTATGAGGAGACTCGCGGGGTGCTGAAGGTTTTCCTGGAGAATGTGATCCGAGACGCTGTCACCTATACCGAGCACGCTAAGAGGAAAACAGTCACCGCTATGGATGTGGTGTATGCTCTGAAACGCCAGGGCCGCACACTCTATGGCTTCGGAGGTTAAATAATCTCAAGCTTGATTCTAACACAAAGGCCCTTTTAAGGGCCACCACTTTTTCAAGAAAGTGCTTTTATCGTTAATGATGTTCTGGTGGTCTCTTTAATTTACAAAAGTATTAGACTGAGTGTGTGGTAAGACAAGTAAATGTTTTACTTTACAGAATACTACATTATTCCAGATATTATCATTTTAGACGTTTCTGGGCGATTCGTTAAAAGCCCATTTGTGACGATACCGTAAGCACAATTTATCGTCAGTCAAATTGCACATCCGTATAAATACAACAAGAACGTTGTGACGGGAAAGCACCATTTATAAGAGGAAGGTCAGGAAGGTCAGGAAGAGAATTTCCTTCTTCGATAAATATAGTATGCATCTGCTCACGAACAGTGTAAGGAAAGACCAATGAACATTCACCGTCTGTTGAGGAAAGGAAATTATGCGCAGCGTGTGGGTGCCGGTGCCCCAGTGTATCTGGCCGCTGTGCTGGAATACCTGACCGCTGAAATCCTGGAGCTGGCTGGTAACGCCGCCCGTGATAACAAGAAGACCCGAATCATCCCCCGCCACCTGCAACTCGCTGTGCGTAACGACGAGGAGCTCAACAAACTGCTGGGAGGAGTGACCATCGCTCAGGGTGGTGTCCTGCCCAACATCCAGGCTGTGCTACTGCCCAAGAAAACCGAGAGCCACAAGCCAGCCAAGGGCAAATAGACTGAAGACTCTTCCCTAACTACTCTCAACACAAAGGCTCTTTTAAGAGCCACCCACAATCTCCACAAAGAGCTTTAATGTCATTATCCCCCCATATGCAAGTCTCCATTACAAATGTGTTTATAATTAACGATATTAACATTATAATACTACCCACTAGATGTCGCTTTTCTCACATAAGTAGGAAATCTGTGCTATTTCGTTGTGATCTGCTCCGTACACAAGCCTAAAGCGGCACACATTGTTTTACATTAATCCAACCACTAGATGTTGATTCCTAGTTGTGTGACACGTGTCTTCAGATATACCGATATTAAAGCCCATTTCATGTCCGATCTATTCGAACAGGTCACTGTGTGTAGAAGGATCTCCAGTCAATGACTTTCCCGTGCACATATTTTTGCTATATGCTATATTGTGATTATCTTTTCATTGATAATTTGGTGGCTCTTAAAAGAGCCTTTGTGTTTTTTGTGTCCAGTGCCTGCCCCCGTTTAAGCTCTCTCTCCCCGGATCCTGCGGGCAAGCTGGATGTCTTTGGGCATGATGGTCACCCTCTTGGCGTGGATGGCACACAGGTTGGTGTCCTCGAACAGACCCACCAGGTAAGCCTCGCTGGCCTCCTGCAGAGCCATGACTGCCGAACTCTGGAAGCGCAGATCGGTCTTGAAGTCCTGAGCGATCTCACGGACCAGGCGCTGGAAAGGCAGTTTGCGGATGAGGAGCTCGGTGGATTTCTGGTAACGCCGGATCTCCCTGAGAGCCACAGTGCCGGGGCGGTAACGGTGAGGCTTTTTCACTCCGCCGGTAGCCGGGGCGCTCTTCCTGGCAGCCTTGGTAGCCAGCTGCTTGCGGGGAGCCTTGCCTCCGGTGGATTTGCGGGCGGTCTGCTTTGTTCGGGCCATTGCGTAATAGAGCTGTAAATGAATAAGGACTAGGGCTGCTGGGCTGTTATTTATAGGCTGTACCGCTCAATGATTGGCTGCTCCGGGGGCGGGCTTCTGATTCATTGGGTGGAAAAAAAACTCTTTATATTTCAAAATGACCGCCAAATTCACAAACGCGAAATAGAAATCTGCTTCTTTCACGTTACACTTCTTACATCATACCTTATCTATACAATTTCCCATCAGAATTCTACCTAATTAATCTCCATGATTTAGAATTAGAATTGTTCGCTTCTTTTTAGATACATTGTTTGTTTGTTTGTTTTTCCCAAAATGACTGAAGAATGTGGGTGAGACGTATTATGTATTACACTGAGTCCGTGTTCTGGTTTTCAGCATAGTAGATGGGATATCCCACTACTAATCCCTATAAGCTGACATTCGATGTTAATAAATCAAACCATTTTAAAGATGTTTAATGGATTCCTAACTGTATACAGTGACGTCAGACACAATAATGCAAATATTTCTTTGTTCGCTTATATGACCAGTTGATGTAGTTCTCATTTGAACCTCAAGGTGGCACTGCAAATAATTTTGAATTTAGATAGATTTTACCTTATAAGAAAGTGTATTAATTTATTTACTGATTTTACCTTATAAGAAAGTTTATTTACTGATACCCACCCTATGATGCTCAGCCAGCATCATGAGAAATTCAGTTCATAGTAGAGTGGTAAGTGGCTGACAAGAGGGGTGCCACTCATTAGAGGGGTAATATTGGCATAGTTGCCAACATTGGCCATGTTTCCAGGGACACATATTTGTTCCACATTCTGCAGGCAGAGCATGCAAAGTGCAGCCCGGCAATCTGTAGGATGGATATACACACAGACAGAATCCAATGAATTAATCAGGGTGGAGATCTCATAGGACCTACCAAGATGAATTAATTGGATTAACATTGAAGGCTTGAAAAAACCCAGCACAAGTTCTCCATGGTGACCAATAAATGATATCTGGCTTCCAGATATTGCCATCTTTACCCCTGGAACCAAGTTTTTCTTTCTTCTGTGGAGTGTACAGTGAGGGGGCAAAGTCTGTGCCACTTCCACAGACAGTGAGCTCCGCCCTCTCACTCATTGCGCTATAAATTCAGAGCGACGGGTGTCATGTGATACTTGTCAGCAGGATGACAAATTGGTCTGTACCTGAGAGACCACCGGTGTTCTGACAAATATCTCAAGCAAATTCTACTGCACAGGAGCAGTAGAATTTGCTCATTGCGCACCACAGCGCATGCGCACACAGTTACGTCAATCAGCCGTAACTTTGGCAGAAGTATGCCTGCGTGAGGGACAAACACCACCTCACGCCCCCTCCGGATCAGCTGCGGTGACAGGTAATGTCATGGGAGGGCTACCCTCCAGACAACCATGATTTTCCGTTCCTCAGTGCCCATGTTCCGGCTGAGTTATTTTCCCCTGTTCTAACTGTGTGTTTTACATGTATGGTGCCCTGTTCAAGAGCCTAATCCCTTGTACCCTTTCCCCAGGAATGTAGCTTCAGCAGCCACTTCAAAATAAAGGTTTATCCTGGCTGCTGAGCTCATTCTCTTCTTCAAAAGGTAGGCGGTTTTCCTATTGGTTGCTCAGACCAAGCCCCAGTGTAGGCACTGTTCTGATTGGTTGCTTAGTTAAATGCCCAATTTGCATATATTTGCTGATCTGTGGGGCACACCCCCTGCTGGGGATTGGTTTCTACTAATCCTACCTTTCATCTGATTGGCTGCCAGGTACTGTCCTTTTGTGTAGGTGTGAAGAAGTTATTTTGTTCAACTTTTGTTATCAAGATGTTTTCCTGTATATATGTCCTGTGTTTTGAGTCAATAAACAGTTCTTCTTGTTTTCCCAACACGACCAGTCTCGTCTTCTATGTTGGGGAAATTGCTTGCAGGGAAGCCTTGATCATAGCCCCGTTTGGCTATTGGATATTTACCGGACCTGAGGAGTAATTTTGTGGAACTGATTCCGGTAGGAGCTACCCATCTAGTAGCCCTCCCGTGACACTGGTGTCAAGAAGTGGGATCTCTCCTCCCAACACTGGTCCTTGGATTTATCAAGTGGATTATTGGTTCTTTTGATTATGGCAGAAGCATACAAGTCCCTCATGGTGGCTGCGCTGCAAGACTTGCTTGCCCAAAAAGGCCAAGACACCGGAGGCTTGAAAAAGAACGTATTGGTGGCGGCTCTACTGGAACTTGAAAGGGAGGAAAGCCGCCCTCCCAGCCCGATTGTGGGGCAAGCAGCACACATCCCCTCCCGGTTCATGGAACCCCCTCGTGCTGAGAGTGATGAGATCTCACGGAGGGTAAGGGAGAGATTGGCGTTTTTTGGACCCAACCCGTCCGTAGAAATTGGTAATCGCATCATGGAAGTGGCAGAGCGGGAGAGAGAAGCCGAATTGGCGCACCGGAGAGCCACTATCTCTGGACCGGCCACAGAGGATTCACACTCAGTGCGCAGCACCACCTCTACGTGCCCGATCAAAGTTACCCACCAGTCCTTCAAACAGTTTGATGATGCTGTCGGGAATATCGATGGATTCCTACAAGACTTTGAACGACAGTGCCAGCTCCACAATGTGGACACCCAGGACTGGGTACCTATACTGGTGGGCAAGTTATCTGGGCGAGCTGCAGAAACGTACAGAGCGATCCCTGATGAATGGGCTAGAGATTACCCCGAAGTAAAGACCCGTCTGCTGGCCCGATATGCCATCACCCCTGATACATACCGTAGAAAATTCCGAGAGGCGAGGATGGGTCCAAGAGACACGTACAATTTTTTCTTCATACGAGCACAGAGGTACGAGACTGGGTAAGAGACCAAGACCCCGTAAACCTGGAAGAGGCGGCAAAGCTAGCGGACAAATTTGTGGATGTCCGCCGCCCAGTCTCAAGACACCCTACCCCCTACCACAGCAGACCTCAGCCGCTAATGCACCGCCCCATGCCCCCAGCCTCCCCACCTACCCGACCCATGGGGTCTTATCCGAATAGGTCATACGCACCGAATGCTAGACCTAGTGGGGCTTCTACGGGATGTTTTCACTGTCGTCAACCTGGCCACATTCAGAAATATTGTCCCCAGCTACAGCCCAGGGCTCAACCCCATGGTCCTCGAAGGAACCAGTCCCCAGGCCCTTGGATGGCGCGCCAGGCTCAGTGCGTGAGCCGGACCCAGGATTCTGGTCCAGCTAACTCAGACCCAACTGTGGATTACAATTACTATTCCCCGGAGCCTTTTGCCATACATGAGAGTTACTCAGATGAGGTCTATCTGGCTCAGCATCCTCGGAAGGACAACCGAGAGCACCACTACCAGCCCGTCACCATTAATGGGCAGCCAGCCGAGGGACTAAGGGATTCTGGAGCTACCCTCACACTGGTCCAGCCCCGTACTTTACCCCCTAACCAGCCAGTTAACTGCAAAGTGGATGTGCGCGTAGCTGGGGGGCAGGTACATCAACTACCCATGACCAGGGTATACCTGAAGTGGGGCACTGGGGAGGGCTACAGAGATGTGGGCATCATGGAGGGCTTACCCACGGATGTACTGCTGGGAAATTATTTGGGCTATTTGGAGAGCCGGTATGTGCCTGAGATGGATTGTACAGTGGATCCTGCTTGCTTGACTGTCACCCGTTCTCAGGCTAACCAACCTTCCAATTCTGGGACGCAGGTAAGCACTAACCCCGACAACCTACTCACAACTGACTCCCTACCATGGCTCCCCCTGACGGTTTCCGTGCCCAACTGCTATCTGACCTCAGCCTTAGCCGCTATCGCAGCCGAGCAGAGACGGGAGAGAAAGGTACCTTCTCTGACCAGATTATATGGAGGAAAGACCTCTTATATAGGGCTACCCCAGGCAACACTAATGGTATTACCGAGGTTCCTCGGCTCCAATTGATAGTCCCCGCCATCCACCGCCCCGCTCTCCTCACCCTAGCCCACGAAGCTCCTCTATCCGGTCACCTCGGCGCCAGGCGGACAGAGTACAGACTCACCCGCACATTCTTTTGGCCAGGGATCTCCCGGGATGTTAAGCACCATTGCCGCACCTGCGAGCTGTGCCAGCGGGTAGGGAAGCGACCTGAAGCGTCACGAGTCCCCTTGCAGCCTCTACCCCTTATTGGGGAACCTTTCAGTAGGGTCGCCATAGATCTCATCGGCCCTCTTGCCCATCCTAGCAAGACGGGGAAAAGGTACATCCTCACAGTAGTAGACTTTGCCACCCGCTACCCTGAAGCCACGGCCCTGCCAAATATTTCTGCTGAGACAGTGGCGAATGCCCTTCCGGCTATATTCTCACGGGTAGGATTTCCCAAAGAAGTACTCTCCGATCAGGGCACACAATTTACCTCTGAGTTGCTCCAGCAGGTATGGACCCTCTGTGGGGTTAAGTTACTGCGCACGTTCCCCTATCATCCACAAACAAATGGACTTTGTGAAAGGTTCAATGGATCCTTGAAACAGATGATCCGGACGTTCATAGCAGATCATGTTGACTGGGAACAATGTATGCCCCATTTTTTGTTTGCTTACCGGGAGGTCCCACAGGAGTCCACAGGATATTCACCATTCGAACTACTCTATGGGCGAAGGGTAAGGGGTACCCTAGATATTCTGCGGGAATACTGGGAAGGGAAATGCGAGTCAGAGGAGAAAAATTAGACCGGCTCATGTCCCTAGCCCACGGGAACCTAAGGGCAGCCCAAGCCCTCCACAAGACCTTGTATGACCGCAACACTAAGCCCCGAGAGCTTCTAGTGGGTCAGCGGGTCCTGATGCTACGTCCTACCCGCCAAAATAAATTACAGGCTGCCTGGATAGGACCATTCGAGGTTGTAGAGCGCAGGGGAGAGACAACCTACGTTGTCGCCCGAGGAGCCAGGGGTCAGACCCGGCGACTCTGCCACGTAAATGCGCTCAAACCATACCTAGAACGTACAGAAGAGGTGTCCGCTACCTGTACCCCCTCGCACACGGAGGCAGGAGACCGGGCTATCCCGGACCTCCTTGCTGAGTCCGTCCACCCCGGGGATATTACCCAAGTCAAGCTCGGAGAACAGCTGAGCCCCATAGAAAAAGCCCAAGTATTCCCGCTGCTAAAGCAGCACCTCCAGCTGTTCTCTGCTCTTCCCGGCATCACATCATTAGCCCAGCATGGAGTAGAGACTCCCGGTCAGAGCCCTCTCAGGCAACCCGCTTACCGGGTCCCTGAAGCAGTCAAGAGACACATTAGGAAGGAGCTTGAAGAGATGAGGACCTTGGGAGTTATAGAACCCTCCCACAGCCCCTGGGCTTCTCCAGTTGTTCTAGTGCCTAAGAAGGACGGGACGACCCGCTACTGTGTGGACTATCGTCGGCTACATGAAAAGACGACCACTGATGCCTACCCTATGCCCCGAGTAGATGACCTGTTAGACCAGTTAGCGGGGGCGACCTGGGTTTCGACACTAGACCTTAGCCGGGGTTATTGGCAGATCCCGTTGACGGCAGATGCTGTCCCCAAGTCGGCATTCATCACCCCATTCGGCCTGTACCAATTTCGGGTCATGCCGTTTGGGATGAAGAATGCCCCAGCCACATTTCAGCGGCTGGTAGATCAGCTACTCGAGGGTTTGCAGGGCTATACCTGCGCCTATCTCGACGATATAGTGATCTTCAGTGACTCTTGGGACGAGCACCTCCAGCATCTGGATGTGGTATTGGGCAGAATACAGGCAGCAGGGATGACTATCCGCCTCGACAAATGCCAAATAGGTATGGGCGAGGTCCAGTACTTGGGACACCGGGTGGGGAGTGGGAAACAGCGACCTGAACCCGCCAAAATTGAGGCTATTGTCAACTGGCCTGTACCGCTCAATAAGAAGCAGGTCCTAGCTTTCTTAGGTACCGCAGGGTATTACAGAAAATTTGTACCCAATTACAGTTCTTTGGCCAAACCCCTGACTGACCTTACCAAGAAAACCCTGCCCCGGACAGTCCTGTGGTCCCCAGAATGTGGTGCTGCCTTTGAAGCCTTAAAAACAGCCCTAGGAAATTCTCCGGTCTTGGCCGCTCCTAACTTTAATCAACGCTTTTTGGTCCACACAGACGCTTCCATGTTTGGGCTCGGGGCCGTGTTGAGCCAGGTCAACAGCCAAGGAGAGGAGCACCCAGTAGCATACCAAAGTCGCAAGCTACTGGAACGGGAGGTGGGCTATGCTGTTATTGAAAAAGAGTGCCTGGCTCTTGTGTGGGCACTAAAGCGGTTCCAACCGTACTTGTATGGCCGGGAATTCACTGTCTTAACTGACCACAACCCCCTTTTGTGGCTGAACAGAGTGTCCGGGGACAATGGTAGACTATTGCGGTGGAGCCTATCCCTTCAACCCTTTAATTTTACAGTGCAATACAGTCCGGGAAAGGACAATAAAAAGCAGATGGCTTATCACGGCAAGAAGACGTGTGAGTCAACACCACACCCAGTGTTTTCCTCGCCACCTTCAGGCTTATCCGTGTGGACAACCCCGAGCTGGCTATCTTTGAAAGGGGGAGAAATGTCACGGTAGCACCCCTCCAGACAACCATGTTTTTCCGTTCCTCAGTGCCCATGTTCCGGCTGAGTTATTTTCCCCTGTTCTAACTGTGTGTTTTACATGTATGGTGCCCTGTTCAAGAGCCTAATCCCTTGTACCCTTTCCCCAGGAATGTAGCTTCAGCAGCCACTTCAAAATAAAGGTTTATCCTGGCTGCTGAGCTCATTCTCTTCTTCAAAAGGTAGGCGGTTTTCCTATTGGTTGCTCAGACCAAGCCCAGTGTAGGCACTGTTCTGATTGGTTGCTTAGTTAAATGCCCAATTTGCATATATTTGCTGATCTGTGGGGCACGCCCCCTGCTCGGGATTGGTTGCTACTAATCCTATCTTTCATCTGATTGGCTGCCAGGTACTGTCCTTTTGTGTAGGTGTGAAGAAGTTATTTTGTTCAACTTTTGTTATCAAGATGTTTTCCTGTATATATGTCCTGTGTTTTGTGTCAATAAACAGTTCTTCCTGTTTTCCCAACACGACCAGTCTCGTCTGCTATGTTGGGGGAATTGCTGGCAGGGAAGCACTGATCATAGCCCCGTTTGGCTATTGGATATTTACTGGACCTGAGGAGTGATTTTGTGGAACTGATTCCGGTAGGAGCTACCCATCTAGTAGCCCTCCCGTGACAAGAATATAACTAACAAACAGTATTAACGTATAGTGCTATGGCACATCCCTTACCCAGGTGTCTGTTCATTTGTGAGTTGGTTCGGTAGATTCAATCTACCGAACACCCAGGCGGAAAGGCATGAACAAGCCTTTCTGCAGGGGAAAATGCAAGCTTTTTCCATGGGGCCATAGTCCAGAGGCAGCAGGTGAGCAACCAGACTTCTCCAGAATATAGTGGCTAGGTTGGTTCCACCACAGACTAACTGGCTAGCTGACCTCCTGCCGGTGAGTGCCCTGGTTAGTCCAGCAGTAGAGTTGAGCGGACACCTGGATGTTCGGGTTCGGCAGGTTCGACCGAACTTCAAAAAATGTCTGGGTCCGTACTCGAACTTGACCCCGAACCCCATTGAAATCAATAGGGACACGGACTTTTGGCGACTAAAATGCCTCAAAAAAAAAAAGTAATGGAAAGGGTTAGAGGGCTGCAAAAGGAATTAAAATGTGGGTAAGAGTAGGACAAGTGCCCTGCAAGCAAATGTGGATAGGGAAATAACTTAAGATAACATAAAATACATACAAATTACAAATACAGCTGAGCCATAAAATAGCACTAGATTGAGTCTTTGATTTGAGCTTTGGAAGAACATAAATCTAAAGCATGGCTGCCAGGAGGATCAACAGAATTATCCATTTGAGAGAGGGTTGGAGTGCAGGGTATTCTCTTTCAGTTTATACTAAGTGATCCATAGGTTGAAGAGGCGGAGCCATTTTTGTTTGCAAGGCACTTGTCCTACTCTTACCCACATTTTAATTCCTTTTGCAGCCCTCTAGCCCTTTCCATGACTATTTTAGAGGCATTTCAGTGGTCAAAAGTCTGTGTCCCCATTGACTTCAATGGGGTTCGGGGTCACGGTCGGAGTCAAGTTCGAGCCCGGACCCGGACTTTTTCCGAAGTTCGGTCGAACTTCTCGAACCCGAACATCCAGGTGTCCGCTCAACTCTAGTTGCCAGCTATTCTGGCACCAAATTCAATTATCCTTTGTGCATGTGAAAATTTTGTAATCCCCTATGTCCTTTTTCCATTCACTTTAATCCTGTTAGAGTTATTTTGTTCAAGTTATGTTATCAAGATGTGTTACTGTATATATGTCCTGTGTTTTGAATTAATAAACAGTTCTTCTTGTTTTACCCAACACAACCTGTCTCGTCCGCTATGTTGGGGTATTGCTGGCAGGGAAACAGTGACTATAGCCCCGTTTGGATATATGTATTTTCCTGGACCTGAGGAGTGATTTTGTGGAACTGATTCTTGTAGGACCTACCCATCTAGTAGCCCTCCCGTGCCAATAACCAATATTTAATAAAGCACATACACGTTATAATGCTACGTAAGCTTGTCAATACCAATACATGTGATCCATGTGTTAAAGAGAATGTGTTATTAGTCTCAATGAACAGGACACACACATCACTTTACGTTCATTCTATTACCATATGGATCATCACGTATTGTACACGAGGTAGTCTATTTTCCCCTGTATGAGACTAGGAGAGAAATCTTTAGCAAACATGAATTTGAACTTTAATAAAGGAAGATGAGGTTGTAGAAATGTATCAGGAATGTATGGGTGCCAGTAACATTTCACTGACTTTACTGGTTTTATTTTGCAGACAGGGAACTTACAATGCCTATAAGACTGCTAAGGGACATCAGTGTGTGCAGCTCACAGGAAAACACTGTTTTTTTATTTTCATTTTGAGCAAAAAATCAAATGTTTCAAACTCGCGAAACACAATGTAATGTCAGCGTCTGATCTAGAACGGATGGAAACGTGATGGGAGTGTCTGAAATCTATCCAATCAGAAGGCGCATTCACCCGCCAATCAGGTGGAAGCTGCAGCTTTATAAACACGGTGTGTATAGCGCTTGGTTATAGTTGTTATTGGCGATACAAAAATGGTTGAAACAGCACCTGACGCCGCTCCCGCCACAGCACCGGCTGAAAGCGGCACCAAGAAGAAGGCGTCGTCCAAGAAATCAGCGACCGCTAAAAAGCCAGTCAAATCTACTGGCCCCAGTGTGTCCGAACAGATCCTGAAATCAGTGGCTGCTTCTAAGGAACGCAGTGGGGTGTCTCTGGCCGCAGTGAAGAAGGCTTTAGCTGCCGGCGGATACGATGTGGAGAAGAATAACAGCCGCATCAAGGTGGCTGTGAAGAGCCTGGTCACTAAGGGAAGTCTTGTTCAAGTGAAAGGCACTGGAGCTTCCGGATCCTTTAAACTGAACAAGAAGCAGGTGGAGGACAAGGAGAAGGCGGCCAAGAAAAAGGCACCGGCCAAAGCTAAGAAACCAGTCCCTAAGAAAGTGACCAAGTCTCCAAAGAAACCCAAGAAAGCTCCAGCTGCAGCAAAGAGCCCCAAGAAGGCTAAAAAGCCGGCTGTCAAACCCAAGAAAGTGGCGAAGAGTCCCAAGAAGGTGAAAGCTGCCCAGCCGAAGAAAGCGGTGAAGAGTCCGGCTAAGAAAGCAGTGAAGCCTAAAGCGAAGAGCCCGGTCAAGGCGGCGCCAAAACCCAAAAGAGCCGCTCCTAAGAAGAGATAAACCCCGGTAACATGCTCTATTAACCCCAAAGGCTCTTTTCAGAGCCACCACATCCTCCTACCAGAGCTCTAATCACACGGAGATTGGCTGATACTTTATTGGAGCAGCAGGGTGTCTTGTTTGAGGTTAGGGATTGCAACACTCGTTATTTCAGAAAATAACGTGGTGACCTCATCACCCCCCTCCTCCTAATTATTGGAACACATGTCAACCAAATACTTAAATACAAATATTTTATTCCTGCCTTGTTTATCACTTCCCTTTTTTTTAATGCAATAAAATTATTTTATATGGAGTAGATCTAGAGCAAGACATATATCTTTAATCGATATAAAACGTCAGTCGTTTCTAAATATTCTGTCACGTCTACAATCCAATCATGCTATACGATAGGGGATTAGCAGACGAAAGTGTCTGCTTATGTCTTTAAACAGTCTACTCACACATCGCAAAGCACTATGGGCAATGTAGTCCAATCAAAATGCAGAGGCGTTGAACAAAAATATAACTAGCTTTCATCCACGTTCGCATTTTTTTTCACTTACCCAGAAAACGAATTAGTTCAATAACATTTCAGTGTAAAATTGCAAATACAAAGAAAGCAAGAAAACAAATCCGTAAACTATGAACAATGCTGTAGAAATAAATTTCCACGTGGCATTAGTGAACTCCGCCTACCTGCCTCGGTGTTCCCCATCAGGTCCGCATTCAGCGCATATAAGACGGGCTCAAGCACGTGCATTCAGTAGTTCAGCAGCAAAAGCAGTTGAGTATCATGTCTGGCCGAGGCAAAGGAGGAAAGGGACTTGGGAAAGGCGGCGCCAAGCGGCACAGGAAGGTACTGCGGGATAACATCCAGGGCATCACTAAGCCTGCAATCCGCCGCCTGGCCCGGAGAGGAGGAGTTAAACGGATCTCCGGTCTTATCTATGAGGAGACTCGCGGGGTGCTGAAGGTTTTCCTGGAGAATGTGATCCGAGACGCTGTCACCTATACCGAGCACGCTAAGAGGAAAACAGTCACCGCTATGGATGTGGTGTATGCTCTGAAACGCCAGGGCCGCACACTCTATGGCTTCGGAGGTTAAATAATCTCAAGCTTGATTCTAACACAAAGGCCCTTTTAAGGGCCACCACTTTTTCAAGAAAGTGCTTTTATCGTTAATGATGTTCTGGTGGTCTCTTTAATTTACAAAAGTATTAGACTGAGTGTGTGGTAAGACAAGTAAATGTTTTACTTTACAGAATACTACATTATTCCAGATATTATCATTTTAGACGTTTCTGGGCGATTCGTTAAAAGCCCATTTGTGACGATACCGTAAGCACAATTTATCGTCAGTCAAATTGCACATCCGTATAAATACAACAAGAACGTTGTGACGGGAAAGCACCATTTATAAGAGGAAGGTCAGGAAGAGAATTTCCTTCTTCGATAAATATAGTATGCATCTGCTCACGAACAGTGTAAGGAAAGACCAATGAACATTTTAACACACACAATAAGGCTTGTAGAGAAGCAGTTTCAGTTCTTTTAAGGAGAAGTTGGGCGGCTCTTAAAAGAGCCTTTGTGTTGAATGGATGTGTAGAGCGCAGCTGTTACTTGGCGCTAGTGTACTTGGTCACAGCCTTGAAACACCAGGTCAGCCCTCTACGGTTTTAGAGCTTAAACCCACAGGATCACTTACGTTTATTAACCCTAAGATCTGCTCCCTTAATTTTTGTACAAATAAAATATATACACAGACATATAGATGTATAACTAAAGGAGCATTGTCATGATGTGCAAGAAAAAATAAATAACGACAAACCGTACACAAAGCATAAAGAGACTAAATGTGCTACACAGCAGCGCCACCTTGTGGTATTTAACAAACGGACACACTGTAAATGGGTTAAGTACACAGATCTAAGAAGTACGAAAGCAAAATGTATAACTCATCCCCGTCAAATAAAAAAAAAAAAAAAAAGCCCAATGAACATTTTAACACACACAATAAGGCTTGTAGAGAAGCAGTTTCAGTTCTTTTAAGGAGAAGTTGGGCGGCTCTTAAAAGAGCCTTTGTGTTAATGGATGTGTAGAGCGCAGCTGTTACTTGGCGCTAGTGTACTTGGTCACAGCCTTGGTTCCCTCGGATACAGCGTGCTTGGCCAGCTCCCCGGGCAGTAGCAGCCGCACGGCGGTCTGGATCTCCCGGGAAGTGATGGTGGAGCGCTTGTTGTAATGAGCCAGGCGGGAAGCCTCCCCTGCGATGCGCTCAAAGATGTCATTCACGAAAGAGTTCATGATCCCCATGGCCTTGGAGGAGATGCCAGTATCTGGGTGGACCTGCTTCAGTACTTTGTACACGTAGATAGCGTAACTCTCCTTCCTGCTCTTTCTACGCTTCTTCCCATCTTTCTTCTGGGTCTTGGTCACCGCTTTCTTGGAGCCTTTCTTAGGCGCAGGAGCAGACTTGGCTGGTTCAGGCATGATAGACAATAAGAAATGTTCTAACCGCTAAGAAACTGTGACTAGCGCCTCCTCCGGCAGCTCTATATATACTGCAGCACATGCAAACGAGGTGGACAAGCTCTCTCCCTCTCTATTGGACAGATCTTTCATGTGATTTCAATAAGCTCCTCCTCTATGACAGCTCTAAATATTATTGGTGCAATGTAAAACTATCCAATCACAGAGCAGAGTGTTTGTATATTGGAGAGTATATATAGAGGCTGGTGGAAACGATGTGACACAGTTTGTATCTGATCTGTACCATATACCTGAAGATGTCTGGACGTGGCAAGCAAGGCGGCAAGGTTCGTGCCAAGGCAAAGACTCGCTCATCCAGAGCAGGACTGCAGTTTCCAGTTGGTCGGGTTCACCGTCTGTTGAGGAAAGGAAATTATGCGCAGCGTGTGGGTGCCGGTGCCCCAGTGTATCTGGCCGCTGTGCTGGAATACCTGACCGCTGAAATCCTGGAGCTGGCTGGTAACGCCGCCCGTGATAACAAGAAGACCCGAATCATCCCCCGCCACCTGCAACTCGCTGTGCGTAACGACGAGGAGCTCAACAAACTGCTGGGAGGAGTGACCATCGCTCAGGGTGGTGTCCTGCCCAACATCCAGGCTGTGCTACTGCCCAAGAAAACCGAGAGCCACAAGCCAGCCAAGGGCAAATAGACTGAAGACTCTTCCCTAACTACTCTCAACACAAAGGCTCTTTTAAGAGCCACCCACAATCTCCACAAAGAGCTTTAATGTCATTATCCCCCCATATGCAAGTCTCCATTACAAATGTGTTTATAATTAACGATATTAACATTATAATACTACCCACTAGATGTCGCTTTTCTCACATAAGTAGGAAATCTGTGCTATTTCGTTGTGATCTGCTCCGTACACAAGCCTAAAGCGGCACACATTGTTTTACATTAATCCAACCACTAGATGTTGATTCCTAGTTGTGTGACACGTGTCTTCAGATATACCGATATTAAAGCCCATTTCATGTCCGATCTATTCGAACAGGTCACTGTGTGTAGAAGGATCTCCAGTCAATGACTTTCCCGTGCACATATTTTTGCTATATGCTATATTGTGATTATCTTTTCATTGATAATTTGGTGGCTCTTAAAAGAGCCTTTGTGTGTTTTGTGTCCAGTGCCTGCCCCCGTTTAAGCTCTCTCTCCCCGGATCCTGCGGGCAAGCTGGATGTCTTTGGGCATGATGGTCACCCTCTTGGCGTGGATGGCACACAGGTTGGTGTCCTCGAACAGACCCACCAGGTAAGCCTCGCTGGCCTCCTGCAGAGCCATGACTGCCGAACTCTGGAAGCGCAGATCGGTCTTGAAGTCCTGAGCGATCTCACGGACCAGGCGCTGGAAGGGCAGTTTGCGGATGAGGAGCTCGGTGGATTTCTGGTAACGCCGGATCTCCCTGAGAGCCACAGTGCCGGGGCGGTAACGGTGAGGCTTTTTCACTCCGCCGGTAGCCGGGGCGCTCTTCCTGGCAGCCTTGGTAGCCAGCTGCTTGCGGGGAGCCTTGCCTCCGGTGGATTTGCGGGCGGTCTGCTTTGTTCGGGCCATTGCGTAATAGAGCTGTAAATGAATAAGGACTAGGGCTGCTGGGCTGTTATTTATAGGCTGTACCGCTCAATGATTGGCTGCTCCGGGGGCGGGCTTCTGATTCATTGGGTGGAAAAAAAACTCTTTATATTTCAAAATGACCGCCAAATTCACAAACGCGAAATAGAAATCTGCTTCTTTCACGTTACACTTCTTACATCATACCTTATCTATACAATTTCCCATCAGAATTCTACCTAATTAATCTCCATGATTTAG
The DNA here is from genome assembly GCA_036172795.1 of Pelodytes ibericus. Taxonomy (NCBI): domain Eukaryota; kingdom Metazoa; phylum Chordata; class Amphibia; order Anura; family Pelodytidae; genus Pelodytes; species Pelodytes ibericus. The sequence continues at coordinate 206,762,491 of CM069858.1, read as the reverse complement.
AATTAGAATTGTTCGCTTCTTTTTAGATACATTGTTTGTTTGTTTGTTTTTCCCAAAATGACTGAAGAATGTGGGTGAGACGTATTATGTATTACACTGAGTCCGTGTTCTGGTTTTCAGCATAGTAGATGGGATATCCCACTACTAATCCCTATAAGCTGACATTCGATGTTAATAAATCAAACCATTTTAAAGATGTTTAATGGATTCCTAACTGTATACAGTGACGTCAGACACAATAATGCAAATATTTCTTTGTTCGCTTATATGACCAGTTGATGTAGTTCTCATTTGAACCTCAAGGTGGCACTGCAAATAATTTTGAATTTAGATAGATTTTACCTTATAAGAAAGTGTATTAATTTATTTACTGATTTTACCTTATAAGAAAGTTTATTTACTGATACCCACCCTATGATGCTCAGCCAGCATCATGAGAAATTCAGTTCATAGTAGAGTGGTAAGTGGCTGACAAGAGGGGTGCCACTCATTAGAGGGGTAATATTGGCATAGTTGCCAACATTGGCCATGTTTCCAGGGACACATATTTGTTCCACATTCTGCAGGCAGAGCATGCAAAGTGCAGCCCGGCAATCTGTAGGATGGATATACACACAGACAGAATCCAATGAATTAATCAGGGTGGAGATCTCATAGGACCTACCAAGATGAATTAATTGGATTAACATTGAAGGCTTGAAAAAACCCAGCACAAGTTCTCCATGGTGACCAATAAATGATATCTGGCTTCCAGATATTGCCATCTACATGGCGCCCTTTACCCCTGGAACCAAGTTTTTCTTTCTTCTGTGGAGTGTACAATGAGGGGGCAAAGTCTGTGCCACTTCCACAGACAGTGAGCTCCGCCCTCTCACTCATTGCGCTATAAATTCAGAGCGACGGGTGTCATGTGATACTTGTCAGCAGGATGACAAATTGGTCTGTACCTGAGAGACCACCGGTGTTCTGACAAATATCTCAAGCAAATTCTACTGCACAGGAGCAGTAGAATTTGCTCATTGCGCACCACAGCGCATGCGCACACAGTTACGTCAATCAGCCGTAACTTTGGCAGAAGTATGCCTGCGTGAGGGACAAACACCACCTCACGCCCCCTCCGGATCAGCTGCGGTGACAGGTAATGTCATGGGAGGGCTACCCTCCAGACAACCATGATTTTCCGTTCCTCAGTGCCCATGTTCCGGCTGAGTTATTTTCCCCTGTTCTAACTGTGTGTTTTACATGTATGGTGCCCTGTTCAAGAGCCTAATCCCTTGTACCCTTTCCCCAGGAATGTAGCTTCAGCAGCCACTTCAAAATAAAGGTTTATCCTGGCTGCTGAGCTCATTCTCTTCTTCAAAAGGTAGGCGGTTTTCCTATTGGTTGCTCAGACCAAGCCCCAGTGTAGGCACTGTTCTGATTGGTTGCTTAGTTAAATGCCCAATTTGCATATATTTGCTGATCTGTGGGGCACACCCCCTGCTGGGGATTGGTTTCTACTAATCCTACCTTTCATCTGATTGGCTGCCAGGTACTGTCCTTTTGTGTAGGTGTGAAGAAGTTATTTTGTTCAACTTTTGTTATCAAGATGTTTTCCTGTATATATGTCCTGTGTTTTGAGTCAATAAACAGTTCTTCTTGTTTTCCCAACACGACCAGTCTCGTCTTCTATGTTGGGGAAATTGCTTGCAGGGAAGCCTTGATCATAGCCCCGTTTGGCTATTGGATATTTACCGGACCTGAGGAGTAATTTTGTGGAACTGATTCCGGTAGGAGCTACCCATCTAGTAGCCCTCCCGTGACACTGGTGTCAAGAAGTGGGATCTCTCCTCCCAACACTGGTCCTTGGATTTATCAAGTGGATTATTGTTTCTTTTGATTATGGCAGAAGCATACAAGTCCCTCATGGTGGCTGCGCTGCAAGACTTGCTTGCCCAAAAAGGCCAAGACACCGGAGGCTTGAAAAAGAACGTATTGGTGGCGGCTCTACTGGAACTTGAAAGGGAGGAAAGCCGCCCTCCCAGCCCGATTGTGGGGCAAGCAGCACACATCCCCTCCCGGTTCATGGAACCCCCTCGTGCTGAGAGTGATGAGATCTCACGGAGGGTAAGGGAGAGATTGGCGTTTTTTGGACCCAACCCGTCCGTAGAAATTGGTAATCGCATCATGGAAGTGGCAGAGCGGGAGAGAGAAGCCGAATTGGCGCACCGGAGAGCCACTATCTCTGGACCGGCCACAGAGGATTCACACTCAGTGCGCAGCACCACCTCTACGTGCCCGATCAAAGTTACCCACCAGTCCTTCAAACAGTTTGATGATGCTGTCGGGAATATCGATGGATTCCTACAAGACTTTGAACGACAGTGCCAGCTCCACAATGTGGACACCCAGGACTGGGTACCTATACTGGTGGGCAAGTTATCTGGGCGAGCTGCAGAAACGTACAGAGCGATCCCTGATGAATGGGCTAGAGATTACCCCGAAGTAAAGACCCGTCTGCTGGCCCGATATGCCATCACCCCTGATACATACCGTAGAAAATTCCGAGAGGCGAGGATGGGTCCAAGAGACACGTACAATTTTTTCTTCATACGAGCACAGAGGTACGAGACTGGGTAAGAGACCAAGACCCCGTAAACCTGGAAGAGGCGGCAAAGCTAGCGGACAAATTTGTGGATGTCCGCCGCCCAGTCTCAAGACACCCTACCCCCTACCACAGCAGACCTCAGCCGCTAATGCACCGCCCCATGCCCCCAGCCTCCCCACCTACCCGACCCATGGGGTCTTATCCGAATAGGTCATACGCACCGAATGCTAGACCTAGTGGGGCTTCTACGGGATGTTTTCACTGTCGTCAACCTGGCCACATTCAGAAATATTGTCCCCAGCTACAGCCCAGGGCTCAACCCCATGGTCCTCGAAGGAACCAGTCCCCAGGCCCTTGGATGGCGCGCCAGGCTCAGTGCGTGAGCCGGACCCAGGATTCTGGTCCAGCTAACTCAGACCCAACTGTGGATTACAATTACTATTCCCCGGAGCCTTTTGCCATACATGAGAGTTACTCAGATGAGGTCTATCTGGCTCAGCATCCTCGGAAGGACAACCGAGAGCACCACTACCAGCCCGTCACCATTAATGGGCAGCCAGCCGAGGGACTAAGGGATTCTGGAGCTACCCTCACACTGGTCCAGCCCCGTACTTTACCCCCTAACCAGCCAGTTAACTGCAAAGTGGATGTGCGCGTGGCTGGGGGGCAGGTACATCAACTACCCATGACCAGGGTATACCTGAAGTGGGGCACTGGGGAGGGCTACAGAGATGTGGGCATCATGGAGGGCTTACCCACGGATGTACTGCTGGGAAATTATTTGGGCTATTTGGAGAGCCGGTATGTGCCTGAGATGGATTGTACAGTGGATCCTGCTTGCTTGACTGTCACCCGTTCTCAGGCTAACCAACCTTCCAATTCTGGGACGCAGGTAAGCACTAACCCCGACAACCTACTCACAACTGACTCCCTACCATGGCTCCCCCTGACGGTTTCCGTGCCCAACTGCTATCTGACCTCAGCCTTAGCCGCTATCGCAGCCGAGCAGAGACGGGAGAGAAAGGTACCTTCTCTGACCAGATTATATGGAGGAAAGACCTCTTATATAGGGCTACCCCAGGCAACACTAATGGTATTACCGAGGTTCCTCGGCTCCAATTGATAGTCCCCGCCATCCACCGCCCCGCTCTCCTCACCCTAGCCCACGAAGCTCCTCTATCCGGTCACCTCGGCGCCAGGCGGACAGAGTACAGACTCACCCGCACATTCTTTTGGCCAGGGATCTCCCGGGATGTTAAGCACCATTGCCGCACCTGCGAGCTGTGCCAGCGGGTAGGGAAGCGACCTGAAGCATCACGAGTCCCCTTGCAGCCTCTACCCCTTATTGGGGAACCTTTCAGTAGGGTCGCCATAGATCTCATCGGCCCTCTTGCCCATCCTAGCAAGACGGGGAAAAGGTACATCCTCACAGTAGTAGACTTTGCCACCCGCTACCCTGAAGCCACGGCCCTGCCAAATATTTCTGCTGAGACAGTGGCGAATGCCCTTCCGGCTATATTCTCACGGGTAGGATTTCCCAAAGAAGTACTCTCCGATCAGGGCACACAATTTACCTCTGAGTTGCTCCAGCAGGTATGGACCCTCTGTGGGGTTAAGTTACTGCGCACGTTCCCCTATCATCCACAAACAAATGGACTTTGTGAAAGGTTCAATGGATCCTTGAAACAGATGATCCGGACGTTCATAGCAGATCATGTTGACTGGGAACAATGTATGCCCCATTTTTTGTTTGCTTACCGGGAGGTCCCACAGGAGTCCACAGGATATTCACCATTCGAACTACTCTATGGGCGAAGGGTAAGGGGTACCCTAGATATTCTGCAGGAATACTGGGAAGGGAAATGCGAGTCAGAGGAGAAAAATTAGACCGGCTCATGTCCCTAGCCCACGGGAACCTAAGGGCAGCCCAAGCCCTCCACAAGACCTTGTATGACCGCAACACTAAGCCCCGAGAGCTTCTAGTGGGTCAGCGGGTCCTGATGCTACGTCCTACCCGCCAAAATAAATTACAGGCTGCCTGGATAGGACCATTCGAGGTTGTAGAGCGCAGGGGAGAGACAACCTACGTTGTCGCCCGAGGAGCCAGGGGTCAGACCCGGCGACTCTGCCACGTAAATGCGCTCAAACCATACCTAGAACGTACAGAAGAGGTGTCCGCTACCTGTACCCCCTCGCACACGGAGGCAGGAGACCGGGCTATCCCGGACCTCCTTGCTGAGTCCGTCCACCCCGGGGATATTACCCAAGTCAAGCTCGGAGAACAGCTGAGCCACATAGAAAAAGCCCAAGTATTCCCGCTGCTAAAGCAGCACCTCCAGCTGTTCTCTGCTCTTCCCGGCATCACATCATTAGCCCAGCATGGAGTAGAGACTCCCGGTCAGAGCCCTCTCAGGCAACCCGCTTACCGGGTCCCTGAAGCAGTCAAGAGACACATTAGGAAGGAGCTTGAAGAGATGAGGACCTTGGGAGTTATAGAACCCTCCCACAGCCCCTGGGCTTCTCCAGTTGTTCTAGTGCCTAAGAAGGACGGGACGACCCGCTACTGTGTGGACTATCGTCGGCTACATGAAAAGACGACCACTGATGCCTACCCTATGCCCCGAGTAGATGACCTGTTAGACCAGTTAGCGGGGGCGACCTGGGTTTCGACACTAGACCTTAGCCGGGGTTATTGGCAGATCCCGTTGACGGCAGATGCTGTCCCCAAGTCGGCATTCATCACCCCATTCGGCCTGTACCAATTTCGGGTCATGCCGTTTGGGATGAAGAATGCCCCAGCCACATTTCAGCGGCTGGTAGATCAGCTACTCGAGGGTTTGCAGGGCTATACCTGCGCCTATCTCGACGATATAGTGATCTTCAGTGACTCTTGGGACGAGCACCTCCAGCATCTGGATGTGGTATTGGGCAGAATACAGGCAGCAGGGATGACTATCCGCCTCGACAAATGCCAAATAGGTATGGGCGAGGTCCAGTACTTGGGACACCGGGTGGGGAGTGGGAAACAGCGACCTGAACCCGCCAAAATTGAGGCTATTGTCAACTGGCCTGTACCGCTCAATAAGAAGCAGGTCCTAGCTTTCTTAGGTACCGCAGGGTATTACAGAAAATTTGTACCCAATTACAGTTCTTTGGCCAAACCCCTGACTGACCTTACCAAGAAAACCCTACCCCGGACAGTCCTGTGGTCCCCAGAATGTGGTGCTGCCTTTGAAGCCTTAAAAACAGCCCTAGGAAATTCTCCGGTCTTGGCCGCTCCTAACTTTAATCAACGCTTTTTGGTCCACACAGACGCTTCCATGTTTGGGCTCGGGGCCGTGTTGAGCCAGGTCAACAGCCAAGGAGAGGAGCACCCAGTAGCATACCAAAGTCGCAAGCTACTGGAACGGGAGGTGGGCTATGCTGTTATTGAAAAAGAGTGCCTGGCTCTTGTGTGGGCACTAAAGCGGTTCCAACCGTACTTGTATGGCCGGGAATTCACTGTCTTAACTGACCACAACCCCCTTTTGTGGCTGAACAGAGTGTCCGGGGACAATGGTAGACTATTGCGGTGGAGCCTATCCCTTCAACCCTTTAATTTTACAGTGCAATACAGTCCGGGAAAGGACAATAAAAAGCAGATGGCTTATCACGGCAAGAAGACGTGTGAGTCAACACCACACCCAGTGTTTTCCTCGCCACCTTCAGGCTTATCCGTGTGGACAACCCCGAGCTGGCTCTCTTTGAAAGGGGGAGAAATGTCACGGTAGCACCCCTCCAGACAACCATGTTTTTCCGTTCCTCAGTGCCCATGTTCCGGCTGAGTTATTTTCCCCTGTTCTAACTGTGTGTTTTACATGTATGGTGCCCTGTTCAAGAGCCTAATCCCTTGTACCCTTTCCCCAGGAATGTAGCTTCAGCAGCCACTTCAAAATAAAGGTTTATCCTGGCTGCTGAGCTCATTCTCTTCTTCAAAAGGTAGGCGGTTTTCCTATTGGTTGCTCAGACCAAGCCCCAGTGTAGGCACTGTTCTGATTGGTTGCTTAGTTAAATGCCCAATTTGCATATATTTGCTGATCTGTGGGGCACACCCCCTGCTGGGGATTGGTTGCTACTAATCCTACCTTTCATCTGATTGGCTGCCAGGTACTGTCCTTTTGTGTAGGTGTGAAGAAGTTCTTTTGTTCAACTTTTGTTATCAAGATGTTTTCCTGTATATATGTCCTGTGTTTTGTGTCAATAAACAGTTCTTCTTGTTTTCCCAACACGACCAGTCTCGTCTGCTATGTTGGGGGAATTGCTTGCAGGGAAGCCTTGATCATAGCCCCGTTTGGCTATTGGATATTTACCGGACCTGAGGAGTGATTTTGTGGAACTGATTCTGGTAGGAGCTACCCATCTAGTAGCCCTCCCGTGACAGTAATTAATAATTTAAAACCCAATAAAGCTCCGGGTCCGGATGGCTTCCCAAATTTGTTCTATAAAAAATTTAAAAATGAACTTGTGGAACATTTGAAAATCTATGTCAAGATATTATGAAAGGTGGGGTTCTCCCACAGGAACTATTACAGGCTACTATATTTCCTATATTAAAAGTGGGTAAGGATCCCTCAGACCCAGCAAATTACAGGCCAATCTCTTTGATAAATACGGACATTAAAATATATTCAGCTGTCATTGCTAACAGATTTAAGGACATAATCCCCAAACTGATCCATCCGGATCAGCTGGGATTTGTTCGTGGCCGTTCATCGGGGAATAATGTAAGGCGGCTGATTGATCTGATAGGTTATGCGGGGAAAACTGGGGCTCCCCAGCTGGCCCTGTCCTTGGATGCCGAAAAGGCTTTCGACAGGGTCAGCTGGGGATTCCTCAGTGGAGTCCTGGATAGGTTTGGTTTCCAGGGTCCTATAAAGACAGCAGTCATGACATTGTATTCAGCCCCTAAGGCTAAGACGGTTGGTCCTGGCATCTTTGCAGACTGGTTTCCAGTATTTAATGGTACGAGGCAGGGGTGCCCTCTAGCCCCCCTTCTTTATATTCTTACCCTGGAACCTTTAGCAGCTAGCATAAGGTCTAACAATAAGATAAGGGGGATTACTTTAAACCAGCAAGAATATAAGATAGCCCTATATGCTGACGACATCGTACTGACCCTGATGGATCCAGCCTCATCACTTGGTGAATTGGTTATTACTATAGAAGAATACAGTAGGGTATCTAACTATAAATTAAATATGGGGAAATCTCAAATTATGCCCCTAAATCTGGATGATGAGGCTGTTAGAGTGCTATCACAGGCGTATAAATTTGATTGGTCCCTTAAAGGGTTTAAATACTTAGGAATTATAATTACACCAAAGATAGATCGGCTAATGGAATTAAATTGTAACCTACTCTTTAGGGAAACTACTAAAAAACATTTGGAAGAATGGAAAAACTATGGTATATCCTGGCTAGGAAGGATAAATGTGCTTAAGGCATATATCCTCCCCAGGTGGTCCTATATATTTAGAATGGTCCCGTTATCTTTACCAGCCGAGAAATTAAGACAGATTCAAAAAATGTTCACAACCTATATTTGGGGCCAAAAAAAGAGACCAAGGATACCAATGTCACACCTTATGTTAAAAACAGGTAAGGGGGGCTTGGCAGTCCCTGACGTAACGGCTTACTATCAGGCCAGTAGACTGTACCATCTGCGGAGATGGCAGGACCCATCAAAGAACTGTATGACTGCTGGTTGAAGATTAGGAAAAAGAATGGTCTCCTGGATATCACCCTAAAGTAATATAATCACAATCCAATATAATATCCCGGAGATCAATCTTGATAGATGGTCAAAAAGAGGTTCCATTGTAATAAATGACCTGATTGAAGGGGAAAAATGATTTCTTTCCCGCTTCTACAGGTGAAATTGTCCTTGCCCCCAAAAGAAATATTCAATTATTTGAGAATAAAAAGCTATTTACAGAAGCATCTTCTCCGGCAAGAAGAGGGAAAAAAGATAAATCAATTAAATAAACTTTTTAGTAATAATACAGATTATAAATTAATCTCAAATTGCTTTGAATTTATGAGAAACGGCGATATAGAGGACAGGCCAAGGTCCTGGGGGAATTGGGAAAAGAATTTAGGTATTGAAATTGAAATTGAACAATGGCATAAATTTTTCCAAGAAACAAAGAAAACATTGCATTGCTTAAATATTATAGAGCTTCACTATAAAATCTCCCACCAATGGCATATGGTTCCAAAAGTTATGAGTAAAATAAACCCTTCTAACTCTAGAATGTGCTGGAGATGTAATATAGATGAAGGTACAACAAAACACATTTGGTGGGACTGTGCCTTGGTCAGACCATTATGGACAAAAGTGCTGGAAGTTTTGGAAGAGTTGGTCGGAGAAAATATTAGCGAAGCTCCTTTAATATTGATATTACACCTGAACTTGGAAAGATTCCCTAAGAAGCAACGATCTTTAATAATCCACCTTGCAATGGCCGTTAAGATAAATATATCTAGGCTCTGGCAAAAAAACAGATATTCCTCTATGGAATCAAGTCCTGGATCAGCTTAAATATCAATATAATATGGAAAAAAGCATAGCCCAACAATGGGGATACAGTGAAGTGTTTAATAATTGCTGGTCTCCTTGGTTTGGAACCTTGATATGAAAAGAGGGCGTATATTTGGGGTTTATATATATATATAAGTACGTATAACCATGTATGTATTCTGATAACTCCTCTACCCCTATCATTATTATAATCTTAATCTTAACTTTGAGTCTTCTACTGGGTAACATGGGTACGGCCTCGAGTCAACAATGTCCACATTTTTGTATTTTTTTTTTTGTATTTTTTTTGGGGGGTTCTGTCCTGTCTTGTCTTGTTTTTCTGTTGTCATGCTGCCTTCTCCTGTTCTTCCTTCCTTTCTCTTCGTTATTTGTAATGTATGAGGACAATCGGTACTATAATCAAGTATATTGTTCATGCAAACCTAGTTTTGTGTAATCCGATGATGTCAATATTTAAGTTGAGTCTCTGTTTTTTATATTGTCAAACTTGATAAATAAAAAAATAAAAAATAAAAAAAGAAGTAGAAGAAGAGAAGAAGAAAAAGAGAAGAAAACGAGAAGAAAAAAAAGAAGAAAAGAGAAGAAGAACAAGAAGAGAAGCAGAAGAACATGAGAAGAAGAACAAAAAGAGAAGATGAAAAAGAGAAGAAGTAGAAGAAGAAGAGAAACAGAAAAAGAGAAGAAGTGAAGAAGAAGAACAAGAAGAGAAGAAGAAGAGAAGAAGAGGAAAAGGAGGAGTAGAAGAAGTAAAAGAAGAAGAAGAAAAAGAAGAACAACAAGAAGAGAAGAAGAAGAAGAACAAGAAGAGAAGAACAAGAAGAACGTGAAGAGAAGAGGAAGTAGAAGAAGAACAAGAACAAGAAAAGGAGAAGAAGAACAAGAAGAGAAGAAGAAGAAAAGAAAAGAAGAAGAAAAAGAGAAGAAGTGAAGAAGAAGAAGAAGAAGAAGGAGAACGAGAAGGAGAAGGAGAAGGAGAAGGAGAAGGAGAAGGAGAAGGAGAAGAAGAAGAAGAAGAAGAAGAAGAAGAAGAAGAAGAAGAAGAAGAAGAAGAAGAAGAAGAAAATAAGAAGATGAAGAAGAAGAAGAAGAAGAAGAAAATAAGAAGATGAAGAAGAAGAAGAAGAAGAAGAAAATAAGAAGATGAAGAAGAAGAAGAAGAAGAAGAAGAAAAAGAGAAGAAGAAGAGGAAGAAGATGAAAAAGAATAACAAAAAGAAAAAGTGAAGAAAATTAGGAAAATAAGAACAAGAGGAGAAGAAAAGAGAAGAACAACAAGAAAAAGAAGAAAAATAAAAAGAGAAGAAGAAGAGAAGGAGGAAGAGAGAGATAAGGAGGAAGAGAGAGGAAGGAGAGAAGGAGAAGGAAGAGAAAGGAAAGAAGAGAAAGAGAGAGAGAGAAAAGAGAAGAGAAGAGGAAAGAGAGAGAGAAGAGAAGAGAAAAGAGGAGAAAAAGAACCCCCCACCCACACACACACACACACACACACACAAACAAAACCTTCATTAAACAAAAACAAACAATGAGATAACCGTCAGGTGATTGCATTTTGATTTTAACCCTTTAACCCCTTAATGCTAATGGTTGTATGTATATCCTCTATAATAATCTTCAAGTGTCTCTGCGTCCAGTCCCTGTGTCCGTGGGATTGCGCTACTGCGCATGTGCCCCACAGACAGCCGTTGGGACTTGGAACGCAGAGACTTCTGTCAGAAAAGTGTTCTGACAGGCAGGGCCGGCCTTAGGGGTGTGCGACCTGTGCGAGCGCACAGGGCGCAACACCCCAGGGGGCGCCCTCCCGCCCAAAGAGAAAAAAAAAAGCCGGTAGAGGCACTGGATGGGGGAGATCTAAAGATCCCCCCAACCCAGCCCTCTGCTCGGCATGCTCTGCTAGATCCCTTTGAGGGGCCCGAGCTAACGTCTGAGCGGTGTAGCTCCGCCCCCACCCTGTGAAGCAGAGCAGCGTCTGCTTCACGGGGAGCCACTGCCACCTTGAGAAAGTGCTGCTCGGCTCCCCGTGCCTGCATTAAGCATGGGGAGCCCGAGCAGCACCTTCTCTTGCTGACCTGGGCTCTCAGTGAAGCAGACGCTGATCTGCTTCACAGGGTGGGGGCGGAGCTACACCGCTCAGACGTTAGCTCCGCCCCCTCCCTGTATCCACCTTTGAAGGCAAAGGAAGGGGAGGGGTGGGAGAGAGTGACAGGGGCAGGGGGGAGAGAGAGACAGGGCAGGGGGGAGAGACAGAACAGCTGGAGGGGGTAGAGACAGAACAGGGGGAGGGGGAGAGACAGAACAGCTGGAGGGGGGAGAGAGAGATACAGAACCGGGGGGGGTAGAGAGAAAGAACAGAGGGAGGGAGAGAGAGACAGAACAGGGGGAAGAGGGAGAGAGAGAGAGACAGAACAGGGGGAAGAGGGAGAGAGAGAGACAGACAGAACAGGGGGGGAGAGAGAGACAGAACAGGGGGAAGGGGGAGAGAGAGACAGACAGGGGGAGGGAGGGAGAGAAAGACAGAACAGGGGAAGGGGGAGAGACAGAAAAGCTGGAGGGAGAGAGACAGAACAGGGGGAAGGGGGAGAGAGAGACAGACGGGGAGGGAGGGAGAGAAAGACAGAACAGGGGGAATGGGGAGAGAGAGAGACAGAACAGGGCTAGAGAGACAGAACGGGGGGGAGACAGAACAGGGGGGGAGAGAGACAGAACAGAGGAAGGGCAGGAGAGAGACAGAACAGAGGAAGGGGAGGAGAGAGACAAAATAGAGGGAGAGAGAGAACAGGTATGGGGGAGTTAGAGAGAGACAGACAGGGCAATGAAGAGGAAAGGGACAAACATGGGAAGGCAGAGAGATACATACATGGGGGGGGCGCCATGGGGGAATCCCACACAGCGCGCCAGAACACTTAAGGCCGGCCCTGTTATGAAGAGGAAAGGGACAAACATGGGAAGGCAAAGAGATACATACATGGGGGGGGGGGGGGGTGCCATGGGGGAATCCCGCACAGGGCGCCGGAACACTTAAGGCCGGCCCTGCTGACAGATGTCTCGAGCAAATTCTCCTGCGCAATCGCAGGAGAATTTACTCATTGCGCATGCGCACAAAGTTACAGCTGATCAATCTCTCTCTCTCTCCTCCTTCCCCCTGTTCTGTCTCTCTCTCTCCCCCTTCCCCCTGTTCTGTCTCTTTCTCCCTCCCTCTGTTCTTTCTCTCTACCCCCTGTTCTGTATCTCTCTCTCCCCCTTCCAGCTGTTCTGTCTCTCCCCCTTCCCCTGTTCTGTCTTTCTCTCCCTCCCTCCCGTCTGTCTCTCTCCCCCTTCCCCCTGTTCTGTCTCTCTCCCCCCCCTGTTCTGTCTGTCTGTCTCTCTCTCTCCCTCTTCCCCCTGTTCTGTCTCTCTCTTCCTCCCTCTGTTCTTTCTCTCTACCCCCCTGTTCTGTATCTTTCTCTCCCCCCTCCAGCTGTTCTGTCTCTCCCCCTCCCCCTGTTCTGTCTCTCCCACCTGCCCCTGTCTCTCTCTCCCACCCCTCCCCTTCCTTTGCCTTCAAAGGTGGATACAGGGAGGGGGCAGAGTTAACCCTCTGATCGGTGTAGCTCCGCCCCCACCCTGTGAAGCAGATCAGCGTCTGATCACTGGGAGCCCAGGTCAGCAAGAGAAGGTGCTTCTCGGGCTCCCCATGCTTAATGCAGGCATGGGGAGCCGAGCAGCACTTTCTCATGGTGCCAGTGGCTCCCCGTGAAGCAGACGCTGCTCTGCTTCACAGGGTGGGGGCGTAGCTACACCGCTCAGCAGGTTAGCTCCGCTCCCCTCCCGGGATCTAGCAGAGCATGCCGAGCAGAGGGCTGGTGAGGGGGGATCTTTAGATCTCCCCCACCCAGTGCCTCTACCGGCTTTTTTTTCTTTGGGCGGGAGGGAGTCTCTGCGTTCCAAGTCCCAACGGCTGTCCGTGGGGCACATGCGCAGTAGCGCAATCCCACGGACACAGGGACTGGACGCAGAGACACTTGAACATTATTATAGAGGATTACAGTCACTCACCCTGGTTGAATTGGCACATGGATACCCATGTGAGCAGTAACGCCACGTCAAGGCTTCAACCCTTGTTACTGTCCAGTCACACACCTTTCATATCTCCAGTCACAACACAACTCTAACCCCCCATCTTTACTGACCCCCTTATATGATCACCCAGTCTTTACTGCCCTCCCTTATATGAGCACCCCGTCTTTACTGCCCTTGCTTATATCAGCACCCCGTGTTTACTGCCCCCTTTATATGAGCACCCCATGTTTACTGTCCCCCTTTATATGAGCATCCCTGTCTTTACTGCCCCCCTTATATCAGCACCCGTGTTTACTGCCCCCATATATGATCACCCCGTGTTTACTGCCCCCTTTATATGAGCACCCCGTCTTTACTGCCCTCCCTTATATGAGCATCCCATGTTTACTGCCCCCTTTATGAGCACCCCATCTTTACTGCCCTCCCTTATATGAGCACCCCGTCTTTACTGCCCTCCCTTATATCAGCACCCCCGTGTTTACTGCCCCCTTTATATGATCACCCCGTGTTTAATGCCCCCTTTATATGAGCCGCCCCCCCCCCTCCCCCCGTGTCCAATGAAACTAAGGCAGTACCTGAGGGGCTGCCTCATCTTGATAGGAGTTGTGATCCCCCTGCTGCATCAATAATACAGCAGGAGGATCACAACTCCCATCAAGATGAGGCAGCCCTCACCAGGGTGCTTGCCCCCTTATGTCCCTTCCCCCCCCCCCCCCCCGCTACTTACCACCTTAGCATTATGAACACAACAACGGACGCGCGCATTCCCAAACGGCTATCTGAGAGCTTGATAGCCGTGCGTATGCGCTGTGTTCGATCATCTGGTAAGAAGGGGTGTGCGGGGGGGTGTGAAGGGGGCAGGAGGTGGGTTGCGTAGCTGGCGCATGCGCAGTCTTCACAAAGTTACAGCTGAGTGATCAGCTGTAACTTTATGCGCATGCGCAATGAGCAAATTCTCCTGCGATTGCGCAGGAGAATTTGCTCGACAAATCTGTCAGAACACCGGCTTAAATTCCCTGGTCACGCCAAGTTTGACCCTAGTCCAAGCCCCCCCAGCGATTTGCCCCGCTCCTATTGGTCGCCAACCTCTTGGCACCAAATTCAATTATGCTTTGTGTATGTGTGAACTTGTGATCCCTTCCTTCCTGTTCCCATTCAATATTGTCTGTTAAGTGTAAATCCTATTAAGTCTGTCCCATTCACCATTGTATCCTTAATGTAATACTTTTAGAGGTTTTTTTTGTTCAAGTTAAGTTATCAATATGTGTTTACATATTCTGTGTTTTGAATTAATAAACAGTTCTTCTGATTGTACCCAATACGACCGGTGTTCTGACGAATTACTGGAGCAAATTCTCCTGCTGCATCAATAATACAGCAGGGGGATCATAACTCCTATCAAGATGAGGCAGCCCTCACCAGGGTGCTTACCTCTCTCTTGGCTCCTTATGTCCCCCCCCCCCCGCCCCGTGTTACTTACCAGCGTTTTGAATCCAGCCACGGAGACAGCGCATTCCCACACGGCTTGATAGCCGCGCGCATGCGCTGTGTACAGCCGTTGTCCGATCATCTTGGAAAGAAGGGGTGTGCGGGGGGTGTGATGTGGGTTGCGCAGCTCGCGCATGCGCGGTGGACACAAAGTTACAGCTGAGTTATCAGCTGTAACTTTATGCGCATGCGCAGTGAGCAAATTCTCCTGCGATTGCGCAGGAGAATTTGCTCCAGTAATTTGTCAGAACACCAGTCTTGTCTTCTATGTTGTGTGATTGGTAGCAGGGAACCAGTTTGTAGATTTGTTATTTATCGGCAGGGCCGCCACCAGGATATGACCGTATTTTTCCCCTCAATATACCATTTGTTTGAGAGAGAGAGAGAGATATTAGCATAACTAAAAATAGGGTAACCCAAGGGGGTACGTGTGATAGATACCAGTCTGGACTACTGCGTTATCAACATAACCCTAAATAATATTCATGGCAGACAGTGCATTGTCAGTCACAGCTGCTGAGCCAGATGATAGCCGTTGTTGTTGCTAAAGCTCTCAACCAGCCCACCCAACACGGCCTGAATGACGTCGAACATGCGTCATTGCTGGTCCTGCGACCAGTAGCCTGATGACGTAGCAGCTTACAATGGGTCTCTGACAGCAAGGAATGTGGCATGCAACGAGCCTTGACTTGACTGACAGACGAGGGCGTGATCCTCCGCTCACCAACCAATCACAAACGAAGGGCGGTGCTTTCAAACTCTGGGAAACCTCAGCAGTTGGTCAGCGCTTGCGAGTCGCGATTCGTTACTCCGAGGGTTCTTTTTCTGATTGGTCACGGCGTAGCAGGGCGTGCCCAGGCTGTCCTGTGATTGGTCATGGAGGTGGGCGGTTTGTGAAGTTTCAAGAGTGCGGAAGAAAGATCTGGAAGGTTCTGGAGGTGGAGCTGCGTGTGTACAAGATCGGTACTGAGTATCTCCCTGCTGAACACTCTGACCGAGAAGCACTATACACAGGTACAGCTGGAGCGGTGTACAGGTGGGGATGTATATAGCAAAACATATAAGAGGGCAGGATGATAAGTGGAGCTGTATATATCGATTTATAATTGGGTAGATCAAGTTTATTTATTTGTCCTGTCTGCACAAGTAGGGTGGATCCAGCTATACACTGGATGTATGTGTATATATGTAGATCTACTCACAGGTAATCTAGATCTATATACACACATATAATATAAATATATATTTTGTTTGTGTGCTGCTTGTCTCCTATTGTATGTGTATAACCTTATGACACTGCTTAACATTTTATAGTTCGATTTATTTAATAATTAGAATACAATATTTGTTTACAAACCTTGGCACTGCAGATTTTTGAGAACGACAAATCCCATGGTTGCTTTTAGGCTGACTGTGCTACATAGGGTATGTCGTTCCCACACATCTGCAGTGCCAAGGATAGCTATTAGAGATATAGATGAACTATACATACTTTTAGTTTTTCCCTCAACTTTTACAAGGTCAATAAGTTATTTACAAGGTGGGAGCTCCATATGACACAGGTGTGAGTCACTTGTAGTCCCATATACCCCCTACCCCCATTCCTTTTTAAGTTTCATGATGTAGTATGAGTGGGCATGCCATACATATCTTAAGTTATGATATTTAAATACCAAAGTTTCACTTTAGTTTGTAGGTTTCATTGTACTTTTCCTGTTGTCACAAAATGGATTTTAAGATCCACTGTGACGGGTTCTTGGAGGGGCCTGAGGGCCAAACACCTCCCTATAGATTATGGGCCCTACCATTAAAAGGGGGTTCTGTTTTGGGGGATTTCGGTACAGTGGGTAAGTTTGCCCTTTGCATTTATTGACTTTACTCATGCACCCAGATTGTGCCCTCTGCAATCCTGACTCACCCTGGCTTATGTGCTATAACTGTATACTTTAATATGTTTTTATTTAGTCAGATTATGTTAGTATATTGATTTATGTGTAATGCATAATTCTGTGAGGAGACCACTCTGAAGGATTACAATGTGTCACAGAGGAGTCAGTTTACTCCAACATTCATTGTTCTGTGATAATTGAGTTTTACTGTTAAACTAATTATGATATGGATTTATATATTTGTAGCAATGGTGTTTAGTTTCTGTTGTGTTGTATGTTAATAGACTGGTTGAGTTATGTTAACTTGATTATGTCTGCTAGTGGTCCTGTCTGCTAATTGGGTACAGCAAGCAAGGTTCCAGGAAAGACTTGCTGGGTGGATGCTGAGCTGTAATCGGGGGCTAAGCATGTGATTTTACACAACGGGCAGAGGTGCCTTGGGTACCCATCCTGTTACACTTGTATTGTGTAATGGGATCTGGCATACACATTTGATCCATATGTGTATGGGTGTAATATTCTTAAAAGAGCTTCTAAACCTTAACTGTCACAAAGTGAATCATGAGTCTGTGTGACTGGGGGTTTTGGAGGGCCCTGAGGGCCAAACACCTCCCTGTGGACTATGGACCCTGTCTTTGGATGTGCTATGTTTGGGGGCATCAGTGACACCCTGCTTCAATGCAGCTGGACTTCAACACAAGCTCAGTCGTATGTTTGTGTGTATATAAGTCTATGCTGTTTTCACAAACAATGGTTGTTCATTCTTGCTGTACCTAACTGCTAGTGGTCCTGTCTGCTATTTGGGTACAAAGAGCAAGGGTCCAGGAAAGACTTGCTGGGTGGATGCTGAGCTTGAATCAGGGGCTAAGTGAGGGGATTTCACACAACAGACAGAGGTGCTACTGGCCTTGGGTAGCCGTCCCGTTACATTAACAATAACTTGTGCTTTTAAAAAAAATCTACTCAATGTACTATCTGTCTTTTGGGGTTAATGAAATCTTGTATTTTACTGATGGTTTTCTAGATGATGCATAATGCAGGGCTGCATTACATTTATTGCTGCCCTGAAGGATGTATGTTTTATAACTGGTTCTAGTTCAAAGGATGGTCAAGTCCCTTTTGATATGTTTAATTCTCTTAGTTATAATTTTGCTATAGATTTTCACAGTTTGTCAGCTGGCAGTTTATGTGCACATCTTAATGACGGTAAAAGTACACAATAATGTATATACGGCGCCTGTGACTGAGGTCTCTCTTCCTCTCTGTAGGTGTTTTTATATATAGATTTCCAAGCGGCCTATAAGAATGGGGAAGGATTACTACAAGATCCTGGGACTGTCGCAGAGAGCGACGGAGGAAGAAATTAAGAAGGCCTACAGAAAGCAAGCCTTAAAATATCACCCCGATAAGAACAAGGATCCCGGGGCAGAGGAGCGTTTCAAAGAGATTGCAGAGGCCTATGATGTGCTCAGTGATCCCAAGAAAAAGGAAATATTTGACAAGTATGGAGAGGAAGGTAGGTACCTATGTCAGAAAGACTGCACCATGCGATAAGAGACGTGTGGCCTCTTAAGTGATTTTATTTATTTATTTTCTGCCACCTGTTTACTTGGAGTTTATCAAAGTAAAATTCTGAAAAGTTAACATATTTGTGGGGGGGAATGGTTACTCTGCGTATAAAAGGAAAGACAATTATAGCAAATGTAAAAACACAACAAATCAATACTAAATATACAATAACATTTTAGAGCAAAGAGAAAGTCTAGCCACAACCACAGTGTAACAGATCTTTTGAATTAAGTAGTGTCTGCTCAGATTATGCAACAAATCAATTAAATAAAAATAAAAAAATATACTCAACAAATCCAGTATTACCAGATCCGTCCAAATATCAACGTGGCTTAAAGTAGAATCTTTTAAAAGAAGGAAAGTTCACATAGGATCTACATTTAAAAAACACACTTTAGTTGTACAATACTGGTTAGTACTCACATGGAGGCATCATCCAGTTTCTCCATGATACCAGGACATAGTGTGTGTGAAATCACTTGTCATGCATTTTGCTTAACATCCGTACGAGAGAGTATTTCAAGAAAAATTAAATTTATTTAATGTGGGTGTGCCTTTAAAATCTTCATGCTTATGCTACTTGGCACCTTATCCAACATTTTGGCTGTATTCCAGCTATTTTCAACCGTTAACGTACAATGTCTACATTGGTTGCTTGGGGACTTCTTTCTTGCATCGGACACCATAAAAAAAAAAAAAACAGAAGGGACAAGGTGTTCATTAAGTTACCTTTTATATATGTATACACGCAACTACATTTTTCATTTTATTGTTTTCTTTTAGAGAGCTTACCTGTTGTTTTAACTTAGACTTAAAGCCCTGGGGGCCGATGCCTGGCTCTCCAGTTTTTCTGTGACCCTCTATTATGTTATACTAGCTCCTCAGCAAAGCTCCTGCATGGTATGTGGCCCTCCACATAAAAGAAAAAAATAATTAACACTGTTCATATAATCTGCAGCATTACTGTGGTTATATGGTATAGCAGGGTAGATACTTTATTTCTCGGAAATCCAGAGGTCTGTGGTAAAGCATTGCTAGGGCATAATATTAATACTGCAGTTCTGTCATCTGGAAGTCCGAGCATGTTTATTGAAGGGTGTGTTATAAGAATGAAGCAAGGAGGAAGAGTGTGAGGATTACTAACATTAATGGGAGTGGCACTAAAGCTATGTATAGGTCATGCTGCCAAACCTTTCCAAAATGGCTGGTTGGTTATATAATAGCAATGTGGGTGCCCATCATCCTCTGCCAGCTGGTTGGAATGATGAGATTTATATTCCAGACGCAGCAAGGAAAAATGTCCTTTCCTTTACTATTTAGTATCTGACTCTGCTCAGTACAAAATGTCAGGGAGACAAAAGGCCATTGTCTGAATACAGTGTGTAATGTGGTAGGGAGCAGTGTCCATAAATATTTTTAGTAAAGTACTGTATCAAGTCCTGTAAAGAAAACAAAACCGATCTATCGGACCAGTTTATGTGTTGTTTCTCTCTACTCTTCCTTTCACCCCGCACATAATGTGTAATATTACAATACATTAACATTTATTAAATAGCACCAACAATTTACATAGCGCTAGGTACAGAAAATAGAAGGGAACTACATACTAAGTTAGACAAACTAGAACGGGTGTCAATGGATTCTGAGACTCCAGTGAAATTGAACTATCCATTGTTTAAATCACTATAATTCCTTGTACCTCCATTGTCAGACACTTAGAGGTACAGTGTTATGTGACAATCCACTTTTGAAAAAGGTACCTCTGCACTAGCAGAAACAGACCCCCGCTGAATACAGACCCTGGTCAGGCTAGCTGACAATGTTAGAGCGTACTAGCCTTCAGACCAGCTCTACCTCAGCCCTGAGACAGAGCCGAGTGTAAACCCCCATGTATCTCTAGAGGTACATGCAGTGTTTACAATAATCTAGGCAGAATTGCTCCTCTAAATACAGTGATCATGAAGCTACATAATAGGGTGCCTACACTTTATTTCTGCCATTCAGTGACGCGGTATGTTGCGGATGAGATTACGTACATACACCTAAAATACATATTTATATTAATTGTAAGGAAACTTTAGGGACCATGTACATTTAAGAATATATTTAAAGTATAAAATACATAGTTACATACCACATATACATTGTGTGTGTGTGTATAGATTCCCAAAGCTTCACAATAATTTATAGAATATAATAAATAAGTATTTTATGTGTATTTCTGTGCATAGTCATTTGATTCTCTGTGTATGTTAAAAGTAAAGCAATCACATAGTCATACACCTATAGTATGGGTTTTTACTGGGTGCACTGACTTAAACTGAGCTCCGTGTGAATGAGGGTCTCTATCACCCTGGGACAAGTAAGCACCCTATTGCTAATGATCCCCCATAACAAACACACAACACACGCCAGGAACCACCATAAAATACACATGGCACTGTCTGGGTCAAGAACCCACACACATTACCTGCCAAGCTCCCCAGTAACACACATATGGCACACACAGCACACTATAGGCACCCACATTCAAATAATGGATAATCTTTGACATCTGTTTGACAGCCGTTGTGAGCTACAGTTCCAAAGATGCCCGTCAAGCAATTGTTGGATGGATGTAATGGGAATTGTATTCCACAACAGTTGGGTAGTCAAAGGTTGCCATTCTTAGAGCACTGATGCCCAATCTTTAAAACCCCAGCGGTTTCGGACTGCAGTACCATGGAAATTATAATCCAAAACAGTTAAAGTTTAAAAGTTTGGCGATTTAGGGAATTTTTTTTATGTATTTTAAATATACTGTCCTCCCTCTCCCTTGTGTTTCCTATCTTGCTGCCTTTGGGGAGAGGGATGAGCCATCTCTTTGCCTGGTGGCTAATGTAGGGCAGGGGAGTATGGCTTTGCACTCACATCAGCACTGGTTCGATGCTCAGTGCCTCCACGTGATTTGACCATTAGAGAGTTGTGCATCATATCTGTGGAGTGTAAGTATAGCTCCATACTCCCTTGCGGCTACTGCCAATGCTACCGGCACAGAGTTAACATGACCTCTACTGGAATTGATTTGACAATGAAACCGTGTGTGTGGCATGCAATTGCATTGCCTTCTCGTGTGTATGTAGGCCACATGGCTTGCAATTGCATGGCTTTCTTGTGCATGTGTAGGCCATGTGGCATTCTCTTGTGTGTTTCCATTTAAAGTGCAGGTTCCATCCTGTCTGAGCTCAGTGTATTCCTGCGAATCAGGACATGTCCCATGTCTTTCCTTTTGATTTCCCTCAGCTTTCCTTCTAAATGTGTGAATTCTGCGGTACATAAATCCACGGGCCTTATCAGTCCTTTTTTTGCTGACATTGTTCAGGATCCGCTGTTGTGTTTTGTAGTTCCTTACTGTGCATAATGCATCCATTTATCAGACCGGAGTTGTCTAATTGTTTCTTAAAAGGCACACTCCAAAGATCTTTTTGTTGGTGAATAATACATCAATATATTAATAGACTCCACTATTCAAACTGGGGACTCTTCTGAGGCATGCAGCTCAGGACTTGACGCACAAGCTCAAATAATAACCTTATGTTCTGGTCCCCCATCTCATTTTCTTTGCAGACTGTTCATTTTAGTTTCCCTCTTACCTGTTTTAAATGATTTCCTTCCATTGCTCCATCACAGTGGACTAGATAGCTGCACTTCCTTCAATATATTATGATGGTGACCCTATAGTCCAATGCATAGTGCCGGATGTAGCACCTGTGTCGTAGATTTGCCATCACTGCTTTTATAAAGCAAATGTATGAGCCGGGCAACTGGTACATCCGTAGAGGGCTAAATAAAACAAGACAACTTGGGAGTCGGCAGTAGGGATTTCAGGAACCTTGGCTCTTGGGATTTATCCCTGAAATTGTCAATAGTACATTGGGTAAAACAGGAATGACAAATTACTGTACCCTTTAGGAGCGTTCTGACCAATTTAGGAGCCAGACTGGTTATTTTTAAGGAGCCAGGGAAATGGAACTTCCATAGAGTTCAATATAAAACAGTACACAAATATAGGAGACACCAGTAGTGATTTTAGGAGCTATGGCTCTCTGCCTTCCAGGATTTGTCTATCCCTGGGCCAAAACTGCATAGGTACCATTTACATATTAGATCAGTCTGACTACCTTCTGGAGATGAAGGCCAATTCTCCTGTAAACTAATACTGTGACTTTATGTATCAAATCGTGCGATTTGGTATCCCCACTGACTCTTATGCATTTTTGAATTGCAGGTCTGAAAGGAACCCCTGGTGGTGGAGGAAGTGGTCCTAATGGTCCATCCTACAGCTACACTTTCCATGGAGACCCTCATGCCATGTTTTCAGAGTTCTTCGGAGGTCGTAACCCATTTGACACCTTCTTTAGCCGCAACGATGACGACATGGAAACGGATGACCCATTCGCGGGTTTTGGCATGGGAGGGTTTAGTCACTTCCCTAGAGCTGCTCCTGGCCGGCGAGAACCTGTCTCCAAGAAGCAAGATCCTCCTGTAGTGAGGGAATTGCCAGTCTCTCTGGAGGATGTCTTTAATGGTTGCACTAAGAAAATGAAGATCTCACACAAGAGGCTGGGCCCAGATGGAAGGAGTGTGCACAACGAGGATAAGATTCTTACAATTCAGGTCAAAAGAGGTTGGAAAGAAGGCACCAAGATCACCTTTCCCAATGAAGGTGACGAGACACTGAGCAACATCCCTGCAGACATTGTGTTTGTCCTGAAAGACAAGCCTCACCATCTATTCAAGAGAGAGTCCTCCAATGTGATCTATACGGCCAAGATCAGCCTGAGAGAGGTAAGCTCTGTCTCCTGTATTGGGTTTGCTTTTACACATTCTATTTTTACAATGAGAAGATATTTTGCTGAGCTACATAAAAACCTGCTATGGAAGGATCTGCCAATTCCTCTTTCTCATTGCTTGCTCTCTGCAAACATGTTCCACGTCTCTGGCTCCCTCAACAAGTAGTATGCGCAGAATGTTTCTGCTTGAAAACGGTCTAAAACATGGGTGTAACCTACAATCCAGCCAGACTTCTCCAGTTCTGTGGCACCCAAATTGTGTAGTTTCCTTTTAACTATTAGTTGAGTTCTCAAAATTATGTGTTCACCTAATGAACCTTGTAAGGGCAGGAAAACACCATCTGTGACTGTGTGTATTCACAATGATACCATGATTCAGGAATGATCCCCAGTAGCACTTATCTAACGGTCTGTGGCACCAACGGAGGAAAAACTGAGTGAAACCAGGGACACTTTAGTATAGTATAAGTAAGCACCATTTTGTAATTGTGAAACGCGTAAGACCCAATGCAGCCAGCGCTGCATGGAAGGGAAATGGTGAAGGAAAGTCTGTGACCATTTAACAAAAAAACAGATTCTTCACTACTAGACTATTAGCTGTAACTAACAAAGAAAATGTTAAACAGATTATAATTACTTTATAATCATACATACATAGAAAATGATTTGGATTATAAGGTTAAATCATTAATGTGTTTTTTGTTGGGGGGGACGGGGGTTGGGGAACCTATATTTTTTTATTAGTTAATTAGTTGGGATAAGTGGGTTCGTTTTGCACTAGTTGTGTAGATATATTATTGGTAACATAATGGGTACAAACTTTTTCCCCCCCAGAAATGCTCCGCTTTTATATATATATTGTTTAATACTAAATTGTAGATTATTTTTATGTATAAGGTATCAAAAGAAACCTTCCTTTAAAAAAAAAAAAAAATAACTTGTATGTGTGCGGTCAATGACAGAGAAGAAAATTGAAGAATCGCTCTGGTCCTGAAGGGGTTAAGATACATGTCGGGCTTACACCAAACTCTCGGGACACGTGGTTTTTTTGGGGTGTTTTTTTTTAACCCTTTCTTCCTTGTTCGTTAAACACATGTTTGTAAACTCTGGGAGTCAGGATGACCAATTCAGGAGCCAGCCTAGCTCTTTTTTAGGAGTCAGAGAACTGAATTTAATTAAGTGCTACATAAAATGAAACGTTTAAGCTCCAAAGGGTAAGGATGTTAGAAATCATGGGATTTGTCATATCCTGCCTTACACATTCTGGACCTCCTTGCCTTGCTCAATAAAAGATGCTCCATCTAGAGAAAAAAAAAAAACAGGAAGTCACAATTTATCTGTCTGTAGGTGTATTTGTAAAGCGATTTTTAAGTCTCTCCCCACACAAAAATCTCTTTAAATAAACCCTTAATGATTGGAACTGTATTACCTAACTTCCTGTGAAGAATGAAGTCTTGATGCAGGAATGTGAAAGAATGATTTGCATTTGGCATCTGCTCACTTAATTATTCCTCCTCCCATATACTTGTCTTCTTTCTTGGGCAGTAATGGTGATTTAGAGATGTCTTCTATCGGAAATTGGAAGCAGCAATGAAACTCTGTAGACAAAATTATGAAACAGCCTGCAACATGAAAGTGTTTGTTCTTTTAGGATCGTATAGAAAGGGATCTCCATTTTAACATTGGACATTTGTTTGTCATTTGAAGATCTTTTAACCATACTTATGTGTTCACATTCAGCCAGTTGGCTGTAGATCATTCTTTGCAGCTTCATGTTCCAGTACTCGCGTGTCTTATAACCAATTCTCCTCCGTTTCTAGGCTCTGTGCGGTTGCTCCCTGAACATCCCGACCTTGGACGGTCGCACCATTCCCCTCATGCTGAAAGACATCATCTCCCCGGGGACCAAGCGACGGATCGCTGCTGAAGGACTCCCGTTTCCAAAGGCCCCTGAACAGCGGGGAGACCTAATTGTAGAGTTTGACATTCGTTTCCCCGAACGACTCCCTGCTGCATCTCGCGAAGTACTGGAAAGGGTCCTGCCCGCATAAGGACCCAACAAAGTTCTTAATCACAATGACAGACCAAAGCAGATCTGAAGGCACCAGTTCATACACTCCTTAAGCATCACAAGGGGTTTGGTGTCCCGAAAGATGGCCTATAGCGAGCTCAGAGTTGTGTATATATATGAGTTCTTTCGCTTTTTGTTTTCTTTTTTATAAGTTCATTTCCCGCTTTCTAAAATGGCCGCCCATTTACTGGAGGTGAAGTGATTTTCATTAGGAAATCATTTAATATTTCAGAAATCCTCTTTTAAAATGCAATGTCTGGGAATGACTAGAGCAAGCCACAAACCTTCTGAAACCAACACTTTCTACAACGTCTACATAATCGCCAACAAAACTATCTATGGGGACTCCCTGGAAGGGTTCCTTTGTTTTAAGGAGAGTACAGTCTGCTGACAAGAAAATGTCACCAGCCTTTAACTGGAAGTTAGGGTGCTACATTTGAAAATTAATTTTAGGCCTTTATTTTGGGCTCTTAAGTAAAAACCTATATTTCCCTGCACCACATAAAAATGTGCTCTTACTGCATCTCAAAAGGCTTGACTGGAGGTTATTTTGGCTCAAACTGTGTGCTGTAGTTTTCTACTTGTAACACTTTTTTAATACTATATGCACAATTAAAACACACAAACTTGAAAACTACTTGATCTCGTATAAAATTTTACGAAGTGTTTTGTTGCAGGCCTGTGATTTACTGCTCGTCTGAGCAAAGTGTCTGAAAAATTCCCCCTGCGCAATGGGCGGGCTAGTCCAACATATTTCCTAGGCCTTACTGGTGGCCATTTTGGAAGTTGTGAAGTCATCAGAAATTGCTGGAGTCATGCTAACTGCTTTGACCAGAGAGCAGCATGTTAGTTTCTCCCATTCCACCAATGTTTATTCCTGATTTATCTGTTACAACAAAAAGGTGATATTTTTCACTGCAAATGAGCATTATTCCAATGTCCGCCCATATGTGGTTTCCAATTTTTTTTTTAAGTGGTATTTATCCATACATGTTTTATATATGTGCTATATTTTTTATATGGGATTTGCTTTGTTTTTTATGTATGTGTGTAAACACTCAAGTTGTTTGCTATCTTTTCTGGATCCCTGGAATGGGTATAAAAAAAAAAACTAAGGTTTTACCCTCATATTTTAATCCAGCTTGTTCATACTTATTTAATAGAACTGGAATTACAGACTGTTAAATGCGTGTTTATACAGCATCCCTGAATTTACAACATGATTACAATTACTTAGATAATTTAGGTTATTATGGATGGCAAAGTTATGTTGCTTTGAAAGCAATCTTGGATCCACAAACATGTCCAATTAAATGTCAAAGTGGAACAATAAAAGGTTTAACAGGAGAAGTTCTCCCCAGGTGCCCATTCCTTTTTAAATGACCTCTCTCGGCAATCAAATAAAAAAAGCTGTTTAGTTTAAAGATTTCATCACGTGTAGATGGTTTAAATAGAAATGATTTCATTAAAGCATACAAATGTGTCGTCTTTGCTTGAACAGTTCTATCAAGGGGCTGACCTCTTTGGTCAGATGACGGAAGATTCTAAACATGTCCGCCCCCTGATATTTATGCAAGCAAAGAGCAATCAATACAGTACTTTATCTGTATATAATATACAGTACTTTATCTGTATATTTAAAATGCCTATATTCCATGCATAATTTTTTTTTGACAGCCATTGTCTTTTAAGAGTGACCATGGTCGACACTTATCCGCCAAATTGGCCTAGTGGAAGAGCCCAAAATGTTGCCTCTGCATTAGGGCTCTTAACAGTCTTGTTCCGCCACTGATACGTGTATCATGTATGTTCACAGGATCCTTTTGCAGGTGAACCATAAAGCCAATGAATTTTATGTGCAATCAAGCTGTTTCTAGAAATGCCAGCAATCGTTGTGTTTTGGAGTTTATTCCCTCCCCTGGAAATAGTGGCTCATTCCAGCCTGTGATGTTAAAGTATATGTATATAACTATATATGTAGAATTTTTTTTTTTCTTTTTTAACCACAATGTTCTGTTGCTGTAAATAAGTATTTTTGTTGATTGATGAACACTAGCATCGGCTGTGCATTAGTGCAAGGCACAGATTTGTCTTGTGTCTTTTTGTTGTAGTATATGGAGTTAGCTCGGGCTTGTGAAGTCCAAAGCAAAACTCTCCCTGTTTATAACTTTCTTTTTTTTTTTTTTTTGTAAAACTTAAAGAAAAAAAAAAAAATCACACATGCCAAAGGCGTAATGGTGTGATGATCTGCAGGCTTGTGTATTGTCTGTGTAGACTTGATGTATGAGAGTGTGAACTTCTGGTTAGCATGGGCGGTGGGAAATACCTATTACTCCGAATGTGACACTAAATAAACAAAAATATTTTGAATCTGATGTATTTGTCATTCTTTACTGAGGCTTATTAGGTTTTCTGTCCTTAATTGTCTCCAATTTTGTAACTATATAATTCTAAACTATATCCATTTTAATCGTCTCAGACATGTTTTATTTTTTTATTTTTTTTATAACCTTTTTTGTAGCTTTTTTTGGCATTTTTAACAGTATTCTAGCTTCCTTTTTAGTGGGGGCTCTGGAGGGTGGGTCCAAGAGGCGAGTGGGGGCTCTGAAGGGTGGGTCCAAGAGGCTAGTGGGGGCTCTGAAGGCTGGGTCCAAGAGGCGGGTGGGGGCTCTGAAGGGTGGGTCCAAGAGACGAGTGGGGGCTCTGGAGGGTGGGGTCAAGAGGCGAGTTGGGGCTCTGGAGGGTGGGGTCAAGAGGCGAGTTGGGGCTCTGGAGGGTGGGGTCAAGAGGTGATTGGGGGCTCTGGGGCTGAGCATTAAAGAAAAAGCAATAGAAGGTACATCACTCCAAATATCAAGCAAAAACCAAATCAAAATGTATGTAGGAGGTGGCAACTCTAACATGGATAGATTAATTTTAAACTCTATATTCACAACATGACCAAATCATTTTAAGAATGGATTTTAGTCAAGCATGCAATGCTAATCTAAACCACAAACTGATCCTTCAACTTCATATTTTTGGATTTGATAGAAATGACGGAATACATTGTTTTTTATTTTATATATTTATTTTAGACTTTTTTTTTTTTTTTATTGTGGTATGAGGTTCTTTTCCAAGGTGTAACGAGAATGAGGAAGATTCCAGATGTTCGTCAGTGGGTATTATTTTCCTCCTAAGCCCAGTTACTCCACAACAGTGTTAATTTTGTTGACTAAACATTTTTGCATAGTTTTTGTGAACTGCATGTTTTCAGTGACTAAAACTAAACAATAATTGTAACCAGATATCTACCGGGCTTAGTAGACTCACCGCTCCTTATAGGGAATATCCCTATGTATGAGTGGTTCAAGCCCTTTAAACCCTTTATCTTGACTCTTTAAACTCTTTTTAACCCCTTCGCATCAATTGACGTGTCAGGCACTTCCAGCCGGGAACTCCATTCCCAACAATGAACGTGCCTGACACATCATATGGGGAAACGAGCGGTTTTCGCGGTAAACAATCGTGAAAACCGCTCTGACATTGCTGATCTATTGCCTTGATGTTGAAATTCGGGTGTGGGGCACCCATGATCGCTTAACGGAGCAATTGTGGGCATCCTGCAATATGGCTGTGCCCTCTTGTGGTCAGAGCTTCGGAAGTGAAAAAAAATTAACTTCCGTCGCTCTGAATATGTTTCTTGACTGCCCCTAGAGGCAGTCAGCAACATTGCAATGAAAAAAGACTTACCGTATTTGCTCGAATATAAGACAAGGTTTATTTCAGAGCAAATGCTCTGAAAAAGACCCCTTGTATTATATTTGAGGTCCTCTTATAGTCTGACCTCAAATTGAGGTAATACTATAAGACTGGAATCCAGGTTTCCCGCAGAGCCGCAGAGGACCTGGATCCCCCTCGTTAACAGCCGGTGGATCGCGCAGACATCCTCTGCTGCTGCCCAGCAAGACCGTCGGGACTTCTATGATGAAGCCAGGTCCTTCCGGTTGTCCATCATAATAGATGGAAGTGTCAGGCAGCATGGAGGATGTCTGCACAAATCATGCAGACATCCCCCGGCTGCCCCCATTAGCCACCAGGGAGAGAGAGACAAGGGGAGGGGGGGGAGAGAGACAGGGGAGGGGGGGGAGAGAGACAGGGGAGGGGGGGGAGAGAGACAGGGGAGGTGGGGAGACTAGGTGAGAGGGAGAGAGAGAAAGTGAGGGAGGTGGAGAGAGAGATAACACTGGGGGAAGAGGGGGGGGGGGGGAATCGAGCGAGACAGAGCTAGTCTTATATTCAGGCTTTTAGTTTTTTTTCTAAAGGAATATCCCAAGTTTGGGGGGTCGTCATATAATCAGGGTCATCTTCTATTCAAGCAAATACGGTAATTAGCATAAATCTAGGATTGGGGTTAGATTAGCTGTTCGGATTAAAATTAAGTTAGGGTTAGCATAACGTATAGGGTTAAAATATATTAACAGCATGCCACGCATTTCACCTAATGCGGCTTCTTCCAGGCATTTTAAAAGTCTAAATGGTTAAATCTAAACACATTGCATTGTGACACTTCTTTTACTCTAGTGAGATAAAAAAAAATGCATGAGATTCTATCAGCACACTTATGGGACAAGTTCATTATTTGCTGAGTACAGTGCCACCTGCTGGGTCAAAATTGCAGTAAGGTTAACGTTTTATTAAGTCACAACACATAGATAACATAGATGATAACATACATCTTGAAAACATAGATGAAACAATGGAACTTTGAAGGATTAGATTTAACCTACAGTGCAGAATGATAAGGGGATTACATTTAACATACAATAAAACTGATAATTGAATACAGCTCTTTCGGGAGTACTTACAGGGGGAAACTTTACATAAGTTTATATGCGCGGGATCGTAACTGGTCACGACGACTTCCATGACAGTCTCAAAGTCACGGCAGTTTTTGACACATCGCCTCCCTTTTGGGAGAGCCAGCTGGGTTCTTGACCCACATGGATGAGCCCAACAATGGCTCCCCAACTTGTTATAAAAAGTTCAGGCAATAATCCAATAGGGTACAGAATGGAGGAAGAGGAGGAGTTACATATCGAGCTGGCGGGACAGGCCAACCTGCATTTTAGTTATCTTTGCCAGGTCGATACTGGATGGTAGAATTGAAAGGGTGCAGAGCTAGGCTCCATCGCAATAGCCGTCCGTTGTCCCGAGACACCCTGTTCAGCCAGAGCAGGGGGTTGTGGTCAGTAAGGACAGTGAATTCTTGGCCATACAGGTATGGTTGAAACCGATTTAGTGCCCATCCGAGAGCTAGACAATCCTTCTCTAGCGGTGCGTAGCCCAATTCTCTGTCAAGTAGCTTTCTTCTCTGGTAGGCTACCAGATGTTCTTCCCTCTGGGCATTGACCTAGCTCAGTATCGCTCCTAGTCGGTACATGGAGGCATCTGTATGGACCAGAAAGCAGTGGTTAAAATTTGGAGCAGAGAGCACTGAGGCGCCCCCCAGGGCAGTTTTGAATGCGATGAAGGCTTCTTGGCATTCGGAGGACCACTGAAGGGCACGGGGTAGGCATCTCTTAGTCAGGTCCATCAGGGGTTTTGGCCCGGGCACTATACTGGGGCATAAACGTGCGGTAGTACCCTGCCGTGCCCAGAAGATCCAGTACTTGCTTTTGTTAACGGGCGCTAGCCAGCTGATTATGGCTTCTATTTTAGCTGGTTTGGGCCACTGCTGCCCATTGCCTATTCTATTACCCAAGTACTGTACCTCAGCCATCCCCAATTGACATTTGTCTTGTCAAATCATCATACCGGCCAGCTGTATCTGACATAACACCGCATTTAAGTGCTTCAGGTGTTTGTACCAGAAACCACTAAACATAATGATGTCATCCATGGATGCACAGGAAAAACCTTCTGGTCCATCTAACAGTTTGTCCACTAGTGTTTGGTATGTAGACGGAGTGTTTTTCATCCCGAATGGCATGACCCTAACCCGGTACAGGCAAAATGGGTGACAAATGCCGACTTAGGGATAGTGCCGGGGTCAGAGGGATCTGCCAGTATCCTCTCCTAAGGTTGAGATTTACACCCAAGCTGCACATGCCAGCTTATCAAGATAGAGCAGAAATCTCTCCCAGTCTTTATGTAATGAAGGTGCAGATCAAATCCCTCCTTCAACTCTATTTTAACAGAGTAGGGGCCAGTGTCCCTGGAGTCGGCTTGCTCTCTGTTTAGAGCCACTGTGACTGGGGTTCGTGGAAGGCTCTTGGGGCCCAGAAGACTCCCTGCTTACTATGGACCCGGTGTGGGTCAAGAACCACCCCCACTTGTTTATTAGTACAGAACTAAAGGGGAAAATGAAATAGTTTCTTTCCACTCTGCTGCCAGGGAAGTTAATTGCAGGAGGTGTGGTACACAATAAATGCAGAGCCAGCTCTTAAACTGGTTCACGGAGTGGTGGATAAAACTTTGCAGGAAAGGTTAAATGACTGCAAGAAAGACAAGACAGAGAGACATGATAGAAACATTTCAACACTCAAAGTTTCAAGCCCGTGGCCCAACATGGAATTGCCAGCCAGGATACCTAGCGGCGTGGTGACA
Source organism: Pelodytes ibericus (assembly GCA_036172795.1). NCBI lineage: Eukaryota > Metazoa > Chordata > Amphibia > Anura > Pelodytidae > Pelodytes > Pelodytes ibericus. The sequence goes on along the minus strand of CM069858.1, from coordinate 206,730,835 downwards.
TAGTGACGGGCAGTCACTCCATCGGGTCTTACTTCCAGGGGCAGGAATTGGCAGCACAGGAGTCTGGAGGATGCAAGAAGATAGGCGCCCGGCCTTCCAGGACGGAGGAAGAGACGGTGGGCAGACTGAAGATCCTGTAATGGTAAGGCTAGCTCTGCACGCTCAGACTATTGCAGCCTATATAAAGAATGGAGGGTGAAGAACCAGAACCTTAAGCGCACCCAGAGGCATAAAAGTCAGCTCTGCCTTCTAACCATTGCTCAGTTCTCCTGTTGCCCTGGCGGTGTGTGGGTTTAGTTCTCCCTACAGTGTAATAGTAGTATTACTCTCCTGTTATTGACCCCTGGCTGTGTGTAGATTTCCCATTTTGTCTGTGCCCTTTTGGCCCCTGAATTGCCCGTTTGACCATTCTGTCACGGTACCCACTGTGACTCTCCCCATTGGCTGATTCAAACAGCCCGCCTACTAGCTTGTTGGTAGCTCACATATGGTTGGTCGCCTGTTTAAAGGACGAAATGTAGCTCGGTCTCTGAATTGTCCTTGAGCCGAATGTGTACCGAAATGTATGTGAAATGTTATCCGAACTGTGTTCATTTTTTCTCTCACGAATGGTCCCTGTTTTCCCCTGTGTTAACTGTGTGTTTTACATGTATAGTGCACTGTTAAAGAGCCTAATCCCTTGTACCATTTCCCCCTGGAATGTAGCTTCAGCAGCCGCTTCACAATAAAGGTTTATCCTGGCTGCTGAGCTCATTCTCTTCTTCAAAATGTAGGCACTTTTCCTATTGGTCACTCAGACCAAGCCCCCAGTGTAGGCACTGTTCTGATTGAGTTAAATATCCGATTTAAAGGGATTAAAGGTACAAACTCGACCTGTGACCACTCCCTATGCTGGGGATTGATCGCTACTGATTTTACATTGAATCTGATCTCTGTTGACAATTTGACCAGCACGAAAAGTATACGAGTGAGTGACTCTGATGCCGAATTCGCTGCTGCCATCGGCCTCTCTGATATATTTTGTGTTGGTGTGCTGCCAGTTCGGCCCACACCTGTCACTCGGAGGAAGGATTTGGTGGATGTATTGAATAGCCTTCCAGCAGCAGTGGTAGAGGTAAACACAGTGAAGGAGTTTAAGCATGCGTGGGATAGGCACAAGGCTATCCTAGATATAAGATTAGGCAAGAGACTAATTTAGAAAATTTAGCCGACTAAATGGGCCAAGTGGTTCTTATCTGCGGACACATTCTATTTTTCTTTGTTACCTTTACCTGAAATTCCTTTCCTCAGAATTTGGGAGTGATAGACCCAATTTGAGAATTGTTCCTATGTCTTACTTTCTGGGGACAAAGGAGAAACTATTTGTCACGGTACCCACCGTGACCAACTATTCCCCCTGTGAAAATGTGCCTATGTTTGGGCTAAGATTTATATGTGTTCCCCCTGTACCTGTTCAGAGAATGGGCTGTGTGTATTTCCGATGACCAGCCAGAGACCAAGTTCCTCAATTAATTTTAAGCCCGGTCTCTGGCGTCATTCCCACAATTTGAATTGTCAACATGTTGCTGATTGGCCAGTGGTTTAAAGCCCCTTAGACAAATTAGACGAAATGTGCTGCTCGTTCTTTGATTGGCTGGTGGGGTAATATACTGTCAAACATAGGAAAGTAGGCACTGCCCCGATTGGTTACAGGTTTAAATGTACAGCACAGCGCCGATTGGTCGCTCCTTTAAAAAGCTTGGTCGGCGCTGTGCTGATTGGTTCCCCAGTTAAAGGGCAGACTTGAATCTCCTGGTGCTGCCAAGTCTAGCCTTGAACCCTGCCCCCTCATCGGTCATTGGTCGCTCCCTGGTTGCCCGTTCCTGGTTGGTCGCCAACTAGTGTGACACCAAATTCAATTATCTGTTGTATTATGTGTTAACCTGTAATCCCCTTAAACCCTGCCCCATTCACTATTGTAAAAACTCTGACCAGTGCAATATTACTAGTCAGAGCCATTAGAATCAAAGCACGGGAAAGCAGGAGTTAACTGTAATTAAATTAATATATTACAATAATATTATTTATTTATTTTAAAAAAAAGCCTTTAGCATTGCAAAAATAAAAATAAACATTGAGAAAAAAGCAAAATGAGGGCCATAACGTAGGAATGAAACCGATCACTAAACTAACGAAACTAACTTTTTTTTGTTACAGGAAATGTTTTGGGGTTTTTTTGTTCTCACTTGCCTGTCACTCTCTGTGCTTCACAATAAGTAGCACACGGAGTGAATTAGAGGCAAAGTCAATGTGTGAACATCTAATTTGCATGTTATCGTGGTGATCAACTGATCACCATGATCACATGCCTGGAAACCCACCGATCAGGTCCATGAACTTTACCCCGGGTATACGGCAGAGTCCTGGACCCGTTACAGATCGTCTTGCAATGCACAAGGAGCACACCGCCAGTTTGACTACATAACGAGTTAACTCGTCATAAGGATGGGAATGCTGCGGCTCTTATGACGAGTTAACGCGTCATAAAATCACAAAGGGGTTAATGAAAGTGTGATGGAAACAACTGGTACCCCGGCTGGGTACCTCCATCAAATCTCTGCTTCCTTGCTGCGATAGCCACCTCAAGCCACCAGAGAGATCCAGTGTTGTAGGTAACTTCTCCAGTTCACCAGACAGGACCCTCAGCCATTTACTCCAAGTACCAGACACTCATATTGGTATTTATCTAGCTCCTACTTTTTAGTGCTAAGATTCTAGTAGGACTGCATGGAATGTCCTACATTAAACAGCTCATCGAGGCTCCCCGCCATTAGCTGTACTGAGGATCCCGCTGCAGGGACTTGCAGCAGGATACCCAATGTCAGATGAGGCCACTTTGAGTAGCCTCAGTCTGACATAAGAAATGTAGCGCACGCTCAAACCGACCGTCCGCTACGATTCTGACATCCCGGCGTGCCCTGTGACGTCACATGTGTCTATAGAGTCCCTGATCGGGACTCTGCTTGGATGTTCCTGGCTGCCGATCACAAAGTGATCCGCGCCCAGGAACCAAAAGACGCCAATGGTGCTTTGGTTGTTAAGGACCAAAGCACCCTCGGTCGTGAAGGAGTTAAAGAGCCACTGAACTTTAAAAGCACTGTGCATACTCATTAATCCTGCAGGGGAATGCCAGAATTTGATAGGTCAAAAATTGAACTGTTGGCAACTATGAGTGATATATTGTGTAGGGACAAACCTGCAAGAAGAACTGCAAGAGTTAGCCCTGCATAATGTATAGTTAAAGATTTAAAGGGACGCTACACTTGTTTCCACTTGTGCATCTAACATAGAAGTCCAAGTGAAACATCTAGTAAAGTGATGGCAAACATTTGAACTTGAGTGCCCAATCTTCTGCAGGAAGCCAAGCTAAGCAGTTCAATTCAAAAGCGAATTTTCGTTAAAAGAGAAATTACGGAACTAGAGAAATTGCAGAGGGGGGCTACAAAATGATGGAGGAAGACTAGAAAAGTTAAATTTGTACATGCTAGAGAAAAGGCAGCTCAGCAGGGATATGATAATGTTATTTAAATGTGTACAGGACCAATACAAAGGGTGTTTTTTTTTCTGTACAGTAAATCAAGACAATACATCTATTGTTTATTATCATTTTGAAGTATTACAGACAATAATGCTCGTTTGGCTATTTTTAGCACTTTTTTTTTCCACCGCTTTCCACATTCAATAGGCATTAGATTCCTTCCTAACATGGCGTTTACAGCACCACCTCTTTCCAGATTTCTCATCGCCATAGCAACGACGAAACACATCACTTTCAACCAAGCTTTATTAAATATCCCTTCATCGTCTTCCTCGCATCTTATTCTGGCCACGCCCATTTCCCCCCTCGAGCGCTCCTCTGTGATTGGTCAGAATGCATCCCTGAATCCTTTGCAACTCCACCTTCCCTGACTAATGCTGGGAGAGTCACCGAAACCGGAAGCGGTACCGGGCAGAGAGGCTGAAACCGGAAGACTCCAGAGACCCACCGGCTACAGTTGTCGCGTAGAAGAGTTGCATTTCCTGCTACGAGTGTTGGTATATAAATATTCTACTCCGCTTATACATTTCTCTATATACATTGTACCAGCATCTTTAAATAGCTCTGAAGCATGGATATGTCACTTTACACATTATATTGTTTATCTCTAATCGTACAAACACATAAAGCCATGGATTTGATGCATTAGTTAGAAATGTACAAGCTTTTAAAATAAAACCGTAATTTTGCTGCATCGGATGATCCAATGTACTGTGTACAAAATACTCTTCATCTCTCTTTTTTGGGAGAAGATATTCATAAGGCAAAAATAGATCATGATTCATGTAGTGCAAACATAGATGTTTAGTTTACCTTTGTACTGGAAATTTTTGGTAATTTTTTTTCTGGGAAAGGATTGCCTGGTTATGTTTTTTTATTTCAGTTATCATAATGTTTTTAACTTTGCAATGGAAAAAAAAAAAAAGGAAATAGATTGGAGCTCCGCACTGTGAAATACCAGTGTATATGCTAACAGTGGATAATGTATGGAATAAAATCTCTGTTTATTTTGGAATGTATCCTAAGTCTTTCAATATGTTTCCACTTTTTAGCACTTTGTTTTGAAGTGTTGTCTCACAAGTCGCCATATTGGGGTGCCCTAATGCCGCTGGGACTTGGCCGCAAGAAGAAGGCTACTCCTCTTATGGAGGAGGAAGATGGCGGGGAACGCAGTGCTTTGGGAGTATCCCAAACAGGCGGTATGCCAGGCGGCACTCTTTCACCAGTCGCACCTGGGTTGCCCCCTCCAGCCCTTGCTCTCCGTCCACGATTGGTTTTCCACGCTCAGCTTGCACATGGGAGCCCAACGGGCAGAATCGAGGGATTCAGCAACGTGAAGGAACTTTATGGAAAAATAGCCGAGGCCTTCAATTTGTCTGCTGGGGAGGTGAGTCGGTTGAACGATGTATTAGAGAACTAGGCAAAGGAAGACAAGCACAGGTTTTAAATTTGTTGTCCCTGCTTCTTTTCTGACCTTGCCACATACAAATTAACCATTACAATAGACACTAATTTGCATTTGTACAGCATGGGAGTGAAATGCTCTCCCTGTCAGTTCTCCAAATGCAGTGCTAACACATATGGCCCGTGCGACTATGAGAACAGCTCTGAACAGTAGCCTATTGTGGCCCCATGAGCTTTGCTCCGGCGGGTCCCCATGTCAGAGGAGGCTTTGAGTGGTCTCAGTACAACAGGCTAAATGTAACCAATGCTCAGGTTGCAATATTGTGCTGGGCCCTGAAATTTCTGGTCAAGTCTCTGCCTATGTGTCCCTAGCCCCCGATAAGTCTGTGATCTTGGCTAGAAACACAAAATCACCCCTCTGTGCTTTTAGCCCTTAAGGACAAAAGCTCCAAAGGACCACTGAGCATTAAGGAGTTAAAGAAAAACTTAATGTTATGATTCATTTATAGATTATATCTAGTGTATGTATTTTAAATGCTATTAATGAAAGAATACAAGTAAAGTATTGTATCTTTGCTGTGTAAAGCTTTATCAGGGGGTGGACATGTTTGGTCAGGTTTTTTTTTTTTATACTTCATCTGACCCAAAAATCTAAACAACATGTCCGCCCACTGGCACAGATATATATAGATATAAATAACCAAGGGAAACATGCTCAACCATCATACCGAGCCAGTTCAATAGGTAGACAAATAGTCAAGAATAGGGTGCTGGTTACAGGTGAATTAAATTTAAAGGACAGTAGAAAAAAACAAAATTTTATTGAAATTGTAGCTGATTTAAAAACAAATGTTTTTTTAAATGAACAAAAATCCAAATAAAAGTACCTTACTAAACTATATATATATATATATATATATATATATATATATATTTATTTATTTATTTACTGATTTTCAAGTTTGTTCGATGTGTAATGATAGTGTGTATATCTGAAATATAGGTTAGGTGCTTACATCGGGCACTATAAGGCGACAGAGCAACCTGGAATTGGCTAAACTGGAAAAAAAAAAAAAAATAGGTGTGACTATATCTTAAAATAATAGGGTTCACTGTTCCTTTTAACTACGGATATGAAACAAGGCAGGTCATTTTAAAATAGTGTGTTTTACTTTCTAGTGCAGCAACAATACAATGAGATATACAAAGTATCTTTCTCACACACAGGCGTAGTCTTGCTGCATCAAAGCTGGTTACTTAAAGGATTAATCCTGCTGGTACTCCTCGTAGCCAGTTCATTCAGCACTGAAAATCAGCCATAAGAAAGTGACCTGTGTTCACTTTATAACTGGCCCAGTTTGTGTGGATTAATTTGTATGTTGTGCTTGTGAAATTGGTAGCAAAAATATTTAGGCCTCAATATAATTAAAGGACAACTTTAGCAACACATGAACTTGTGTTAAGTTAAAAAGTTGAAAGTTCTCATCAAGTGTAGGCATTTTCCATAGAAATGTTTTAATGAAAGAATACAAATAATGTACTTTATTGAGACCTCTTTTGCTTCTTATACCTCTAACAGGGGGCAGACATATTGTTTAGAATCATGGGTCAGATCTTCATTTGCCTTCATGAAATTAATGCAGATCTGACTCAAGATTCTATACAACATGTCTGCCCCCTGTTAGAGCTGTATGGAGCAATGAGAGCTCAAAAAGGTGCTTTATTTGTATTTTCATTAAAGCATCAACACTTGATGTAATCTTTCAGTTAAACATGAGTTGTTGTTTTTTGTTTTCCCTTCAGTTGTCCTTTTAAACTGTATGTACGCATCCCTTCTCCACGGGATCAAGGTTGTTTACCTATTTCTGCATGTGGTATTTATAGGACCACTACCACTTAAAGATGGTTACATTTCTATAATTATTAAATTGTATTTTTTCATTACGATTGTATAATGTATTCACAATTGTCAGGTTTGTAGCTTGTACTGATTGTCTCGGGAATTCTGTGAGGAATGGAAAAAAAAATAAATAATAATCAATATTTGTCCAGAGGAAACCAATTAATTATTGAAGGATCTGTTTGATTTCATTCTGGACACCCATACATTTTTCTGAGCAGGATGGAATTAGCCACTTAAGTTAAGGTAAGATCTATTCAGCAAGAATACCATAGCTAATCAGAAGGTGTGATTGAGAGGGATGGCTGTTAAGGTACAAAGCACATTTGATGGTTTCAGTAGACCATTATTGGGTTCAAAACCTTAAAAACGTTTGCTGTTTCAATTGTCCCCATCAGACAGCTGCGTGTAGGATAGGATGCTGATTTCAAGAGAGGTGCACCTCTTATATTGACTGCCTGCCAACAGCATGAAAGGACATCAGTGCACAGGAAGCCCCTGCTGCTGGGAAAACAGCAGGTTAACAGAAAGTATGCTGAAATAGACAGACTGAGGCCACAGGGGTCACACCCTCTTTATATCACGCTATCTTTGAAGGGAGGTTATTTTATATTTACCTCTGGCTCTCCCCTTCATCAGCCTGGGTATTACTATTCCAAGCATAACAAATCTCAAGAAGCAAGGCTCCCAAAATCCCTAAAACTGGTTCCTACATACCATGGGCCTCCTCATGGGTAGGGGCAAGGAGGGGGAGTCCTGGTTGATTTCTGGGAACAGTGCCAGCGGTGTGCCTTGGCATTCACAGTGAGGCAGGGGTAACGGTTCTGCGGACGTGACTTCAGCAGTGGCACCCACAGAGGAAAAGGGACACAGTTCCGGGGTCTGGTGTAGGGGAGGGCAGGAGCCTGTGGCAATCTGCCCGGATGCCAGCTCTTCGGCTGGGTCATCCACGGGGAAAAAAGGGGCACAGTTCTTGGGTCAGTGCATCTGCTGGGAGGAGGGCAGCACTGATACTCACAGTCTCGTAGGTAGGGGGCTGTATGCGGTGGAGTAGCTGGAGCCATGATTTATCCAGCTCCACTTCTTGGGTCACCAAATAGTCCAGATCTTTGGGCACAGCGGTAATATTTGCCTCCCTTAACTCCCGGAGTTCTTCCCACTCTGTTGCAATCGCAAAGCATGGAGCCAGCTAAATATTCTCCAATAATAATCCTGGACCCCAAAAATTGTTGCCCTCTGTGGAAGTGTCATCCTCTAGCTCAGGGTATAGCATTGTGGCATACCACTGTAACGCCCAGTATCCATAATCCACAACCATCTCAGCATGGACCAGCGCCCCTAACTCAGCCAAACAGTCTTTTGGGGGATGTTCTCCCAGGTATGGCATTCTCTCACTCAGCAGGGGAGGACCTTTCCCCGGTATTCCTGGTCCCGTATGAGAGCGTTCATCCACAGATTCAGGCGGCTGCAAGCTCACTGTAACATCTCATCCTGCGGAACCGGACCGGTCATCAATTTGTAGTTCCCAACCAACAGGGGTGCAGTACCATCCTGGTACTCCCTGGCCAACAAGCCAGTTTTGCAATATTTATAATCCATGGCCATCATGCTGACTGCAATCCCCTGCTGGTGCTCTGCTGCTAATCCACCGGGCTCTTGCAAGGAGGATCCACCAATGTAACGGGACGGCTACCCAAGGCCGGTAGCACCTCTGTCCGTTGTGTGAAATCACCTCCTTAGCCCCCGGTTAAAGCTTATCATCCACCCAGCAAGACCCCCTTTTTATTGCCAGGGCCCATAATCTATAGGGAGGTGTTTGGCCCTCAGGCCCCTCCAAGAACCCCACTCATGGAGGCTATCAGAATTCACATCGTGACAGGCACAATACAGACTAACAAAGCAAACTTCTACTGTAGCAAAATTAATGTTTGGAAGCATTTGGATAGAAACAGTAGATAGTGGAAATATTCTTTAGTGTCACTTTAACTCTAATAGAAGTAAGAGTTAAAAATCCCTTGCTACTGGTCCAGGTTAAACGGGTATCTTGAGAGATAAACATATTTACTCCCCGCTCTGCCTCTGATCTGGATGCTGGCGCATGCTGACAGTGTATGGTTTTTGTCTTTCATGACAGATTCTATTATACTTTGCAGAAGAAAGAAGAACAATGACTATGTCATTATTTAATAGGTTAAGTGTTGCTCTGCATGATTTTTATTAAGCGCAGGAGTATGTGTGTCATCTAGTGTCTGCATTATGTGTGTTTTAACAAGGAGGAGGCTGAATCCCCCAGTGCAGGGGCGAGCCTTTCATATGGTAGAAGGGCTAGACAGGATTTCCGGTTTTTAGATTTTGAAGTAGTTTCCCCCATAAACTTATGTTATTGGTAACTGTTCTAGTTTCTGTCATATTAGTTATAGTTGTGTGTCTGAGGGAGCTATTCACTAACAGTTGAGGTGAGATGAGATGAAACATTCAGCTTCCCATTATAGCTATACATTGTGCAGGGTCTTAGTGAGCTTCCCCTGCTAAGCAAACTCTGCATACTATACAGGGAGTGCAGAATTATTAGGCAAGTTGTATTTTTGAGGATTAATTTTATTATTGAACAACAACCATGTTCTCAATGAACCCAAAAAACTCATTAATATCAAAGCTGAATATTTTTGGAAGTAGTTTTTAGTTTGTTTTTAGTTTTAGCTATTTTAGGGGGATATCTGTGTGTGCAGGTGACTATTACTGTGCATAATTATTAGGCAACTTAACAAAAAACAAATATATACCCATTTCAATTATTTATTTTTACCAGTGAAACCAATATAACATCTCAACATTCACAAATATACATTTCTGACATTCAAAAACAAAACAAAAACAAATCAGTGACCAATATAGCCACCTTTCTTTGCAAGGACACTCAAAAGCCTGCCATCCATGGATTCTGTCAGTGTTTTGATCTGTTCACCATCAACATTGCGTGCAGCAGCAACCACAGCCTCCCAGACACTGTTCAGAGAGGTGTACTGTTTTCCCTCCTTGTAAATCTCACATTTGATGATGGACCACAGGTTCTCAATGGGGTTCAGATCAGGTGAACAAGGAGGCCATGTCATTAGATTTTCTTCTTTTATACCCTTTCTTGCCAGCCACGCTGTGGAGTACTTGGACGCGTGTGATGGAGCATTGTCCTGCATGAAAATCATGTTTTTCTTGAAGGATGCAGACTTCTTCCTGTACCACTGCTTGAAGAAGGTGTCTTCCAGGAACTGGCAGTAGGACTGGGAGTTGAGCTTGACTCCATCCTCAACCCGAAAAGGCCCCACAAGCTCATCTTTGATGATACCAGCCCAAACCAGTACTCCACCTCCACCTTGCTGGCGTCTGAGTCGGACTGGAGCTCTCTGCCCTTTACCAATCCAGCCACGGGCCCATCCTTCTGGCCCATCAAGACTCACTCTCATTTCATCAGTCCATAAAACCTTAGAAAAATCAGTCTTGAGATATTTCTTGGCCCAGTCTTGACGTTTCAGCTTGTGTGTCTTGTTCAGTGGTGGTCGTCTTTCAGCCTTTCTTACCTTGGCCATGTCTCTGAGTATTGCACACCTTGTGCTTTTGGGCACTCCAGTGATGTTGCAGCTCTGAAATATGGCCAAACTGGTGGCAAGTGGCATCGTGGCAGCTGCACGCTTGACTTTTCTCAGTTCATGGGCAGTTATTTTGCGCTTTGGTTATTCCACACGCTTCTTGCGACCCTGTTGACTATTTTGAATGAAACGCTTGATTGTTCGATGATCACGCTTCAGAAGCTTTGCAATTTTAAGAGTGCTGCATCCCTCTGCAAGATATCTCACTATTTTTGACTTTTCTGAGCCTGTCAAGTCCTTCTTTTGACCCATTTTGCCAAAGGAAAGGAAGTTGCCTAATAATTATGCACACCTGATATAGGGTGTTGATGTCATTAGACCACACCCCTTCTCATTACAGAGATGCACATCACCTAATATGCTTAATTGGTAGTAGGCTTTCGAGCCTATACAGCTTGGAGTAAGACAACAAGAGGATGATGTGGTCAAAATACTCATTTGCCTAATAATTCTGCACTCCCTGTATAGATAAACTGGCGATCTGAAATGCTCACCTTAACTTGCCTGAGTGAATAGCACCCTGAATGTTTAAGGTATTGCTCTTTTCTCAAGACCATGTCTCCTTCATCCCCCTATTTCTTTTGAATCAGGTTTCAGCACCCTTTCACTTAAAATGTCAACCTGACAGAATCACGTTTTATTAACCCCTTAGAGCGGGACTTGACAGATCCCAGGCAGCGGGATGACATGGCGACCAGGAAATGAGACCTGGCACCCGCTATTGACATTATTTGTTCTTTAGTGCAATGACGCACGCTGGGGCGGTTTGCGCACAGTACCAGCTCTGCCCCCTCGCACTTTCCACTTCAAAGTCGGAGCACCCTGTGCCACATGACATCCTAGCACTCAGCAGGATGGGATTGGAGAATGGTCTGTGCCTGGCAGACCAAGCTGAAATGGAAGTGACCTTCTCCCCTGCAAGTAAATTCTAAAAATAAATAAATATATTGGCTAACTTGTGACTGTCACTGTCTATGTGACTGTCGCTGTCTGCGTGCATATGTGTGAGTGTACATGACTGTGGGATTGTGTTTTTTTGCAGGATTGCATGTATGTGCTGTTAACTGGCTCCTAGATTTTTTGGGGGGCTCATAAAACAATATAAAAAAGTGTAGTAGGAGCTACAAGTTGTATCCACTTGACATGGTAGAATACGGATCATGTGTTTTGACCTGCTTACATAGCTAGGCAGATTATACATGCAGTTGGTTGTGAAACAGTTAAGTATCCACACTCTAAACAAAAATCTAATCTTAGAAGTAATCCTTTTATATCTGCCAGCCACACCACTTGCAAATGTAACACATCCCGTATGTTCAATCATGTGTCTGAAAATAACACATGTGAGTGTGCACACGTGGACCATCATCATGCAATACTTTGAGTTATAAATTGTTTTTATTGAACTTTTGGTTGAATTACTGGAAATTCTATGGATTTTTTTTGCGATTCCAGTATATATTAGATTTTAAAAGCTTTGTGAGGTGCGCTCTCATCTATGTTGTTATTTCTCAATCTGGGATGTCACTGAGGGATCTGCCTCATCCTCCCTTACGCACAGGCTCATTCGCTACATGCCATGCTGTATACAAGATGCTGACACATGAACAGTATCCAAGTTGGTAGCCAGGGTCAAAGCAAAAGGATAAGTCCATAACAAAGAGAGCAGGGAACTTTAGGACACAGGAGATTAGAGAAGGTCAAGAGCCTTCTAAGAACTTGTAAGATCCTAAAGCAGGTAGAACTAGGGTTTGAGACCTCACTAAGGAGAACAGTACTTTAGTCTCTTTCCAGTCTGGAGTTTAACTAGTCACTCAACAAACTATAGGTCAGGAACTAGAAGAGGAATGGACAACTTCTGGGCACAGAGTTTCCTCTAAAATGGAGAATGTTATTAAATTCAACTCTCCAGTAAAGATCGCAGTACACAGGTATTACCAAGAGTCATGACAGTCTTTCTAATTGTTTGAGAGGTATTTGGCTTAACATTTCCGCTTAGCTGTCTTTTTATCCTTCTCTATAGGTAATGTTCTGTACGCTAAACACTCACCGATTGGACATGGATAAGCTTCTGGGAGGCCAGATCGGTCTGGAGGACTTCATCTTTGCGCACGTACGAGGGCAGAAAAAGGAGCTAGAGGTCTACAAATCTGAGGACTCACTTGGGCTCACAATCACGGATAATGGCGCGGGATATGCCTTCATCAAGGTACTTTCAACTATGTCCCATGACTTCGGAAGCACCAATTCTTCCATACGATCTGTTCTTTTTCAAGCACTGACTGGTTCTGTCTATCTTCTCCAGCGCATCAAAGAAGGCAGCATTATTCACCGCATGCAGCTAATCAACGTTGGCGATATGATTGAGTCCATCAATGGAAAGAATCTGGTCGGTTGCCGTCACTTTGAAGTGGCCAGAACTCTGAAAGAGCTTCCTCGAGGGAGGCCATTCACCCTGAAGCTCTGCGAGCCGCGGAAGGCATTTGGTATATAGATATATTATTTTGGTGTTTTATTTTGGTAAAAGTGATGTAGGCCATTGGTACGGGATCTAATTAGTGTCCTCTCTAATTTGACCCTACATAGTAGTTTAGGTTGAAAAAAGACTTGCGTCCATCAGGTACAGCCCTTTTCCTATTCCTTGTTTATCACTGTTGGTCCAAAAGAAGGGAAAACATCTGTAATTTTAAATCAACCTTCAATGGGGAAAACATTCCTTCTTGACTCCAGTCAGATTTCTTCTTGGTTCACCAAGCACTAAATAAATATTAATTTCTATACTATAACACACACAGCCCTCTATGTACTTATCTTTTAAAAAGAACTATCCAGGCCCCTTTTAATGTATCTGAGAGCACTACCTCAGTCAGTGAATTATATTGTCCTTACCATACAGAATCCCTTCTGTATCTGTTTGTATAAGATATCTCTTGTGGTGCTGAGAAGGTAGTGGCTCATCTGGGACTCGCGTTGCAGGATATTTCTGATACTTGTTTGAAGAGAAGCATCACTATGAGTTAATTATTATTATTATTTTTTTTTAACGCTTTCCAGACAGGATTTCTCAGCGCTCTGGATCTACTGCAGTCAGTTCTGGTGTTTCACATTCTGGAAGGGGGACATTACGCCTTAGAGCCAAGGGCCCACCCACAGTGGAGGAGCTGGTAAAAAAAATAAAAAAAAGTTCCATAATCCTAAGAAAATTCTGGTATAAAGGATGAAAGAATAATGTATTTTAGCTGTGTTGTGTGAAGGTGGGTGGGAAATGAGGACAGTAACAGTATGTTTTAGGTGTAAAGGAATTGTATATGTATAGTGCATGCAGGACTGGATTATCCAGTCATATACTAGGCCTGGAGTACAAAGGATTAGGTGAACATTCTCTACAAACCAAGATTTAGTCTAGTTCAGTAATCTCTACCCTTGGCACTGCTAGGTTTTACAAAGTTAACATTGACACTCACATACGACACTACGAGGGTCATGTACTAAACCAACAGATTGGGGAAATAAATACGCATGGAGCGGTTTGCAAACATTTGTGACCTTTTGTCTAGTTTTGCGCATCTTCCTTCTAAATTTTATTTACGGTGCATTTGTCGGTTACAATGCTATGCTGTATTTATTTTTGCACACACTAAAGACTCTTTTGGCAAAGGTTATTTTTTTTTTTTTTAAATAATTGTCAGCTTTTAGTATGTGTTAACGAGAAAGGCAGATAAAACATGCCCATTTTTATTCTGAAAAAAATTACTGTTTTTATTCACGATTAGCTCATATTTATTAACCGAGTGAGTGTTTGAAATCTTTAGTACATTGCAAAAATAGCTTAGCACGTAGAAGGTTTATGCTATTTTTTTAGTACATGTCCCCAAAATAATTAACACAATGAAAAGTAATGTCTACACAACACAATAAATACATATTGATCAAAATAAGCAAGTTTTGTAAAATAATGGCTTCCTTGGACAATGTATGGGCCAGTGGTATAAAAGTACTATTTGGCAGGGGTAAAGGCCAGACTACGTACACTTATTTTGCTTTGATTGCCTTCTTTTACAGTGTTCATGCTGTTATACTGCAGCTCATGGTGGAGGCATTGTTGTCCGTCTTGGTAAAGGGATCATGTTTGTTTGCTGTGGGTGTGGCAGTATGTGTGGAGTGGCAGAGGGTGTTTCCAAAAAGGGTAACGGGATATACGCTTCGCAAATCTAAGATGAGGAGTGGTTTTTGGCATTTCTAACAGAGGGATATTGTTCATTATTCCATTCTCCAGGTGTCTGTAATTGAAGAGAGAGCCATCCAGAAAGTGGACGATCTCCTCGAGAGTTATATGGGGATTCGAGACAGTGAGCTGGGTGAGTCTGATGCTTGAACCCTGAACAAGGGTGCTATCTAGCTCCCAATGGTAGACTGGTTTATTAATGTGTGAAGTTTTTTTGTTGTTGGAAAGGTCTTACCTTAACTTCACTTGTCTGCATCCAAACATAAAACTTTATAAGTGACTACTTTATGTGGGAGCAATGCTCCTTTTATGCACTGTTTCAAACAGCTTACACCTTTAGTCTTTGCAAACACAAAGACTAGCGTGCTTCCATTTGATGGCGCTCTATTCCTTAGCAGCAGAGAACACAAATTGAGCGCCTGTGTGGGGTCATGTGTATCATCAATCGCTGGCGTGTCACATACTGTCTGTCTTTTCGCTTCCACATAAATGTAGCTTTCTGTTTAATGGATCTTCCTTTTAATCAGGTCGAAGTGGATTATTGCGCAAAAAAAGAATATATAAATGTAAAAAGAATACTTAACAGTGATAAATGTAACACTCCAATGCGAGGTACATGTGGAAAAAACAAACGGATAATAGTATTGACCAAAAAGAGTATAATATAGGTGAGTATGTCCCCCTCAGGAAATATACTCACACTCTCCAGAGCCAAAAACAACCGGCTCTGGGTATGTCAGGCAGCTGGGCTAAGTCCTATAATCCCCCGAGACCGTATCCTAGATCCTGGTCATACTCGTTCGTCAGGGTAGTATGAGGGATGTAGACAAAATTCTTTTACATGTACCTCGCATTGGAGTGTTACATTTATCACTGTTAAGTATTCTTTCTTTTTTTGCGCAACACTTCACCATACGTTTTTATTTACTTTTATGTGCTGTATAGAGGGAATGCACTAGTGTTTGCTGCACTAGATTTATTGACAGACCTATTTTATTTTGCACTTAGCGCTTGTCACTGTTTTCTCATTTTTTTTTTTTGCACGAAGTGGATTATTGACTGAGTAAAATATGTTCAGTGGGTGGTGAGAGGTTACTTTTGTAAAACAATAATAACGATGTAAGTACAAACAAAATGAGGAGCCAATCAGAGAAAAAGCAGGAGCATGATGGGAAGCTTTTCTTCTAAGCGCAAGAGATGTGTAATATGACCAAGTGTTATTAGAATTGGTTGTCTAATATTAATTACACTATAATTGTTGTTTTGTTTTTTTTGTTAATGACCTAACACCTACACTGTTTGAATGTAGGTTTTGGTTTTTATATATATATATATATATATATATATATATATAACCTAATTAATTATTTATTCCTTTCCTGACAGCTGGTACCATGGTGGAACTGGGCCTAGATAAGCAGAACCCTGATGATTTCTCTCAGGCTTTGGATCGCACACTAGGAGACTTTGCTTTTCCAGATGAGTTTGTATTTGACGTGTGGGGGGCAATAGGAGATGCTAAGGCAGGTCGATATTAAGCTTACACCTGCCCTCCTAAAGAGCTCCTCCTGAGATCTGCCGGAGAAACCTGCTGCTGAGCCCATCCTTCTTTTCAACACCAGGGAATGTGGTCTTTTACAACCCCACTACAGGCTGGGTGGTTTGTATGAGGGCTGCACACAGCGTGTTCATATATAGACTATATCTTGCAATAACGTGGCAATACCTGCTGTTGGGCATACTGCAGCAGATATAGCTCCTCCTGTGTGAAAAGTACATGGGACCAGTCATTTGAAATGACCGTGGGAGTTATGAGACCTTGAACTCCTCCCACTGAAGCCATAAAACTTCCTGAATGGAGGCAGCCATTTTGCCTCTGCCAGAGCCATTACACCATGTTGCTAATTCATTTCCTGGGACATATGACTGGATGCCATTATGATTCTTCTGTGGGGAAAAAAAAAAAACACTTTATTTGTTGTTCTCTCCATGAGGATTTGGACACTACCTGCCGACTGCAAACTTGTCCATAAACTTGGTCATTCCTTGTTGCTGCGTGAATGGGTAACCTGTCTGGACTGTCTGTTTAAATGATAAGTTTTATATAATGTGGGTGGGAATGTCTGATTAAACAGATTCTTAAACACTAATAAGGTCATTGGAGCGGCTCTCTGATGGGTTCCTATAAATAATTAGGTCAGTAGATATTTTTATCAGGTGTCATTGAGTCTCGCATTAGTTAAGTAAATTGTGATATGGTAACAATAAAAATATACGTGTTGCGGATCGTGCTGGTGCAAACTAATAGCTGGGGATGTTTCCTTTAAATATTCCTGAATGTAGAGCATACAACAAGATTGAGAATAATCTATACATTGTATTAGCAAAACTGCAAGCAAATGCCTAAATTAGGAGAAATGTGTTTTTAAATGTGTCTGCGGAGTCCCCTGCTTATGACATCACCTGTGGAACTGTATGCAAATTACACATTTTCCATTGGAAAGCAGTTCATTTGCATACCGTGTCACTAATGTGACCAGTTTCTGTTGAAATTACACTTTCTGGTGCTAGTCTGACCCTGTGTATTCTATTGTCCATAGTGAACCTCATCTGAAGTCTAAACACAAGTCACATGTAAATAATACACCAGCTAAAAAGATTGCTAGCTAGACACAAAGCAACATCCAGAGGGATTTGAAGATAACCTGACCGCATTTAAAAGGCTAGCATGCCATTTAAAATTATTATTTTAATTGTTTTTAAGCAAAGTCCTCAAAGGGGGCTCTGCCATGTAAACCTATTTTATACTGTGAATGTAGAGAATAAAACAATGATTTGTACATTGTGGGAGTAGAATTGAGGGCAAATTACCAAATTAGAATGGCGTTACAGTTCATTAGCATATCAAGCTACAAAGTGATGTATTAAACATGAGACTCCACAGACGCACTTAAAACCATGTTTTTCTCAAATTATATGTAATTCTTTTAACATAATGTATAGATCATTTTAAATAAATTTTTTATTTTCTATATCTACAGTAAAAAATAATGCTTATGTGATACAGCCCCTTTAATATCTGCCTGTCACAGTCCAGTATTTTGCAACTGTATCATTTGTCACTAGTGATGCCACACAATTGACCTGTCCCTCCTTGTAAAACACTAAATGGCAGTGATTAGTTTAAGAATGTTGTTACTGCGCATGCTCAGGGCAAAAACATCCAGTTCATCTGTACTGATCCTCTTGCAATATAAACAAGAGGACTACAGCTGGAAACTTTGAAAGCCATTCCCAAAAATTCCATACATGTAATAACATTTGGACAATTTGCAGCTTAAACACTACCAGATGCATCACCGTCACAGATGTCTACAGTGTCCCTTTAAACTGCAAAAAATAGGTCAAGAATAAAAGCGGTTTTTGCTATATACCTTTTTCAGAAAACATTTTTTGAAAAACCCTGTAAGAGATCTATCTCAGTTTTTTTTATATATTAAGTCCTGCTGTAATGTAACATATAATGGAGTAAGCAGATGGCACCTTTAAGGGGAGTCCCTACTCTGTAGTATGAATTTTTAGAGATGCTTTGTTATAACTACCCTCTTCCCGTAAAGGGGCCGTCTGGTCAATCTAACCTAGAATTGTGTTGAAACACTACCATCTAATCTTATTCTGTGGCACCCGCTGCTGTGCTTGTATAATTTCACATTTATAGTTTAACAAGATAAGTAAAGCTATAGGAAAATGTTGATTTTTCTAATTTGTTTTGAATGTGTGATTTGGGATCATGAAAGTAATACACACAGAGGCAAAAAAAAAAAAAAAAATAGATTTTTACTTTTAGTAATTCTTCTGTTTACCACTGTTACAGTGTGGTCAGCTCACTATCCCAGCAATAAGCTGCATTATAAATCAGAATTCCTACATCCGATGGGAAATATTCCTAGTCTGTAAGCTCATCTGCACTATATGGACTGAAAATTCTGTATTTTCTTCCCAAATCTGTTTTGGTGAAAGCCTGACTCATAGTGGCCAATCAATTATTGCTTTAATACTCATGGCAATATGAACCATGGAACTAAATTGTTTTGTAATGTTACACCTGAATAATTTTCAACTTGGTCCTTATATTATTTGTGTACCAAAAGGAGAACTACATATTCTGATGCATAGGCTCTGGACAGGGACACAGAGGGGGGTGGCTTATAATGGTTTACTCCACAAGTGGACCACTATCCAATGGAATATCCCAGAACTGACCTTCCACACCTCCTTACTGCATTACCATTATCGAACAAAGACCTATATATACCTCCTGTAATTAGCTATTCCCAAAATATCATCTGACTGATGTGTCCTAATACTAGATTAAATGCCTGAGCCGTAGTTTAAATCACTGTATGCAAATCCTCCATTTTTCTTGTTCTAGATATACTGTTTAGGCTATATTCTGGTATGTGACCCTTGAAAATAATAATAGGGACCAATTTTAACATGTCTGTTTACCTCACAGAACACAAATATTTATTGGCACATTTAAATTTATATGTGTTTTAAGTTTATTTTCCCTCCTCCTTTTGTTTTTTTGTTTTTCTGTGTGTACTTTCATTTCCTGACTTGCAGCTGCAGTCTAGTAGCTCTGACCTCTTCTATTCCTTGAGATCTTAAGGGCTAAATGTTTTGTGGTTTCCGGTGGATGGATTTAGTAGGTCCGGGTTATTCCATTCATCCATATCTTAGAAATGCATTAAAACCAGTGAATTTCCATATATTTTTTTGTCAAGAATTACCTGCACCACCACAGAACAGGCAATAGGACCTCAAGACAAAAAAAAAAAGAAATGATACTTAAAATATCTGACATTCACTGAAGAAGGGGAAAAATATATTCCTGCTTTTAACTTCTGGAGATTAAATAACTGAAATGTGCTCATTACTGACCCTCCCCTGCTGTTCAATGTATCCTTTTTTGACTGTAAGCAAAAGTAAAATGGAGTTTATTAAAATATTTTATACACTGCTTTAGCTGTGTTCGTTCTGTACTGTGTACCTCTGTATGATGGTTACTGCACCTTGTGTATGGGTTTTATGACCATACGTTCCCAAGCTTACAGCCTTTTCTTTGTGCGGGGGGATTACAGACCATGCAAGCAGAAACACGTGGCACCCTGTCGCCTTGACATGGGCTGTTCCTTCCCCCTTCTGTATTCCTGGTGCAACACTGTGCCCCATCCATAGTCATTCTGCTCATGTCTAAACTTTGGCACTGCTGTTGTGTTATACATGATTATGCATGGCTGAGTACCATGTCTGGCATAAAAGATCCACTGTTGTGTGCTGGATGTAACAAGGGATAGGTAATGTGACCATGGCAAGCTATGCGAAGGTAAATAGAACATCACTGAATTGTCCGTCACAGTCTGTGTGTCACAAACCTGTGCAGCCTATCATTATGGAGCATCACCATAGAGACATGATCCCAAAGCCAGCCCAGGTCATCACTCCCATAGGAAGTGTAGGGTATGAGAGATTCCAGAATTGTCCAAAATCAGTGACGTGATTGCTTGTACCTTTTTCCAGAATGGCTGGATCATCCTGAGCATCCCCACCAAATGTGTAATTAGGTACCCGACTCCACATGGCATCTCCAGAACAAACCATCGTTTGGGAGGAAACATTTTTGTAGTTACAAACCAAAATGAGAGATGTTTTTTAAACTGCCTCCTGTATTTTATTACTGAAAAATAGTGGTATCACTAGGTAGATGTTGGAATAGGGCCCTTGCATGTCAGACCTGTTGTTTAGTATTTCGGTTATTAAAGGACATGTTGGGCAATTTTCCCATCTCGTCTATCAATGTCTGATTTTTGCAGTTGCCTTGTCAATTTAGTGAATAGACCCTTAAGTACTGAGTGAATCCCTTTCTCTACGTTCCATGTCCAGTCGCCATGGCTCCCTATGTAAGTGTGTCTGCTTCCCCTGTTCTTGTCTAGGGAGTAATAATCTATATAGCTTAGAGATGGGCCTTGTCTCGTCTCATGCTTATCATTAATTCATGTCCCTCGAGAGTACTTTCTCAACAATAATAATTACTGCAGCACCATTAACGTCCATCCCCGGGGAGGACTCTGTATGTTTAAAAGATCTGTGTCTGTTGCTTTTGCATGTTTGTTGATTGTAATCTATGTATATGGATTTCAACACAAACCCATTTATGAGTCACAAATTGTACATCGAACTTTGGGAAATCTAGACTCCCTGTACAATGACTGAAATCTTTTGATGTCCAATCCAGAATTCTGTCAACTCTTAAGATCTTGTGCATCGGAGCTGGTCATTAACCCCAGTTTATACGTGTAAGTCAGGGCTTGACAAATTTAATTTGATTCTAGGAGCCAGCAAAAATTTTTAGGAGCCAGACAATCACGCAAACATACACGCAAATCATAAACACACACACCAACCCACTTCACATATACACCAAACACACACCAACCCACTTCACATATACACACACACACACACACACACACCAACCCACTTCACATATACACACACACACACACACACACTTCACATATACACACACACACACTTCACATATACACACACACACACCAACCCACTTCACATATACACCCCCCCACTTCACATATACACCCCCCCACTTCACATATACACCCCCCCCACTTCACATATACACCCCCCCCCACTTCACATATACACCCCCCCCCCCACTTCACATATACACCCCCCCCACTTCACATATACACCCCCCCCCCACTTCACATATACACCCCCCCCCCCACTTCACATATACACCTCACATATACACCCCCCCCCCACTTCACATATACACCTCACATATACACCCCCCCCCCACTTCACATATACACCTCACATATACACCCCCCCACTTCACATATACACCCCCCCCCCCCTTCACATATACACCTCACACATACACACCTCACAAATACACACATCACACATATACACCTCACACACATATACACCTCACACATACAAAAGTTTATTTTTTTTTCCCCCTGTCTTAACTTGTGAGTGCTGGGTGTCGTCACTTGACAACCCAGCACTCATCCGAAATAGCAAGGAAGAACGGCTGCAGCACGAATGTTCCTTCCCTGCTGCCTTACCTCATTGCAGGGCTGGGGAACATTCGTGCTGCAGCCGTTCTTCCTTGCTCTTTCGGATGAGTGCTGGGTTGTCAAGTGACGACACCCAGCACTCAGACACACGTTGCGCGAGGGGGCGGAGCTTACTGTCTGCGCGATCCGCACAGACTTCTCCCCCTCGCGCTGCAAAAATCCACTAACACACGAACGGCAGCAGCAAGGGGGTCATGTAGGGAACGGCACCCGGGCGCCAGGCTTAATTTCCAGGTCGCCATGGCGACCTGGCGCCCGGGGTTTGTCGAGCCCTGGTGTAAGTGATGGATGATTTGCGCTACATGTATATGCGTCTATTTCGAGATGGCTTGTATGTGTGGGAATTTCTCGGCTGGCTCACAGGGGAAGATTAGCAGTTCCCTAAACACTCTGAGACTTCAAAACCCCCCCACCCCACCCCAAGACCAGCAGAGCATCTTTGCTTTTAACCCTTCCTTGCCCAGGCCCAGCTCAGTGTCACACTTGTTTGTGTCAGGCTGCGTGGAGAAGGAATGTTGGATAGACAACATGTCCGTGGCAAGGTCTGTGAAGGTCTATAGATATCCCGGACCTGTCCACCAAGAGCAATATTGGTGCCTATCCCTAGTCACTTCACTGGCTCACTGCCGATACTATGCGTCATAAAACAAAGTGTCTTGAGTCATCAAATACTGTTATTGTAATTCACATTCTCGGTTCCTCGCACACCCATAGTTCACTGCCGTTCCGGTAATCCACGCACCTCTCGCTGCCATAACTTTACCTCTCCTCTAATCCCCATCGCTGTCGCGCTCCTGCACATCCTCTTTTCCAGCGTTCCTCCAAAGCACATTACTCTCTGTTTTACTGCTATTTTCCCTTCTCTCTGTAATCCCTGTAATCTTCAGGCTTTAAGATACTAGCTCTGTTATGCAGACATTATTCTTTGTTCCTTATTCCATTTATCCAATCCAAGCAAAAACAAAACAAAAAAATACTTGTAGCCGAAGCAGCCATCCCTATTAACCACCCTTTCTCAATTGCTACTGTTTTATTGCTATTAATCTGAATAGATCTTACTGTAAAGGACAATGTTATATGTATTTCTCAAACGTATGTAAACAAGGATGCATGATCTCCGAAATATGAGGAGTTAAAGGACAACAGTGGGTAAAAAAAAATAATGTTTAAATGAAAAATGTCATGAAGTGTAGAGGTTTTAGGTAGAACACAAGACAGAACACAAATAAAATACTTTATTGAGCCCTCTTTCCTCTTTATAGGTCTCTCAAGGGGCAGCCATGTTGTTTAGAATCTTGAGTCAGATATTCATATGACCCAATATGCCCGCCTCCTTCTAGAACTTTATGGAGGAAAGAGGGATCAATAAGGTAATGGATCTCTATTCTTTCTTTAAATCATTTTCTATTCAAAATATCCGTAGTTAATACAATCTTTCAATTAAACTTATTTTTCTTTGCCAACAGTTTCCCTTTAACTCCTGTTTTTGATTCTATGGACGTATATAAGTTTGGCCTTCTTTTTGAGGAAAGAATATAACTTTTACATGGTGCTCTGAATGAATAAGTCTTATGTGTGCAGAGGGAAAACAAATTACTTAATCAAGGTAGTTCCTGTGGGATCCTTATTAGTCTGTTCCCCCTGGACCCACTTGCATTCTACATTCTTCAGGGGAGCAGGTAAAAGCTATCTGTGTCCAGCAAAACACTGGCTGGCCTTGTAACCATAGCGGTACATTGCAGGTATAGTTACATACATGCCCACAGTGGAGATTTGGAGGTCCAGAGTCACTCACGCGCATTCGCACTAGTATTTATGCAGTAGGTATTCTCTTGTGTCTCAAACTGAGACCGTGGGGTTGTGGTCCCAAATTCCTCTATTTCATTGAACTCTACCTCTGTCCCGAAAAGCAGGACAGAGGTAGAGCTCGGTTGGGCAGCATCCCAAAATTGTGACTTTCCTGTGGGAGGCGGGACTGTTGGCAGGTATGCAGGTATTATAATCTGTGCGATGCTTTTTTTAAAACACTTCAATATGTTTTTTTCTTCCCAGCCACATTTATAATTATTTCACAATATGCGTGAGAAAATAAACACGAATACTACCACTCCTGCAATGAGACCCACCCTAACAGCTCTCTGGTATTATTGCCGCACTTCCTCACATTATTACAAGGGTTGCCCCTGCAGTATGTTAAAGGGATCTTTCAAAGTACTTTAAAATGCATGTTTTACATTTTGCATTTCCTTAATATTTTTTTTTTTGCTGCAGGAACCAATGAGAATATTTTCATTCAAATGAATGGAATTTACTGTCTCTCTAGTGATGTCATCAGACACTGTGTTACACTGTTAAGCGATCTTACTGTGTACAAGAGCAAGCTTATTACATTCCACACAATGTATTCTATTCCAGCAGCACAGGAAGTGACTAAATAAAACAAAACTTTATATCCTTGGTGTCTATATAATCAGTGTAGTATACATGCAGAGTAACCACTTGGGGAGGGCATGAGTAAGATATTTAAAAAATTGTGATTTAGGCAGAATACGTAAATAGAATCGCACTGGGAATAAAAAAGCCTGTGCACTATACAACCAGTAATCACCAAAGTGAGTTTGGGGCATAGACTGTCCCTTTAAAGTCATGTGTAGTGAATCCCAAAGCACCACGTTGATTAATTAATTAATTTACTGCTGGTCACATATGACTTCTACATACTGCAATGCATAATGCAAATAGGTGGCCAGTACAAAATGGCCGAGGTGGCAACCCTCATTTCTATCCATTGAATTCCCTGCTATTCTTAGAATCTGCACTACTACTCATGTGTTTATCACATCCCTTACACTTAGGGTTCCCAGGTGTCCGGTTTTGACTAGTAAAGCCCAGGATTTGGGAACTCTTTCCAGTGAAAGCAATACTTTCATTTCACATGGTATTCGCTGTGAAGTCCAGTATTTTTGGCACAGCCTACTGGAAGCCCTACTTACACGACTGTAGACCTTTCTGCTCTCTGTTTCTCCTGTCGTAGACTTGGTGCAGCTCTGATATTCCAGAAATGTGTGCTTACATCCCTGCGCTGGTTCTGAAATCCAGATAGGTCATTCTTTGCTGTTAATCTAAATGCTGGGAATGGGGGTAGATGCAGAGCACTCCCTATCTACATATAAAAACAAACAAAAATAAGAATAATCTAAACAAACTAGTGTGTGCTTATCGTCTGTGATTTATTTGATACTGCCAGGACTGGTGGCCACACTTCCCTCTATTCTCTAGAATCATTGGATCCAGATGGCTCTTTACTTACACAATTTTGTACTTTTCTTGTATTGCAGTATCCTCACGGTCAGAATAAATTTCTTTGGAATTTAGTACATGATAGTGGCCCCAAGTTTGTTTGTTTTTACGCATCTGCTGGTCAGTCATGTCAACTTTGAAGCACTTGGGTCATTTTCTTCTTGCACAACTGCTTCCACTCTATGAATAATGGCTTCCTTGCATGGACCTCTTGCTCCAGGATCTCTGTGGTCGTTTGATAGGACTAGCGTATGCTAGATATTCCAAAATACGGAATGGCTTTCAGAGTGATTGTTTTGTGGGTCCGTTAGTATGTTTATGGTCAGTGTTGCCTCACCCATGTTCAGTTCAGTGGTGGTCAGGGACAGGTAGTGTGACATTATACTTCTGTACACTGCAGAATTAACGATGGAAAGAGTCGCTAGAGCCACCACAATCCATTTCCCAGCAATATCTTTTACCACTGGAATGTGGTACTTCTGATTCATTTTTATTGTTATGGTGAAAAAGTTGTACTTTTAGCTATTTGCCCCAGAACACGTAAGGGTCAAATATGGGATGTGTGATCATCTTTCGATCAACTTCATTGACCTCTTGAGAGCAATGGTTCCTCTAAAGAAGACGGTTTTTTTGTTGTTGTTGTTTTATCAATTGTTGAGTGGTGACAACCAATACCCCCCCCCCCCCCCCCCCCGCCCCCATTACTTCCTTGGATATTAACCTGGGGCTCATTGTGATTTTGGGTTGTTCTTGCTTTGCAGCCTGTCTGGCAATGGATAATTGAAGCTTCAATAGGCAAAGTGCCCATGCAAGCCAACCAGGGTTCTTGGCAAGGTCAGTGAAAATCCATAGAATGTCGTTAAATTATCCATCATGAAATGTCATGAACAATTTAGGTGTTAACCCCTGACCTCACCCTTATTCAGACCCTTTTGTTGGGTAAGACATCCCTGGAGGTCAGCAGTTACACCTAATTCCAATTATGCCCTTTAATTGGTTTTATGGAATGTGTTAATTGTTGCACACACCTCACCTGTTATGGACTTGTTCTGTCCCCAATGTATACAATATATGACTTTATTGAATTATGGTGTCGTAATTCAAGATCACCAGAAAACGCATAGGGACCCAGGGAGCAAGCGAGACTCTGCTCGCGTTTGTAAGGCTTGATCATGATTCACCAGAGGCAAGATGGCTTCTCACCTCAAGCTTGTTTTATCCGCATATAGGTCAATCACAAGGAGATGGGCAGTGTCAGAATATAAACTGAACTTTAATATACAAAGATATAACATCCACTCTTACAGTTAAGAACATCGAGACCAATGATCTCCTGTAGGCGTCTGAAGATAAAACAATTTCCTAAAACATGGTATTTGCCTGTTTATTGGGGCTCAAGAACATTCTCACCACTACAGACTCTTGTAATCTCCTAAGCTGGAGCCTCATTACTCATGCTCTGCTTTTCACATAGTTTTCATACCCCGCACTCTAATATCTCATTCATCAATATAAAGGTATGGCTGTCACTGCTATTCTTGTCATCCCTATCTTACACGTGCAATTCTCAGCTGTTTAATGAACCACAGATGTCCCCTGACGCGTTTTGGGTAATGTGTGCATACTTCTCTACTAATCCAGCAACCATCTAGCCCATTTCTTAGCCCACATACACCTCTTGTCGTTCTCTCCCTGTCAGTTAAGAACATCTGTAACTCTTCTGGTATTCCTCGATCACTGGACTCACAGCGAACTTTGTAACTTGTAAACAGTCCTGTGAGTTACTTCACTGCTGTTCCCAAAATACACACCTGTCATTCCCCACTGCTCATACACCCTCCTCTGTTACTCCTCAGTCTCTGCATTTGCTCACACTTTAAGAATGTTATAAATGTGTTCTCTGTCACAATGTTCCATCTATGCTGGTCCTAGAACACACGTCAGTCCCTGCGTCTACTACTCCTGCCATGTTGGTTTCTGCTCTTTGTGCCTGTTACAGCTTTCTCTCTGTCAGTGCACATAGCCTTTGTTATCTCCTCTCGTCCTGTACATAAGATCGCTCTCTTTCTCTTCTACGTTGAGTCTTTTGTGATGTGTTAGGGTGTTAAAAGAATGAAGTTTTCCAGGGTCTGGGAATTTGGGGATTCTCCAGGAATTCAGTGCCTTATTAGGACCGTCACCCTGCTGTGCAGATGAGTCTGTGTGAGAAGGGGGTGGAGGTTATATTTGATAATCAGACAAAAGGCCATGAGTCGTGTTAAACAAGAGTATCCCTGCCAAAATCTTTCAAGGGGGGGGGGGGGGGGGGGTGAGAAAAGGGAGAGATACAGGGAGTTTGATGGCTCCAGAGATAGAGGAAGTGATTATAAGAGGTAGAAAGAAGAACCAAACAAATGTAAAATTGAGCACGCTTCAGAGAAGATTCCAATAGATAAAAACGTTAAGGCAGAAGTACAAGTAGACAACCCGGCCGTGCTTCCCAGACAAGATATTGGTGGATAGGTCTGGGCAGGTACAAAGATCATGTTGTTGTTATAGGTCCACTTGGTGTCTTCAAGGTCCACGTGGTGGCAGGTGAGACTTTACAGCAAACTTTTTTTTTTTTTTTTTTTTAAACCATTGTTCCAGTTTAAATGGTCCCCAGATATAATTGTGTCAACAACGTTTGCAGGTTGATGTGGTGACCAGCAGATAAAGGTCCATAGGTTTATCATGAGCAGTATTAAGGAAGATGGATAAATCTACCAAGCTGGAGAAACACAATAACTACTATCGATAGAAGGGAATCTGGTGACAAAAGAACAGGGTAAACCAGGTGGAGATGGAGGTATCTGTGTTTATAATTTTATTGAGTTTGGATACTTTGTTAAATAAGACATCAGACTGATCTGTTACCGGTAGTTCAAAAGAGATGAGGACTGCCACCTTTTCTTCAAAAAAAATACCGGCTATGCTATTTGCTCCATAGACTTACCATCTGGCTCAAGCAATCTTTTTACCGGCCTAGTAGTAAAATACTGGTTGGGTGCCAACCCTAATGAAGACAGATAACAAATAGACATGACATAATACAAAAGGGAAAGATTACATAGATAAAGCTAAACAGAGGTTGGGTGACTGTACGGGAACACAGATGCCTTATTACCACCGAGACTGACGGGTAGAAAAACTTACAGCCACTCTGCCACCTAAATATTGTTTATAGTGTAAATGGATAAAATGTAAAAAAAAAAAAAAATGATGCAGAAGCAATGAAATGAATCTATTAAGAGAAAAATCAGTTTGAATTGTGTTGGCGGTCTGCCTATATGACATCATTATGTGGTTTGGTATGCAGTGTTTACAGTAAGGGTAATAAAAGGTATGGAACTCACTGCCAAGAGAAGTGGTGCTATCAAAAACAATAATGCCTTTAAAAGGGTCTTGATATCTTTTTTTTTATTTTTATTTTTTATATAAAAGCAGAGCATATATAATTTATAGAAACAGTAATATTATTTAGAGATTGTTGATGCAGAAGAAGACATCTGATTGATATTTGGAGGCATCCGCAGGTAATTTACTGACAGGCTGGACATAAATTGTCTAGATGTCAGTGTTAATGCTAAGGAGGCAATAGCAGAAGCTGGATTTTAATTTTTTTTTCTTTTGAAAAAAATAGATGCCGACCCTATTTGGAGAAGAAATTCACCCCCCTATGAGGCAAAATTAGGGTTAACAATTTTATTCCAGAAATTTGCAGCTTGGCTATTGCCTCCGAAGAAATAACATTGACCTAGAGTAAATATTTTACAGGCTGGGTGGCAACGATAGGCACAATTTGCAATTGCCTTCTTTTGAATAAACAGCAGAGACGAGGATAGGAAAAGAATTGAACTGAACGGACCTAAAGGTCTGCTTCTCTGCTGAAAAATGAGTAGCTCTTAGTGTGAGGAAAAACTCTCAGGCACTTTTTAGTACATTGCCAGTTTATCATCTGACCAGTAGCTGCCATGCTTCCATAGGAAGCAATCAGCCTGGTCTGGTCAGTGACCTTCTATGTCTGCTACTGCTACCTTGAATAGGTCCCCTCTGCTGATCCCATGCGAAAATGAGGGCCTCTCTCTGCACTAGAGAAACTGTAGACCCCGATCAGACGAGCACCAGCTTCCCGACCGGCTGATACGCGTCAGGTTTACTCCAGAGAAGCAAGACGTGCTTTTTAACCATTGCTCCCTACGAGGAATGATTCCAATACTTAAAAAAAGATATTGACAGAAGTACAAGGAGACAACTAGGCTCTACATTAATCATGTTATAGGTCCACCGGATGTCCTGATGGTAACACATGATGGCAGGTGAGACTTTACTGTATCAGTTTAAATGGTCTCATTGCTTCAAGGAAGCAAGGGTTAAAAAAAATTGTAATTGTCCTGCAAGTCTTTTTCAAGCCATGTTACATGTTGAAAGCAGTTAATTTGCATTGGAAGCCACAATGCATCAGTGATTGCAATTCTCCTTACACAGCATATAGGTTATTTTTTTTTATAAGCAATGCTTGTATGATGCAGATCCTTTAAACATGAGACCTGTTTATTCTGGTTACTTGCACAGGAACAGAGGTTGATTGTTACCTGTTGTGTGAACTCTTCAGCAGTTAAGGGGTCTGGTTCAGATAACATCTGTCTGTACATCTGTTCCTACCTTTTATTTTAATTACCTCCCTGCTATACTTTCCTGTTCTAACTATTCTAGAGTTAACTATGTTTCTCTCTTTCCCTACCTTTTAACACTCAGGAAAGCCCAAGATCATAGTCAAGCACAAAGTATGGAGTTTCTTCTTGGCTTATCAAACCTTTCCTTGTCTCTCTTATCACTCCACACACTCCTTTTATCTTATTTGCTGTTGTCTCTCCCTTTAACTTTCGCCTTCCTCTCTCCCTCACTCACTCATGCTCCTGGTCCTGTGAGAGGAGGAGGCACGATCCAGGGGAGGATGAGAGGAAAAACAAGGGGAACGTATGAGAGTGAGAAATGACTAGGGATATAAGACAGAAAAGTGTGAGGGGTGGGGGTAATACGGACAGGAGAAGCAGCAGAACATGCTGAGCGATTAGAAAAAAGGAGAGTGCAGAGAAAGAGGACTCTAAGGCAAGAGGAAAAGGGAGGGTGATACAGAATTACATTGAAACTGAATATCAGAGGATATGGACAGAGTGTTCGAGAGGGACACAGAGGACATCCTTGTTATTAACCAGAGAGCAAAGTGGTAGGAGCAGACCACATGGACTCTCTGTTGACCACAGGCACATCCTGCAGCAGCCTCCTTGGAGAGAACCCAGACATACCGTAGGGAGAGGCAGTGAACAGACTATAACTGAGGTGAGTGCTGTAATTATACAAGACGTATCTGGGGTTAGTGCCAGTAGAGTTGAATGAGACAAGTGTTTGCAGGGGTGGCAGAATACATAGCGTGTGTTGTAGGAAACATTGCCTTTTGTAATATCTGACAGATGAAAGAAAGTGTTGTGACTGCAATATGTAACTTTTATTTCTCTCCTTTATCCATTTTGCCATTCATCGTCTCTCAATATTTCTATTGCATACTCTTGCCCTTGCCTCATTCTCACGTTTCCTTTGACTCCTGGTTGCCCACCTCTCCCCACTCTGTGAACTTGTAATCTAATCTCACTCTGCTCTTTTTGCTCACTTTCCTACCATTTTCATTTTACTCAAACTAGTCCTTCCCTCCCATGTTTCCACCTCTACAATCCAATGTTTCCCTCCCCTCTGTCCTTTCACCCTTGCCTCCTACTTCTCCTTCCTACTTTTCAACTTCTTCTTCCCCACCCTTCTCCTCCTCCTCTTCTTCTTCACCTCTCGTTCCATCACTCTCAATGGCCTTTGGGGCTTCATCCAATGCTCTAGGACTGTGGATCCTGGCTCGGGCCTACTCTCATTCCCGAAGACTTCGACGTTCCAGGGCCCAATTTCTCCTCTTGGCATCTGGTCTCCTTACTACTGACTTGGCTGGACATCTGATAACTGGCTCTTTTGTGCTCTGGCTCTACTCCTATGGAGGAATTCCAGCGGCTGGATGTCAGTTTCTTGGTGGATGTATGGTATTTTTTGGTCTTTCTCCTCTTCTCCTTGGTCTTCTCATGGCATGTGAACGCTGCCTTGGTTTGACAAAGCCACTATGGCACTCATCTGTGGTTACACAAACCCGAGCTCGTATTAGTCTAGCATTAGTTTGGGCTGTTGCCCTTCTGGTGTCCATTCTTCCATTCATGGGATATGGAGTATATGGACTGCAGCCTTCACGGACATGGTGCTTCCTGCAAGAACCCGCAAGCTTTTGTCTACTCTTCTCTGGACTGGGCTTGAGTTCACTAACCGCTGCACTGGTATGCAATGTTATAGTTGGGGGCACCCTTCTGAAAGCGCGACTCCTCAGAGCCTCTGGGGAGAACAGAAGAAGACGGAGGCGTGGAGCCCGTTCCCATGACCTGGAGATGGTGGTGCAACTGCTGGCAATCACACTTGTCTCGTGTATATGCTGGAGTCCCTTACTGGTGAGAGATGTGAGGGGTGGTTATAATTAGGAATTAATGAGACATTTTAGAGGACAATTTAGAGAATAGTCTATCAAAAGACTGGTTCTGTTTATCATTTTTGACACACAATATACATCAGTTTAACTTATGTTTATATGAAAGATTGCCTCTTTTAAAAAGAAATGTTTCAATGTCAGATACAAATAATGTTCCCTCAAATCCCCTAATGTTGAGATTGTTGGTTACAGGACCCATCACACCTACCCAGAAAATGACTGGGCCTTTTAGACACATGTTATATAACTACGGTTATCTATTAGGAGTTGGTTCTGTTTGACATTTATTAATTCCTTTACTCCCATCTTTTGATTTACGTGTGTTTACGTATTCTAATCCCATCCTCTCCACTCGAACTATCAATTGTAAGAAGGGAATAACATCACCTATTATTAAACCAGCCGAAAGTAGTGCATGATTTGCTACCAACTTCAATTTGAGAAAGAGATGCAGTGCTACGAATATTGATTATTTAGGCAAAAATGGTAGAGGTTTTATGCCATTGATGGCTACAGATGGTTTGCAACTTTTTTGCAACATTTATACTTTTACTATGTTGCTCAGTCATCCTCAGTTCAATGTCTTAAGGCTTACTGAGCAAAATGGGAATGAAATATCCAAGAATCGGGAGTGCCAAGGTTAGCTATTACATATTATATCAATTCCCACTGCCCACTCATCCTACCCCTAGCTGTTATTCTTTAGCTCCACGTTAGTATTTTTAGCCATTATATGTGTCTTAAAGGACATTTGTCAGAAATTAAGTTTGATTGAAATATTGTATACATTTACACAGAACTACATTAACCCCTTTGTGACGCATGGTGCATGTGCGTCCCAGATGACACAAGGACTAAAACGTCACAATTTGTTCCTGGCCACCGATCACCAGGTGTTCGGTAGCCAGGAACACTATGGCAGAAACCCGATCAGGGTCTTAATAGACCCTGTGGGTCCCTGCAAAAAAAATCGCGATAACTCCGGACGTCACGTGTGAAGTTACAAAGAGAACCCAGACGTTTGGGCACGGCGTGATTTAGTGAAATGTAGCCTACATTTCACCTTTCAGACTGAGGCTACTCAAAGTGACCTCATCTGACAGGTGGGATCCTGCAGCAGGATCCGAGCACAGCTTGTCGTGTGGGGAGCCGCGATGAGCTGATTAACGCTAGTTGCACTATGGCGTCCTAGTGTCTTTTAGGCACTGAAAATCAGGACGGCATAGTACATCCTAGCGCCGGGAAGGGGTTAATGAAAGAATACAGATAAACAGGCCTGCATCTGTAGCAGAACTGAGATGAATCTGTCAATGCAGCTCCCACTTGGTGTGTAATGCAACCCCAAACCAAAAACAAGAAGAGCGACTTAACCCCTTAAAGACCAAGACATTACTTGCTGGCAATTTCTATCTTAAAGAGCCATCAGTTGATAGAGTCTTTTTTGGGGGTGGAAGGGCGAGTAACGGTCATTTATTCAGACCCCACTAGATGAAGTTTCAATTGTCTTTAAAGGGATTCTGTTACCTAAATAGTATTTGCAGTAAGTCTTTCAAAATTCTTTTTTTTTTTTTAAGTAAGATTGAAATCCTGATGGGTGGGATGTCATGGGTGGGGTGAGGTGGGGCCCAGCCAGTTGTTCTGTAAGGGGCCCCAAAACTTCTGATGACAGCCCTGCATATAAATTACCTTATTGAACCCTCTTTGCTCCATATAGAACTATCAGGGGGTCGACATGTTTAGAATGTTAGGTCAGATCTGACCCAAGATTCTAAACAGCATGTCAGCCCCCTGACAGAACTATACAGTGCAAAGAGAGCTCATAAAGTACTTTATTTGTAGTTTCTTATTAAAGGACAACGGTCGGCAAAAAACTAATTCTGTTTAACGGAAAGATTACATCAAGTGTATTCATTATAAATATAAATGATTTAATGAAAGAATATAAATAAAGCACCCTTCTGAGCCATCTCTGCTTGTATAGCTCTATTAGAGGAAGACATCTTGGGTCAGATCTTCCTTTATCTGACCCAAGATTCTGACCAATATGTCAGCCATCTGATAGAGTTAAACGAGCTCAGTATTCATTCCTTTGGATGTGAACCAACTCTTTCATTATAGCCTTTAAAATACCTACACCTGATGCAATATTTTAGTTAAAACATTAATAATGTCAGTGGCGTGCTCACTCCATGAATAGTGTCCAGAGAAACCTATACATTGAGGAAACTGCAGTGTTAGGATCCACCGATACTTAAGTGCCTTGGAGTAGTGGTCGACTAAGCATGATTTGGCCATATAATGTGACTAAATATCTAATGCTTTAATGGAAAGAGTTTGCAGCCTGTATAATGAGGCTGCGCTTTGTGTACTGTATACTTCCTATATGTCCCTGTTCTGCTTTTCTTCTTGTCGTTGTGATTCTCCTTCTCACTCACACACACTCGTCATCTTATGTGCAGGTCTCCGTGATGATGCTGCACACTGGCTCCTCTCTCCCCCATTCTGGTTGGCTACTGTTTACTGTGCGCTTGGCATCATGTAACCAGATCCTGGACCCCTGGGTGTATATCCTACTGCGACGTTCCATGCTGCATCGTCTCTGCGCCATCTTCGTACGAGTGGCGCGCCTACACGGTGGGAAGCTAAACCGATGGGACCCCGGAGACTTCCAGAGCTCTGACCGCAGTGAAGTCAGTCATCTGTAATCTCATCATCAAAATGAAACGAAACCCTTGTTATATATGAACACCAATAATGCAACAGTTACGAGAAAAATGTTTTCCTCTAACGGCTGGACCAGGAGCAGGCTGATCATTTTTAGTTAGACATTGCATTGTGATTCAGCAAGTTCAGTGGATCTGTGCTAGTCCTGTACAGTAAGCACTAGTAGTCATCAAGCCAGAGGAAAAGTTCTGCCTAAACACATGACCCACAATGCCTTTGTGGTCACCTACAGAACTGCAGATGGAAAACAAAAAGTTGTTGTTGTCAGATCCTTTAAATAATAACAAGAAGAAAGTGTTTAACCAGGAAAGGAACATTCAGATATTCTCTGGTTTTCAAGAACTTCCTGAAGAAGGTTACTCTCCTGACAGCTCTAGGGTAAGATGTCTCTTACCGTAGGGCATTTGCCCCTCATTGTGACCTTGGCCAATGGAAAGAGAAAGATCTTGTGGAAAATACTGTTAGCCGGAAGACATCTTCCACTGTAGATATAAGACATTCTGATTTATGTATGTAATAAAGTAATGCGCCTAGGTATATGGACGCAAAACCACAGCTCGCCCATGTAAAGGATTCAAAATGTGGCCCTGTTACCGCTCACAAGACTCAGAACAAGTTTTTGGGACACTAGGTATTCATTCATTTGGATGTGAGCTACAGAAGGTACTTTGCTCTATCCAATAAACCAAACCTATCTCATTAAAAATGAGTCCATACAAATGTAATAACAGTGGTTTATGTTTGGATTACAGAGTGATATACATTAATATCATAGTCTTCTTTTCCTCGTAAGTTATACTATGGGTCTAACCAGGTCTTGGTGGTTGAATTGTTTAGGTTTTATCCTGTTGCTTCATTTAAAAGAGTTTGCTCCATATCGTGAGGTGTGGTAGCTCTGGGTTCCAGCTGTGCAGGTGTAGTCATGCCCTCTACGACAGACTTGGTCAGGATTTGCACCAGAAGGTCAGTGGCCACAGTATGGGAAGGCTCATGGAATCCCACAGTGAGGAGCTGGTGATAATATGCAGAAGGCTGATAGCAAAGAATCCTGTATAGGAATTGGAGGAGAGAAAGGTTATGGCAGATATAGAAGACAAGATCATGGGGAATAAAAATGACACAGCAGCACTATAGAGAATGGAAACACAGAGGATGTGGGTGGTTGTGTGGGATGTAGGTGGATGAGAAGAGAAGAGTGAGTGAACCATTTTCCTTTTTTGTTTTTATTATAATTTTTGTTTTTATTATAAATTTATGAAAACATTAAAAATATAAAAACAAAAATCTTACAGACATAAAAAGTTTACAAATATAATGAAACACAAAGATGTGGTTGGTGCCATGCTTGTTCTAATTGATTACCATTAGTTTTGTGGGAGGTTTTGTGGGAGGTTTTGCAATTCGTTCAAACCTGGTGTTCAAAGTAGATTTTTTTTTCTTTTCTGTAAGAAGAATAATTTGAATGGATGTTTTGACTTCTGGAATACCTTACAGTTAGAGGCAAAAAAGGTGACCATTGTTAACATTATTTACATGTGCCTCACCAGAATCCTTTGCAGTGGTGATGGTGGTAACACTGCAAGATTTGGATTTTGGTGGTAAAAAACAAGTCTTCTGGCTTGTCTACTGTGTGTAGATTTAATATCGAGCTACTTCAGTTATGGCAGCTGATGATTAAGTTATTGCTCTCTTTGGTGCAAGCTGATATGTTACAATACTAATAAAAAAATACAATGAAAATACTATAAACAAATATGAAAAACCCATTTTTTTTTTTACTCAAACTGACAAGACCTTTCTAGATATTATCTGTCCTATAAATGCCACACATAGTAAGTTCCATGTTATTAAGGCTGATGCATTGTATTACCAATATCTTTAAAAAGGTGCCGAACTTTAACAAAAAATAACCCAACATAGTTTTTATATTAGGTTCAGAGTTTGACAAATACTGTAGAGATTATGAGTCAAGCAGAGCAATCCAGGAACCAGGGCTCTTTCCTAGAGTTCTGTGTAACTCTTTTAGAAGCAATTACTCCTGGGATTTATGAGCAATGTTTTGTTTTTTTAAGATGACTCTTCAACATTAAGAAAAGCCTTCAATAATGTTCCCCCTTCTGTCCAATGTGTATCAAGGCTGCTCCGAAACTGCCTGGGTGGGGAGACTGTACCTCATAATATAAGGTCTCGCCATGCTAGAAGGTCTGACTAGCAGGGTGCTAATATCTCCCATGTATTATTAATAATGTATTAGGTGTAAACCGTGCTCGAGGCATGGGAATTTCAGAGCTAAGGCCAAAGTAGACGACTTGAAAATTTTCTCCAATGCACCTGAATGGGAAACATTTTCCAATTCGGCTTCATTGGCCTAAAGTTTTCAATTCCCATCTCAATTACCTGTAAATCTTGCTTTATTGAGTAGACCCTTAATAATGTTATTGTTGGGCATTGATAACGAAGATCAAAAATAGCTAAAGTTACAAAAATCTCAAACTTTTTAAACTCTGCTTTTTTTCTCTTCTAAAGTTAACATGTTTGGTTATCAATTTATCATAATTCATTATTTAGTGCATAAAATATAAACTCTTACCAACATACCAGTAAAAC
The DNA here is from genome assembly GCA_036172795.1 of Pelodytes ibericus. NCBI lineage: Eukaryota > Metazoa > Chordata > Amphibia > Anura > Pelodytidae > Pelodytes > Pelodytes ibericus. Next base: position 206,693,690 of record CM069858.1, on the reverse strand, counting down.
ACTGGCCAAGTGACAACCTTATCCTAGCTTTGTGCATGCTTAAATTTTAACACACAACTGTACCACCTCTGCAGTAAGGCCATTCCATGCATCCATCACTCCGTGAGAGCAGAAAGATACATGCCTTGGATCACACTGATATCCCCAACAGAGATGTGGATCCCCATATCTCTTACTTGCTGGAAAACATATGGATTTAAAGAGAATTTATGTATAGCAGACCACATGGGATGGTTTCTTCCACCCTGGGTTCAGTAGTTGTAAATATTGCTCTGATCTATATTCGACATAGATCTCCTGCTGTACTGATGTTTCCAGTTTTGTTTCTATAAGAGCATTTCACATTTCAGTGTATGTCAGTAATCATACAGCTGGCTGCTGTTTCCTCCCCAGAGAGACACTGAACATGGACTGTGAAAGTGTCAGCATGGCCGCCGGCCCCTGTGATATATATGTCCATCTCATTGGGATTTAGGAATTCTTAGAAACTCTCCCAAACATGAGAGATGTTACTATAGCCTATGATGTCTGGCCTTGTAATATCAAAGCATATATCTGTATGCTCCATCTGTTTTAACAAAGAAGGCCTTAAAATAGTTAACCCCATAAAGAGCTGTCCCCAAATAGTTTATTTTCTGTCGTGTAATATATATGATATGTACTTATTTTTACTCTAAAACAATCTTGTTTCACAAGGGCCTCTTAATGTATTGCCTCCTATAAGGATGGCTTGGAGAGATGGGCAGGACTGTTGCAAAAAGAATACATTTTGTTTAATTGAAAGATTTTCAAACACAAATGATTTAATGAAAGAATACAAATAAAGTGCCTTACTGAACCTTCTTTGCTCTGTTAAGCTCTCCCTGGGGACAGACATGTTATTTAGCATCTTGGGTCAGATCTTCCTGCATACTTTCCCCCCCCCCCCCCCCCCCCTTATTATAGAATAAATAAACGTCCCGGGGTCTAGAGACTGTCCAAATGCCTCCAGTAAATCCCCCCCAATAAATTTATAAACCACCCAACCCACTCCAGAGGCAACCCAATATTTATCCAGAGGCAGATCCAGAGGCATTTGGGCAAAAAGGAAATCTCTGACATTGCAATGCATTTCACCTCGCCTGGGGGTTTATCAGGTGACTGTCAGAGATTGTGTGAGATTGTCTGACGGCTTGTAACGTCCCTGCCAACATTGTAAATTATGGACTTCATCCCTTGGTCTAAATTATAATATTTATCAAAAGTGCATTTTGTAGTTACTGTTGCAATTGTGCACCATCTGTGGGCCTTAAAAGTGATACTGTGTTTCAATAAATTGAAACTGCTTTACACTATGTTGCACTCTCTATCTCTCCTCTCTTTCTACACTGGAAAATACTGCTGAAAGTGATAAAGTGGATAAGAAAGGCTTTTTTATCGCACTGTGTTCCAGGTCCAGTGTTTCTTTCCATGTGTACAGTATGGTTTTATTGTTTTACTGAGCAGTATTTTCTGCTCCAACAAATGTGAGTTTATTTCTATAAATGGGATGGGGTCTGCCATTGTTTCCACACAGTGTGCACTATATAAAGAAAGTACACCATCTGTTCTATGGTTTTACATACCAGGACAAAAGAATAATCATATGTTTCATAGCAGGTCTTAAAATTAGGTAAATACAACCTCAGATGAACAAAAATACCAGACTTAGCCAATGTATCCCCTTACAGCCATCTGCCCCCCAGAGTTAGCCAATGTATCCCCCCACACAGCCATTTGCCCACCAGAGTTAGACAATGTATCCCCCCACACAGCCATCTGCCCCCCAGAGTTAGACAATGTGTCCCCCCACACAGCCATCTGCCCCCCAGAGTTAGCCAATGTATCCCCCCACACAGCCATCTGCCCCCCAGAGTTAGCCAATGTATCCCCCCACAGCCATCTGCCCCCCAGACTTAGTAAATGCATCCCCTTATACAGCCATCTGTCCTGCTATTTAGCCAATGCATCCACCTCCAGCCATCTGCCTCAAGACTTAGCCAGTTCATCCCTCCCACACAGCCATCTGCCTCAAGACCTAGCCAATTCATCCCTCCCAAACAGCCATCTGCCTCAAGACTTAGCCAATGCACTACACTAGTAAATGACAATAATGAGTAATACGCTTATACTTACCAGTCACCGCAGCTGATCCGGAGGGGGCGTGAGGTGGTGTGTGTCCCTCAAGCGGGCGCACTTCTGCCACAGTTACGGCTGATTGACAGCCGTAACTGTGTGCGCATGCGCTGTGGTACGCAATGAGCAAATTCTACTGCGCCTGTGCAGTAGAATTTGCTCGAGGAATTTGATAGAACACCCCACAATTTGCTTCAAGAGTTAAAAAAAATATACAGTAAGTATTTTTGGGTGTACTTTTTATTGCATTTACAATAAGTGCTTTATTTTCTCTGCCTCCTGCTATTATCTTCATTGCATGAGGACAGTTTGTCTGAGCTGGCAAAGCTAGAGCATGAAACTAACATCCTGCACATGTGCAATGGACATTACCATGCATCTCCATGAAAGCCCTTTAATTGGCTTCCAGGAGATGCTGTGGATACATTTTCTTGAATATAGCAAGAGATATCAACTAAACAAAGCAGAAAGCCGGCAACATATACATTCTGATGTTAAGAAAAACTGAAACAAATAATGCGTATGGTTATATATAAAGTGTTAGCTTTGTTGTGTATTCATCTGTCCAGTTTGACTGCAGTGCTCCTTTAATATAAAAGTGGATGAACAGATCAATCAGATGTGTTGGTGCTTTGTAAATAACATAATCATCTACAAGTCTTTCCACACTATTAAACTGCTCATTGGAGGAATGTGCAAGTACAATAGCATCACAAAGAAATTCAGAAGGGACCAAACATTATACACAATTATAAACATCTGTCCAATTGGACAACACGGATTTCTTGCCCCATAATGCTACAGGTTAAACATAAGGTTTCGAAACATTATGTTTTCACTTAGTGTAAAGTTACATAAAATAACCCATGCATGGCAGAAATGTAAATATTGTGCCTTCTGAATCAATTAGGGATTAACTTAAGTATGTTAAAAAACAAAAATCATTTTACAAACAGTTTAATATTTTTGAAATCTTGCTTTGTGAGCTGCATTGGATTAAGTACTAATATAGATGAATCAACAACCTTAAACAAAGAGTTGACCAATTTTCACTAATGTTATCATGATAGGCTGCTATTTATGTTTCTCTTAGTAATGTCTCTACTTTAAATCCATTGTTTTATAGTGTTGTGATGTTATTTTATAATCTATACTTCTCTCGTGCTGGGGATGGCATGTCTACCATATGTTAGCCGTTCTCTCCTGTGATGGTAACTGTATTGGGGTGTTTTTTGTTCCAGAATCTTGTCTAGTAATGCCATTGCACAGGGCACTGGTGAGACCTCACTTGGAGTATTGTACGCAGTACTGGAGACCATATCTCCAGAAGGACGTTGATACTTTGGAGAGAGTTCAGAGAAGGGCTACTAAACTGGTTCATGGATTGATGGATAAAACTTACCTGGAAAGATTAAAGGATCTTAACATGTATAGCTTAAAGGAAAGACAGGGGGATATGTTAAAAACACAGTGAAGGAGGAGCGTATATTTAAAAGAAGAAAAATCTACCACAACAAGGACATAGTCTTAAATTAGAGGGGTTTAAAAGTAAAATCAGGAAGTATACCTTTACTGAGATGATAGTTGATGCATGGAATAGCCTTCCAGCCGAAGTGGTAGATGTAATCACAGTGAAGAGGTTTAAGCATGCGTGGGAGAGACATAAGGCTATCCTAGATATAAAATAAGGCCAGGACTAATGAATATATTTTAAAAATTGGGCAGAGTTGATAGGCCGAATTGTTCGTATACGCTTAAATGTTCTATGTTTCTAATGCCAGTTTCAAGCAAAGAAGAAAAATAAATGATAAAATAACACAACAGCACTCTAAAACAACACATGTCAAAGGCAAATAATGTACAAGCATACAAATAAATGATACTAGTTATGACATTTCTATAGATTTAGAAAGTTGTATATTGTGTCCAAGTTGAGAAGGATCTTTAGTGCGACATAACTGTAGAATATGAGAAACAGATTGGAAGATTATAAAACTGATAAAGAGCAGAGGGGCAGTTCTAATATTTCAGATTTGGGGGAATCACGTTTTATGATATTATCATGCTCATAGAAATTGCTCCAGTAAATTAAACTGTATTTTCAGATGTCAATATGACAGTCGTGATTGCAATCCTGTTAGCACCATTTGTAGGTGGTTTCTGAGTGCTCGGCATACACTTTAAGCCATGATAGAGGCTCTTTGAGGAAGTCTGCCTATGTGAGTTACTGATCATTCAGGTGGAAAATGCACTCACATTTCAGGTAGTAAATGATGAAGAAGGACAGAGGGTAATTTAAAGGGGCCATTCCACCTACAGTGTCCCCCAATTTTTTTTTTTTAGATAAGTGCTACATGATGTAAAGTAAAGAAACAGATCTGTTTGATCATTTTTTCTCTCAACATTTCCTATCTCCTAAAAGCCTTAAATAAATAATAGGTGTATTGCTGTTGCTTTAACGATTGCCCTCCTTTTTGGATGTCACAGAATTTTGAGGTGCTGCTGAAATTATTTTCAGTGTGTGGACCTAAAGGTGTACTGTAAAATAAATTTACTTAAAATCAAAATGCATTTCACATATATTAAATAAGCCAAATGGATTGGCTCCTTTTAAAATTGATCAGTAGCCTTGCCAAATCTCCCATCTTACTGAGAGTATCTGTTCAGTTGTCACTGGCAGAGAATAACCGATTTAAAAAAAAAAAAAATCCCCCATGGTGACACTTGCAATGCTTTACTTTGGATAAGGCGTTTGTATAAAGCAGTTGCTCACAGGGATCAGGGTGCTGCTGTCACTGTCAGAGCTACGGAACTCCAAATGTTGGGGGTTTGGACCATGTGTGTCTGTCCCAAACGGGGGTGCTGCAGAAGCCCATGTATAACAAATATCAACGACATGTTAGCGCCTAATAAGTGCCAGAGAATAGAAACAGCATTAAAGAGAGGTTATATTCCCATATATTCCCATTTATATGTATAAAAAAAGATGCCATCGGATTTATACATTATATTGTTTTTTTCAACTTCCTGACACTTTTGGTGTGCGCTAGTGTTAGACACCCATGTGTCCAGGTTGCCTCTTCTAATAAAACATAGGCCTCAAGACAATTTTGTACCGAGCCTAGCGGTAAAATACAAGCTGAGAGGCAACCCTACAGTAAGTCAGTAATGGCATGAACTGTAATGGCATGTCAGTAATGGCGTGGACTGCATACACTGAAATTATGCCCACACTGTATTGCGATACACTGAGCTCAGTGTTTATTTATTTATAAAGTATTATACCAGGAAGAATTATTGAGATTTCTCTCGTTTTCAAGTCTGTCCGGGGCAGAGCAGTATATATGTAGCAGTATAATCAATTAAAACAGACAGGTTCATTTCTGGCGGATTATCGTGGAAAATGGAGAATCTAAGCCTGAATAATTGATATTCTACTGCATCTAATTTGCATCATAATTTCTTTTCCCCTAATAATTCTATCCCTTTGGAGGAAAAAAAAGAGGTTTCCTGGCAGCTTCAGAATTAATCATGCCAGATTTTAACTAATAAGACTATATTTCTTAAACTACTACACGGACTAAAAATATATCTGAAGTGTAATCAATTAATAATCAGTTTTCAAAGATAATTTTAAATAAGACAAAATTATTAAAACCACTTGGCCTCTTAAAGGCAGTTTATTTTCTGTTTGTTGTACATGTTTCTAATTTAAACCATTTACGGTACTCCTGATTTATTTGCCATTTTAGGGAAATGGGAGGTGTTGCGGAAAACACTGATAAGACTTATTTTTGTTTAATTTACTGGCTTATCTAAAAGAGAGATTGATATTGAGGCAAGTTTCTTACCAGGACATCAAATCGCCATCATTGGCTGGCTCCAAAGGTACCCATAGGCCAATGGACCAAAACTTCTGCAAGTGCAGGTGAGCCTGGGAAGGCGGTGGCTTGTCCTGAGAGAGAGCCAGAGACTGAGAGGGATTCAGTGCGGTTTCTTTGTAACACAAGAAGTAACTAGGGAGAGGAAAGAGAACATCCTTTCAATCGAAATTCGAAAAAGAAGGTTGCTTGGAACCGCTGTTAGTACAAGACCAGAAGTTAATAGAACACACAGAATAACAGACCAGAACAAAGAAGGGAAAGGCAGACATACTATTTGATGGACGTCTCTCGTCCTCCAGCGGTCTCTTCAGTGATCTCTACATTCCAGCGCAGTTTCTTGTAGAGTTTGCGGTGTGAGCAAGAGTAAGGTGCGGGTATGAAATAGCGGAAAATAGAAACCCGAAGGTTATGTCCGAGAAAGAACCTCCCACAGAGAGCGCAGGCAAATCTGCATGCAAAACAGACAGAGAGTTACAATACACCGATAACCCAGGCCACTATTTATAATGTCCAGTGGATTATTGTGGCCTGCCATGGTAACCCAGGCCTGTGGGAAATGACTCCTGACTTACTTTTAGAGGAGACAAGCTAAGTCTTGGACTGTGGAGCAGAAATAGCTCAAATTTGCTGGATGAAGATTATGGGAACCATGGCGCAAAACAGCTGGGGTGTTAAAGGTTACCCATGTTACCCGTCACTGTTCTACATCAAAAAACTTAGCGTGAGTAAGACACAGTACTCGCACACATAATGGTTTGCATCACAGTAAACCAGGCAAGCAAGAGTCGGCATTACTTTCTGAGAGGTCACATCGCACAGGCATGCTTCATTTTTATGATAGTAATTAAGACTTGGGCCAGAGGAATGTGGTGGTGGATGTGGTCTATTTAGATTTGTAAAAGCTTTTGATTTAGGTCATTGCAAAGCATTGCAGAGCACATTTAAGGAATCGCCACCTCTGCCCGTTGTGGTGACATCGCAGCTCGAGTCTGTGTGACAGACAACTATGCTGTTGGCATGGATAGGGTGTGTGCTGCTTGAACATATTACAATAACATTTATTTATGTAGCACCAACAATTTATGTAGCACTTGGTACAGTGCATAGAAGGGCACTACAGACTACGTTAGACAAACAGAGACAGACTGATACATGAGATAAAGAGTCCTCACAAACGTACAGTACTGAACCAGACCACTCAACTGTCCCACTTTACACAAGATAGCCCTGATTGTAAGACTCTGGTCCGCTTGTCCCCAGGGCCGGCCCAAGACATTGTGCTGCCTGGGGCGAAAAACTAAATACTTCAGAGAGATTCAGGACCATTATCCTGCTGTCCTGTTCTCATTCTCATGCACATAATTATACACCTGTGTCGGTTTCAGTGACCATGCATGTGGAATAGCGCTCACAATTGACCCCCCAAGTTCCGCCTCTTGGTTTTCCAATTTGGGGCACAAGTTGGGATGTATTCTGAATCCAGCCATGAGGGGAAATGGATTGGGAGTGCATGAGGGTAGTGAACTAAATTTTACATATATATATATATATATATATATATATATATATTGTTTATTTTGTAAAGTGAGTGGTGTGTGTGTGTGTGTGTGTGCAATGCTTTATGGGATGGGATTGAGGTTTGTGAATGTTTTGAGCTTCCTTTGTAGATTTGCCTTTCTGTGTAAATGTTCCCTCAGTCATGCATATCTCTATTTCTGTTTATACGTCTCACATTGTGTGTGCCTGTCTTTCTGAGAGCCTCTCTTTTCAACAAAAAAGTATGATTTACATAAAAAGCCCACTCTGAGCCAAGAAATTTTCCACTGTTGTGTTCCTTGTACCCTAAACAGCCATTCGTCTCAAGCACACTTTCAGAATTGCCATGGTTTACTTGCTATCAATGCTGAATTTCCTGGGACAGGAAACAGATTAGGAGGGGGGAGAACAGAGACGGGGAGAGGGAAAGAGATATAGGGAGAGTCATTGGATTGGGGGGGGGGGGGGGGGCACCAAAAAGCACATCCGCCTTTGTAGCAAAAAATACTTCCACCGGCCCTATATGGGGGAAAGAACAGATATGGGAAGGGAAAGAGATGACAACAGATCTGGGGAGGAGGAGAGCCAACAGATATGGGGGCAGGGCCTGCGCCTCCTATAGACGAAGTAGGCACTGGCCTAGGACGCATTTTTGCAAGGGGCACCCGTGCGCGCCTATGTTTCTTCAACAATGTGGCGCTGAGGGAGGGAGGGAGGTGAACCTCACCGGGGATGAGGTGAAGGTCTGCCCCTCCTACTATCTGAGAGCATTTTTTTTTCTAAGGAGCAGCACGTAATACTAGCCCTGTGAGCTGATACTGCCCGCTCCTCCCCAGTAAAAAAAAAAAAAAAACATGCTCCGATGGAGGGAGGTGGACCTCACCGGGGACGAGGTGTAGGTCCGCCTCCTTCTTCTATCAGTGCCACATTATAAAAATGCCGGGGACAGACCACCCACACATGGGAAGGAGGGAGATCGGGGAGGAAAGACCACACACATGGGAGGGAAGGAGGTGGGGGAGGAGAGATCACACACATGGGAGGGGGGGGAGGAAAGACCACACACATGGGAGGGGGGAGACCACAGACATGGAAGGGAAGGGGGGGGTGCAGGCATGGGAATGGAGAGAGGAGACATACATGGGAAGGGAGAGAGAAGAGAGAGACCGGCATGGAAAGGGAGAGGGGAGATAGACCGGCATGGACAGGGAGAGTAGAGGAACAGGCATGAGGAAGCAGAGGAGGCAGATACGGGGACACATTAAGAAATGTACTTTTTTCTTAAACAAGAAAAAAAACTTCTCGCTTGTGTATATGTGACTGTCTGTGTGTGTGACTGTCTCTGTTTGTATGCGTGAGATTATATTTATGATTGCGTGATTCATGTGCTGTTGTCTGGCTTTTATAAGTAGGAGCAGTAAGGGGAGAGTGGAGCCAAATGGCGGCAAAATGAGCGTTCACCTAGGGTGGCAAAAATCTTTGCACCCTTCCTGTATGGGGGGTGAGAGACAGACAGACAGACATGGGGGGTGGGGAGAGGAGAGACATACATGGCAAAGAAGAGGAAACAGACAAACATGGGAAGGGAGAGAGACATCCATGGAGGGAGAGGAAAGAGACAGGCATGAGGAGAGTGAGAAGACATACAGACAGACATGATGGTAGAGAGGAGGGTGGACGCCACAGGGTGGCCCGCACAGGGCACCCCACACAGGGTGCCTGAACACTTAAGGCCACCCCTGCCAGTAGCCTATATAGATGTGGTGACTAAGCTAATATGCCAGATAAAATTCAGCATAAATAAATGTTTATGTACCAGAAGTCATAAACTAAGCAAGCTACTTATACACTTAATGGAATTACACCAGGGGAATATTATACTGCAAACGCTTGTGGAAAATAGACAACACAATACAGATCAATATCAAATTGATGCAGCAACTGCCAGTAAGATATTACAGTGCATTAAAACAAGTCTTCTAATCAACAGGAAGACACAATACAATTTGCTTTATTAAACCTGGTATGGTTTCTAGTATTTAAACCTAGATTTTATGCCCAGCACAAAAATACAAATAAAGGACTCATTTGAGGTTTTTGTTTCATTGATTTCACCTTCAGTATTTGACTATCGATTATATTCATATAGTAATAGGTTTTGGTGAGTTCAATGTGCTTATAAGGCATGATGAAAAAAATGGTTCTTACTCTCTTTGTGTGGTCTGGACAGTTGCCACTTACTAATAACCTTTTTTCTGTATTCTTTTACCACAGCATCAATACACTGCATATTTATTCATCCTTTTCTTATCAATTCAGCCAAGTTCACCTTCCTTTCCACCGCTCCTCTTTCTGCATCCTCTAACAGAGGAGGACAATAAGCTAGTAGATGGATTAATCATGCAAACAGGGCCGGTGAAAGGATTTTTGCCACCCTAGTTGAATCCTCATTTTGCCGCTCCCTTGGCTCAACCCTTTGCCCCTTACCTAGAGGATCATCAGCCATACCACACTGACGAGGCCAATGTAGGCCGAAACGTACGTCTGTGGTTTGCTGTGTTCCTCGTGTAGAGGGTACTAGCCATGCATTTCGGATCTGGACTGCCCTTATGGGTGGGATCAGTCTGATATGCTAATGGAGTGGTTCCTTTGCAATGGTGTAAGCAGGCAAAAAATGGAGTTGCTCTCCCGAGTAGGTATTATCCTACAGGACAGACTATTGCAGTACTGTTTGTTCTCGGGCATTGTAGCACCCACCCCCCTCTTTGCCTCCCCTTACCCTGCCTACTTACAACAGCTAGACAAACGCGCATCAATCAAGCAAACACACACACAGTTTCGTGCACACATTTACACACACACAGATACAGTCACATGCACACAAGCCAACATTTCTTTTGTTTTTTTTTAAAGAAAAAGTACATTTAATGTGTGTCCCTGTCTGTAGCCTCTCCCTCCTCATGTCTGTGCCTCTCCCTTCCCATGCCTATCTTCCTCTCCTACCCCCCCATTGGATGTCTCTCTTCTTTTCCATGTCTGTTGTCTCTCCTCTCTGCACCCATGTCTGTTCTCTCCAACCTCCCATGTAAAATTAAAGTTGGCCGTTCCTCTAATAAATTTACATTTTGCATGAATCAAAAGTAAAAATAGAATCTATGGACTTTTTTATTAAAGGAACTGTATCATCAAAAAAAATGTTTTTACTGTGAATGTAGAGAATAAAAATTATATCTATACATAAGGACATGAACATTTAAAAATTAAAATTAAAAATGTATAGATAATTTTTGACTTTTTTATTTATTCTCTACATTCAAAGAATAAAGGATCTACTCAATAAACAGAGAATTTCAGGACACTGAGATGGTAATTTCAAACTTAAGGCCAGGGTAGCTGAGTTTTTTCCTATTCCGCTGTATTGGTTAATTTGTCCATCTTGGCTACTTTGATCTAAAGTTTGAAATTCCTATCTCAATTCCCTGCAGTTCTCACTTTATTAAGTAGACCCTCAAATAACGTCCCTTTAATATTTAAAATTACATCCTTTAACATAGGGTTAAAAAGAAACCAAAAAAATAAGAGTAACAGAAAAAAGGCCTCTATTCCACAGTGACTCTCTTGAGCTTATTATATTGTCATACTCACCCCTTTGGGTCTGTGTCATCCAGAGATATGAAGCCAAATGAACCATACATAAGAGATAGATGCTCAAGTTGCTTCACCAGCTGTTGTGAGATGTCCAGGAGCTAAGTGGGAAATTATAAGAGTTACCAGAGAGTTCACTAATAAAAGCTCTATTCCTTATTAACATAAAGGGAATCAATACCATAAAGGAGGAGAGTACATTAAACATTTAATAACTTAATGTTATTTTTCACTTGTCCATAGGAAGCGGGTAGCCGTCTGGTCGGCGACCGACTAGCGCAGAGAGAGACCATTCTTTTTGCATGGGATCAGCTGGAGGGGGACCTTAACTAGGTCCCCCCCTGCTAATCCCATGCAAAAAATGAGGGTCTCTCTCTGTACTAGCAGTAAGAGACCCCCGCATTCGGCAGTCAGAGCGGGACAACCAGGAACTGCTGTGTCTCGCATGTGAGACACAGCAGATAGTAAACCCGCGTGGATCTATTAAGACACACATCGGGTTTACTTAAAAGTCCCGGGACATGTTTTGTTTAACCCTTGCTTCCTTTAACCCTTTAAGGACCAGGGATTTTCCTGGGCCAAGGACCTGAGCGTTTTTCAATTTTTAATACGCGGTTTTTGAAACATAAATTTCCTCTCTCTCATTTAACATACCCATACAAGTTATATGTTGTTTTTTAGAGGACAGTTAGAGCTTTCTTTTGATACCCTATACATAAAAATAATTTACATTTTAGTATTAAAAAATACATATAAAAGAGGAAATTTTTGAGGAAAAAAAAGTTTTTCCCAATTATTTTCCCAATAATAAGCTACATAACTAGTGCAACACTAACCCACTTATCCCCCCTAATTAACTAACTAATAAAAAAGAAAAATATTGGTTCCCAAACCCCCCATAACAAAAAAGACAGAAAGAAACTCTGAAGAGTGCGATGTCAGATCAGTAAAAATCATGCAACAGGCATGCAGGGGTTAAATTTTATTAAATAAATATATTAAAATTACCTTTATTTATTTAAAAAAACTTTATAAATTGTAAAAATAAAAAAATCTGTTAAAAAAAAACTAAATGAGGGCCATAAAGTGGAAGGAAACTGATCACAGTTAAAAACTGTGATCAGCAATGAAAGGGTTAATTTTTAAAAAAAAATTTTTTAACCTATGTGTATGTAATTAATTTATTTTTACTTACAGGTCACTCTCTGTGCTTCACTATAAGAATGTACTGACTTTGCATCTAATTGCATGTTATCGCGGTGATCACTCAATCACCGCGATCACATACCCGGAAACTGACCGATCGGGTCCAGGAGCTTTGCCTCGGGTGCGAGGCTTAGTCCTGGACCCGTTGCAGACTAGCTGGCGGTGCCCACGGAGCGCACCGCCGGCTAGACTGCATGAAGAGTTAACTCGTCATAAGGTCGCTAATGGTGCGGCTCTTATGACGAGTTAACTCGTCATAAGGTCGGGAAGGGGTTAAGGAAGAAACAATGTTAAACAAGGTTTAATGTTCTTATAAAAGAAGAAAAACTACCACAACTAGACATAGTTTTAAATTAAAGAGGGAAATGTTTAATAGTAATATCAGGAAGTATGAGCTGGATGAGTCTTCCAGCGGAAGTGGTAGAGGGTAGTACAGTGAAGGAGTTTAAGCATGCGTGGGATCGGCACAAGGCTATCCTAGATATAAGACAGGGCCAGGGGCTAATACAAGTATTTATAAATTGGGCAGACTAGATGGACCGAATGGTTCTTATCTGCCTACTACGCATTCTATGTTTGCATGTTTCTATCACCTGCCTCTTACCATAATCCTGATGGTGTGGCTGTGACTATACTGAAAAAACTAAAAACAAATATCTGGAAACAATTTAAAAATTAAAACGTTATTGTACATAATTAAAAACAGTGTTTATCAGCACGGAAAAAATGAAAATTTTTAAGTGCCACAGTGAAAAATAAATCATTTCCCAAGTGATTATAAAGAAATTAGTCTGGGGTAAGCAACCATAGCGGATCCAAAATCGCTAAAAGTGTCGTCTTGTAGTGTGGGCATGATGAATAGGATGAATCATTGCGAGTCAATGTGCAATGCTTTATCTAACAGTACCATAATTGTGGAAATGCTGCATGTCAAAAGAGTCAATGCTCCAATAGCGGAGTTGAAAAATGTCAAAGCGTGCGCTTAGTGCTGCCCGCTGCTCCCAGCGACGCACCAAGCTTAAAAAAAAACCTCCAGACTAGAAAGAAAACCTGCTGGTAAGCGCACACGCGGCTCTCTCCATCCATAAAAGAAATGAAGACAGTACTGGACATTTGTATTCCTGTGGTAGGGTGCTCATTAACCCCTTCGTGACACATGGTGCTTGCGCCCCCAAAATTTAAAATCGCAAGACGGAGGTGTGCCTGAACCCGTAAATTGGGGCATGGTGCGATTTTGTAAAATGTAGCATTGTAGCATTTAAATGAGCTATTAACTGAAGCACGTTCTAGCATCTTTTAGGGACCAGAAGAAATAAATAAAGCATAGAACTTCCTGTCTTCACAAAGGGGTTAATTTTACTGGAGTACAGTTAATTTTACTAGAGTCCATCTGACAACCCTTGGCAAAACATAGGAATACAGTGTCCAACAGTTAGCTTTAGCGTTTAGTATTTAGCTCTTAGTACTTAGAACAAAAACATAGTTTGACCTTTTCACAGGAAAGCGAATGATAATAGTGCTAAACACAATCTGTACACAACACAGTGGGCTAGAATGGTGTCTAGAATATATTAATTTAAGAACTGTTATTGTATTACATAATTTAGGACTAGTAAAAACTAAATGGTTTTACTTTTATTGAAGAGATTAAAACATATATATTTATTTTAAAGAAAGCACTAGAGCACAATAATGACGTAGCCTCTAAACCGATGGGAAGCGGACTATTCCTGTGTCTCACAGACGCTAATAATTGCTGGAAGTCCAAGAGGCTTGCAGAAGGCCTTGTTCCAATTTAGTCTTTACCGTGGGGTGATTAGCTTTCCACTTCAAGGGGCGTTAAGCAGACAAAATGGGATTTTCCCTGGCACACATCTTGGAATATTGGTGGACTAATGGTATGGGGTGGTTCTCGGTTGTTGGGGGTCCTGAGTGAATAATCTTCTAAACTGTCTCATCTCAGCTAGGTGCGGTTGTGTCCCTTAAACAAATGGGGCCCAAGGGAGCTCCTTAATTTGCTTATATGGTTGTTCCACCACTGCCAGTGATGCAGAGCCCAATTGCTTCAATAGCTGTGATAAATTCCTGTTTTGGAGTCTGTAAAAGGCCCGTGATTTCCACCCTATTCCATTTTATTTTGTTGAGTGCAGTGTGGAGAACTCCATAGATAGCCCCCTCAACCCTAGTTACACCATTGGAGATCTCGGAAGAACATCGAACCTCTCAAAGAGCCATCATAGGTACACTTTTAGGTGTACAGACCCCTAAAGATGGGCAAAAGGTATAGTTCTATACGTACCTGAAAAAAATGATAACATGAATATGTTTGTAATTATTACCCGTATCTGGAGGGAGTCAGATGGTGTGCTGATCTTCTGACGTGAGTCTCTCCCTGCTGACTCCAAGTACAACAAGAATGGCTGACAGACTCGAATGAGCGTGGGGAGGACTAGAGAGAACTGCTCCTTGCGTACAAAGTCCTGTCTACAAGGAGAGAATGTAATGGGTGTCCATTCATTAGACAGTGAACAATGGACAAGGGGATAGCAAACATTTGCCATTAACAGCCAAGACCGAAAAATTCAGTAATTTGCATTTTTTTTTTCTATTTCAGTTATAATTGCTCTATTTTTGCCATTCCCTTATGCACTCACCAACGTTCTCCCTTTAGCAAATAGATCTCACTGTTTCAGGTTTTGATCCACGTGTGACAAGTCACATACATTTGTGCAACTCACTCAGGTTGTGCAATGACTTGTGGTGATAGAGGGAAACTGATGTGTTTCTGTACTTAAAACATGGAATTTACTTACGTGAACATGTTAGACTTATTGCCTGTTCAATTCAAACAGGTCAAGTCTAAGCATAGACAAGGATTAAAGGCCTGAGGTCCTGGCTCTCCTCTAGAACATAGCTGTCACCAATCCACCTAATCTGGGGGAGGGGAAAGGTGCCTGAGATGTTTACCTTTTGCATAAGCCAGAATACCTAAGGTCTACCTGCAAGTAATCGGTACTTCCCAGGGAATGCAACGTGCATTACGTAGAGAAGACCTTCTCTCAATGGAGTGTCTATAGGCCTAGGGTCTATCTTCTCAAGGGTGCACTTGACCATGCTTGTCAGCATCAATAGAACATATAAGATCTCTGAACAAGCTGTACTATAGCCTAGAAGGGGAGAGAAGTCAGTGGTTTCCCCACTATGACATTAGAATTAAAGGACAACTCTCAATATAAAAATAAAAATAAATGTATTTGTTGACTAAAAATAGTGGTGTTATTGCAAATGGTCAAATATTTAATTGTATTACATTTTCTGCTTTCCCAGCAGTGCTAAGTGCATGGGGATGGTGCCGCCATTTTGCCTATATCTCTGGTCATCTGCAACCTAACCACAACTAGATATCTCTGCATTGAACCTTTGGACTGAATTTGACGCTGTTCTGCCTTACCGCTTGGTACTATTGCCACTCTGGACTTTTCTAGTGTGTGCACCACCTAGTGCCAACACCCCTGCACTACGCTCCCAGGTACCAACCCTGACAGCATTGCAGCTGAGGACCTCACTCTGAGACCCTTAACCATGGTTAAGGGTCTCAGAGTGAGGTCCTCAGCTGCAATAGGGTAGGTATTAGGTAATCCGTGGTCAGGAGTGGAGAAGTAAATGTGGTTCAAAATACAGTCCAAGGGTTCGGTAGCCAGGAGATCAATAATCACAGGGTAACAAGGTACAAAGGTATGGGTAGGAAACACTGTAGAGAGACTTGCCACACTACAAGCATGAAAACGAGCAAGCACAGAATGAACAGTGCTTGCTGTTTAAATAGGGAGCCAAGACCTTTGCTCCGCCCACTATCCTGCAGGTCCCCGATACTCTCTAGCTTTAGCCAGATAGTGAAGACAGGAGTAGGACCTGCCCCCTCTCCAAACCTCCCGTGCATCCTCCAATGGGATTGGAAAAAAAAGAAATTACAATATCCTTAGCACAGTTCTCAATACAGCACATTAGTCTTTAACCCATTACATTTCTCAGAGTGTATTGCACTCAAGACCAAAATAAACCTGGTGTAATAAATGCAAGTGACTGTTCCACTTTAATAGCGTGCGCAATAAAGGCATAAATTCTATATATATATTTCCTTAAAAATGATACCATATATGGCATAAATAAGATCCCTGTTCTGCTATATGACTCACCTGTATATCAGGTACATCTGGAGTTCCTCACCCTTCCTTTTCAAGTATTGAAGTATATTAATGAGAGGCGAGAGCATCTTCTCCTCACGCTGCTCTTCGGAGGCAGGACCTTCAGGATGAAGTGACCCCGCCTCACTCATGCTGAGGAAGTTACACAATACACAAGGGATGGTGGTGGCAGCATGCAGTTTTACATTTCAGAAGAAGAGCTTCAAACTTGGCAAATCACCAAAATGGCTGCTGATATTTAAGATAAAAAAGGAAATTGCTTGTGTTTAGATCTCTATGAAAAGCCAACTGGAGGAAAACGAGGGGGTTATCATCACCACGGCAACTATACAACCGGCCAATCAACAATCTAGAGCGTGTGTTCCAAGTGGGTTGGGCCATAGCAGGAAGTCGCACAGTTGGTTTCACTGGTCCATGCAAGGTGGCCTACTGTCCTTCCAAAAGACCGCTGGCCCTTGTTATGGCTACATTAGTCTTAAGCTAATTTTTACTAGCCTGCCTGTTAAATATCAGTTGGGTGGTAATAAGTTAGGTCTATATAAAGCACATACATATTTATTAGGGCCTAGAGCAGCCCTCCAGCTACTGAGGAACTGCACATACCATAATCCCACAGCAGCCTTTTATGAATGGCAGATAATTATAGTAGCTGTAGTCCATACACAGCTGGAAGGCCACACAGTTGGACACCATTGCACACCCATACCTTTAACCGACTTATACTGTGAATGTAGAGAATAAAAATTGATGGAAAATTATCTCAATTGTAAGCAAAATGCATAAATTAAAACGAAAATGTGCTCAAAATGTGTCTCTTGTTTATGACATCACCTTGTGGCTTCATATGCAAAATAACTAGTTTTCAATGTAACATTTGTAATTTGCATATCAAGCCACAAGGTGATGTCATAAGCAGGAGACTCACCACAGACACATTAAACCCCTTCATGAACTTTGGACTGGTTATCCCCTTATGATCACCACCAGGGGCGTAACAATCATGGTCGCAGGAGTCACATACTTTTTGTACATCCCTTCAAAAGCCTCTAGCTGTGGGTAATCCGCTGCCAGCTCTCTCACACTGCCCCACGCATTTTACAACAAGAAATCCACATTGCATTGTTGTACAAATGTTTTTATTTACATAACTTGTTCTGAGGTAGAACGACAAGAGAAGAGGTGAGAGAATGAGATGAGTGAGTTGCTGGTCAGAAGACACCTTTACTAGAAGGTATTTATAATAAAAAAAAACAGTTATTGACCATAACCATTTTTTATAGGTGTCCTATATTATAGGGGATGTCTTGTCACCCTATGAGAAAGAACGATGTGTGGTAGAAGGCAGCGTTTTAGAAGGTAAGGAGATGCAAGGTTAAGGGATAAGAGAAAAAGCCGAGAGAGAAAAGCAGTCTGGTCAGAGTCTCCTGGAATTTGTCTTGTTCCTCAGGCACCTTCCCTGACATAGTCAAAGCCTAGGAACAAGTTCTGTTCTTGGCCATTTAGAAGCCGAGGTTCCCTAGGAGGAGTCAGATCTGGTCCTTCACTTGTGAATTCAGGGTCAAAGTTACTGATATCGTGCGGACCCTTCACTGATGGTGTAAAAGGGGGAGGCAGGCGTCGAGCAAGTAAGGCCTCAAAATCCAGCTCCTAAAGGGAAAAAGAAAAATATAAGTAACCTACAATGCACCACCTCTACTTCACTCTACCACAATGTCAATAGAACATTCTATTTTTTACTTCACTTTGGGGTTTATTCACTTTACATTGAACTGTGTGCAACGGACAAATGTATTAAATCATGCATTAATAGTGGAGTTGGAATGAAAGGCAAGATGGAGAATTGTTTCCAAATTGGCTATTAAAACCTTAATTTTGCAGTTTACTGTAAGATTAGTAAAATTATCACTCTATTACTATTGATGATCACTATGTTATTAGTATTTATGATCACTGTACTAGTATAGATGATCACTGTATTATTAATATAGATGATCACTCTATTACGATAGATGATCACTCTATTATTAGTATAGATGATCACTGTATTATTAATATAGATGATCACTATTATTAGTGCAGATGTTCACTATATTAGTATAGAGATGATCAATATTTTAATTTAAGTGGTCAATGTATTATTAATAAAGGTGATCACTGTACAGTATTATTAGTATAGATGATCACTGTATTAGTATAGATGATTAGAGGTGTAGGGGGCTATTCACTAAAAGATGAGTTGAGCTAAGATGAGGAGAGTTGAGGGAAGATGAACATTTCATCTCACCAATTTAGCTATACATTGTGCAGGGACAAACCTGGTTAGTTTGCTAACCACTGGTAGCTCACTAGGTTTGTCCCCGCACAATGTATATCTAAATGAATTGAAATACTCATCTCACCTCAAATCACCTTTTAGCAAATAGCCCCAGTAGTCTTCAATATCTGGTGTGCCGAAGCTTGCCTACTTTTGGTATAGGTGACCACTGTATTATTAGTCTAGATGACCACAGTAGTAGAATGGATGATCACTGTATTATTAGTCTGGATGATCACTGTATTATTAGTCTAGATGATCACTGTATTATTAGTCTAGATGATCACCGTATTAGAATAGATGATCACTGTATTATTAGTCTAGATGACCACAGTAGTAGAATGGATGATCACTGTATTATTAGTCTGGATGATCACTGTATTATTAGTCTAGATGATCACTGTATTATTAGTCTAGATGATCACCGTATTAGAATAGATGATCACTGTATTAGAATAGATGATCACTGTATTATTAGTCTAGCTTATCACCGTCTTAGAATAGATGATCACTGTATTATTAGTCTAGATGATCACCGTCTTAGAATAGATGATCACCGTCTTAGAATAGATGATCACTGTATTATTAGTCTATATGATCACCGTATTAGAATAGATGATCACTGTATTATTAGTCTAGATGACCACCGTATTAGAATAGATGATCACTGTATTATTAGTCTAGATGATTACCGTATTAGAATAGATGATCACTGTATTATTAGTCTAGATGATCACCGTCTTAGAATAGATGATTACTGTATTATTAGTCTAGATGATTACCGTATTAGAATAGATGATCACTGTATTAGTAGTCTAGATGATCATAGTAACATAGTAACATAGTAATTTAGGTTGAAAAAAGACACAAGTCCATCAAGTTCAACCCTTCTACCTATCATTACAGCTTTTGATCCAAAAGAAGGCAAAAAACCCCTAAGGAAGCTATTTCGAATTTTGCCTCCTGGGGGAAAAAATTCCTTCTTGACTCCAAGAGGCAATCAGATTTCTCCTTGGATCAATAAGCTCTTTTATTAATGCTTATTCTATTATTAATAGCCCTGTATGTTCTGCTTTGCTAAAAAAACATCCAAACCATTTTTAAATGCATCTATTGTGGTTGCTAGCACTACCTCTCTTGGCAGTGAGTTCCATAACTTTATTGTCCTAACCGTAAAGAATCCCTTCCTTTGCTGTCTATGAAATCTTTGCTCTTCCAGTCTGAGGGGGTGACCTCTTGTTCTTTGTACCTTTCTGTTAATGAACAGGTCACTGGAGAGCTCTTTATATTGGCCCTGCAAATATTTATATAATGTTATCATATCCCCTCTGAGACGCCTTTTTTCTAACGTATATGAATTCAATTTTTTAAGTCTCTCTTCATAACTAAGATCCTCCAAACCCCTTATTAATTTTGTAGCTCTCCTTTGCACTTTTTCTAGTTCCTTAATATCCTTTTTAAGGACTGGTGCCCAGAACTGTACTGCATATTCAAGGTGAGGTCTTACCATTGATTTGTAAAGAGGCAAGATGATATCCTCCTCCCGTGAATCTATACCTCGTTTTATACATGCCAATATCTTATTGGCCCTTGCAGCCGATCACCGTCTTAGAATAGATGATTACTGTATTATTAGTCTAGATGATCACCGTATTAGAATAGATGATCACTGTATTATTAGTCTAACTTATCACCGTCTTAGAATAGATAATCACTGTATTATTAGTCTAGATGATCACAGTATTAGAATAGATGATCACTGTATTATTAGTCTAGATGATCACCGTATTAGAATAGATGATCACTGTATTATTAGTCTGGATTATCACTGTATTAGAATAGATCATCGCTGTATTATTAGTCTAGCTTATAACATCTTATAATAGATAATCACTTATTATTAGTCTAGATGACCACCGTATTAGAATAGATGATCACTGAATTATTAGAATGGATGATCACTGTATTATTAGTCTAGATGATCACCATATTAGAATAGATGATCACTGTATTATTAGTCTAGATGATTACCGTATTAGAATAGATGATCACTGTATTATTACTCTAGATGATCACCGTCTTAGAATAGATGATTACTGTATTACTAGTCTAGATGATCACCGTATTAGAATAGATGATCACTGTATTATTAGTCTAGCTTATCACCGTCTTAGAATAGATAATCACTGTATTATTAGTCTAGATGATCACCGTATTAGAATAGATGATCACTGTATTATTAGTCTAGATGATCACCGTATTAGAATAGATGATCACTGTATTATTAGTCTAGATGATCACCGTCTTAGAATAGATGATCACTGTATTATTAGTCTAGATGATCACCGTATTAGAATAGAAGATCACTGTATTATTAGAATGGATGATCACTGTATTATTAGTCTGGATTATCACCGTATTAGAATAGAAAATCACTGTATTATTAGTCTAGATGATCACCGTCTTAGAATAGATGATCATTGTATTATTTTTCTAGATGATCACCATCTTAGAATAGATGATCACTGTATTATTAGTCTAGATGACCACCGTATTAGAATAGATGATCACTGTATTATTAGTCTAGATGATTACTGTATTAGAATAGATGATCACTGTATTATTAGTCTAGATGATCACCGTCTTAAAATAGATGATCACCGTATTAGAATAGATGATCACTGTATTATTAGTCTAGCTTATCACCGTCTTAGAATAGATGATCACTGTATTATTAGTCTAGATGATCACCGTCTTAGAATAGATGATCACTGTATTATTAGTCTAGCTTATCACCGTCTTAGAATAGATGATCACTGTATTATTAGTCTAGATGATCACCGTCTTAGAATAGATGATCACTGTATTATTAGTCTAGATGATCACCGTATTAGAATAGATGATCACTGTATTATTAGTCTAGATGATCACCGTATTAGAATAGATGATCACTGTATTATTAGAATGGATGATCACTGTATTATTGGTCTGGATTATCACCGTATTAGAATAGATAATCATTGCATTATTAGTCTAGATTATCACTGTCTTAGAATAGATGATCACTGTATTATTAGAATGGATGATTACTGTATTATTAGAATGGATGATTACCGTATTAGAATAGATGATCACTGTATTATTAGTCTAGATGATCACCGTATTAGAATAGATAATCATTGCATTATTAGTCTAGATGATCGCCGTCTTAGAATAGATGATCACTGTATTATTAGAATAGATGATCACTGTATTATTAGAATAGATGATCACCGTATTAGAATAGATGATCACTGTATTATTAGTCTAGATGATCACCGTATTAGAATAGATGATCACTGTATTATTAGAATGGATGATCACTGTATTATTGGTCTGGATTATCACCGTATTAGAATAGATAATCATTGCATTATTAGTCTAGATGATCACCGTCTTAGAATAGATGATCACTATATTATTAGTCTAGATGATCACCGTATTAGAATAGATGATCACTGTATTATTAGTCTAGATGATCACCGTCTTAGAATAGATGATCACTGTATTATTAGTCTAGATGATCACCAACTTAGAATAGATGATCACTGTATTATTAGTCTAGATGATCACCGTATTAGAATAGAAGATCACTGTATTATTAGAATGGATGATCACTGTATTATTAGTCTGGATTATCACCGTATTAGAATAGAAAATAACTGTATTATTAGCCTAGATGATCACCGTATTAGAATAGATGATCACTGTATTATTAGTCTAGATGATCACCGTTTTAGAATAGATGATCACTGTATTATTGGTCTAGATGATCACCAACTTAGAATAGATGATCACTGTATTATTAGTCTAGATGATCACCGTATTAGAATAGAAGATCACTGTATTATTAGAATGGATGATCACTGTATTATTAGTCTGGATTATCACCGTATTAGAATAGAAAATAACTGTATTATTAGCCTAGATGATCACCGTCTTAGAATAGATAATCACTGTATTATTTTTCTAGATGATCACCGTCTTAGAATAGATGATCACTGTATTATTAGAATAGATGATCACTGTATTATTAGAATAGATGATCACCGTATTAGAATAGATGATCACTGTATTATTAGTCTAGATGATCACCGTATTAGAATAGATGATCACCGTATTATTAGAATGGATGATTACTGTATTATTAGTCTAGATGATCACCGTATTAGAATAGATCATTATTGCATTATTAGTCTAGATGATCGCCGTCTTAGAATAGATGATCACTGTATTATTAGAATAGATGATCACTGTATTATTAGAATAGATGATCACCGTATAGAATAGATGATCACTGTATTATTAGTCTAGATGATCACCGTATTAGAATAGATGATCACTGTATTATTAGAATGGATGATCACTGTATTATTGGTCTGGATTATCACCGTATTAGAACAGATAATCATTGCATTATTAGTCTAGATGATCACCGTCTTAGAATAGATGATCACTGTATTATTAGTCTAGATGATCACCGTATAATTAGTCTAGATGACCACCGTATTAGAATAGATGATCACTGTATTATTAGTCTAGATGATTACCGTATTAGAATAGATGATCACTGTATTATTAGTCTAGATGATCACCGTCTTAGAATAGATGATCACTGTATTATTAGTCTAGATGATCACTGTATTATTAGTCTAGATGATCACCGTATTAGAATAGATGATCACTGTATTATTAGAATGGATGATCACTGTATTATTAGTCTGGATTATCACCGTATTAGAATAGATAATCATTGCATTATTAGTCTAGATGATCACCGTCTTAGAATAGATGATCACTGTATTATTAGTCTAGATGATCACCGTATTAGAATAGATGATCACTGTATTATTAGTCTAGATGATCACCGTTTTAGAATAGATGATCACTGTATTATTATTAGTCTAGATGATCACCAACTTAGAATAGATGATCACTGTATTATTAGTCTAGATGATCACCGTATTAGAATAGAAGATCACTGTATTATTAGAATGGATGATCACTGTATTATTAGTCTGGATTATCACCGTATTAGAATAGAAAATAACTGTATTATTAGCCTAGATGATCACCGTCTTAGAATAGATAATCACTGTATTATTTTTCTAGATGATCACCGTCTTAGAATAGATGATCACTGTATTATTAGTCTAGATGACCACCGTATTAGAATAGATGATCACTGTATTATTAGTCTAGATGATTACCGTATTAGAATAGATGATCACTGTATTATTAGTCTAGATGATCACCGTCTTAGAATAGATGATCACTGTATTATTAGTCTAGATGATCACTGTATTATTAGTCTAGATGATCACCGTATTAGAATAGACGATCACTGTATTATTAGAATGGATGATCACTGTATTATTAGTCTGGATTATCACCGTATTAGAATAGAAAATCACTGTATTATTAGCCTAGATGATCACCGTCTTAGAATAGATAATCACTGTATTATTTTTCTAGATGATCACCGTCTTAGAATAGATGATCACTGTATTATTAGTCTAGATGACCACCGTATTAGAATAGATGATCACTGTATTATTAGAATGGATGATCACTGTATTATTAGTCTAGATGATTACCATATTAGAATAGATGATCACTGTATTATTAGTCTAGATGATCACCGTCTTAGAATGGATGACTACTGTATTATTAGTCTAGATCAGGGGTCCTCAAACTACGGCCCGCGGGCCACATGCGGCCCGCCGAGGACATTTATGTGGCCCGCGGGGGGTGCTGCCGGCACCCACCCCGTTTACTTTTTTTTTCTTTCTGGCAGCCGCAAATGATGCGGCTGCAGGAAGAAAAAAAAAAAAAAAAATTCACCGCGACCGGATGTGACGTTACGTCACATCCGGATCCGGTAACTGTTTCCCTCCTCCACAGGAGGACACCGCGCGAGACGTCCGGGGACACAGCAGCTGGAGGTAAGTGATGGGGAAGCGGGGGAGGAGGGAGGGATAACGAGCACTATTCCTGGCCTCTGACTGGCATAATATTCCTGGGCATCTGACTGGCAAAATATTACTGGGCTCTGACTGTCATAATATTCCTGGGCATCTGACTGGCATAATATTCCTGGGCATCTGACTGGCATCATATTCCTGGCCTCTGACTGGCATCATATTCCTGGGCATCTGACTGGCATCATATTCCTGGGCATCTGAATGGCATACTATTCCTGGGCATCTGACTGGCATATTATTCCTGGGCATCTGACTGGCATATTATTCCTGGGCATCTGAATGGCAAAATATTCCTGGGCTTCTGAATGGCATAATACTCCTGGGCATCTGACTGGCATCATATTCCTGGGCATCTGACTGGCATCATATTCCTGGGCATCTGACTGGCATCATATTCCTGGGCATCTGACTGGCATCATATTCCTGGGCATCTGACTGGCATAATATTCCTGGGCATCTGACTGGCATATTATTCCTGGGCATCTGACTGGCATAATATTCCTGGGCATCTGAATGGCATAATATTCCTGGGCATCTGACTGGCATCATATTCCTGGGCATCTGACTGGCATAATATTCCTGGGCATCTGACTGGCATAATATTCCTGGGCTCTGACTGGCATATTCCTGGGCATCTGAATGGCATAATATTCCTGGGCTCTGACTGGCACACTATTCCCATTGAAATACTGGTAAGTTTGTTGATTTAACTTTACTTTAAATATTGTATTTGTTCTCGTTTTGTTCAAAATAAGATATATGCAGTGTGCATAGGAATTTCTTCATAGTTTTTATTTTTACTATAGTCCGGCCCTTCAACGGTCTGAGGGACAGTGAACTGGCCCCCTGTTTAAAAAGTTTGAGGACCCCTGGTCTAGATGATCACCGTATTAGAATAGATGATCACTGTATTATTAGTCTAGCTTATCACCGTCTTAGAATAGATAATCACTGTATTATTAGTCTAGATGATCACCGTCTTAGAATAGATGATCACTGTATTATTAGTCTAGATGATCACCGTATTAGAATAGAAGATCAATGTATTATTAGAATGGATGATCACTGTATTATTAGTCTAGATGATCACCGTCTTAGAATAGATGATCACTGTATTATTTTTCTAGATGATCACCGTCTTAGAATAGATGATCACTGTATTATTAGTCTAGATGACCACCGTATTAGAATAGATGATCACTGTATTATTAGTCTAGATGATTACCGTATTAGAATAGATGATCACTGTATTATTAGTCTAGATGATCACCGTCTTAGAATAGATGATCACTGTATTATTAGTCTAGATGATCACTGTATTATTAGTCTAGATGATCACCGTATTAGAATAGATGATCACTGCATTATTAGAATGGATGATCACTGTATTATTAGTCTGGATTATCACCGTATTAGAATAGATGATCGCTGTATTATTAGTCTAGCTTATAACATCTTATAATAGATAATCACTTATTATTAGTCTAGATGACCACCGTATTAGAATAGATGATCACTGTATTATTAGTCTGGATTATCACCGTATTAGAATAGATGATCACTGTATTATTAGTCTAGATGACCACCGTATTAGAATAGATGGTCACTGTATTATTAGAATGGATGATCACTGTCTTAGAATAGATAATCACTGTATTATTAGTCTAGATGATCACCGTATTAGAATAGATGATCACTGTATTATTAGTCTAGATGATCACCGTATTAGAATAGATGATCACTGTATTATTAGTCTGGATGATCACTGTATTAGAATAGATGATCACTGTATTATTAGTCTGGATGATCAGTATATTATTAGTCTGGATGATCAGTATATTATTAGTCTGGATGATCACTGTATTAGAATAGATGATCCCTGTATTATTAGTCTAGATGATCACTGTATTAGAATATATGACCATCACACCTTGAAAAATGGCTGTTTCTTCACATCTTCAGCATCTCTCTCTCCTGATCCCAGGCGTCTTTCTGGATTTCTGCGCAGGAGCTGTGGGAACACAAATAGAAAACCCCCTGTCACTGTGGTGCACCAGTAAGAACAGCAGTTACATGTATGGTAGGAATAATGCTTTGCTGCTATACTAGGAAATGTGGTGCACTGTGGGAGCAGTGATTAATTGCAGTGCTCTTCTACGAAAGCAGTAAGATTGCTCTGTCGCGGTGGTTGTGAGGCTCATATACGCACCCTTCTCATTACGGCGATGGCTTCAGCAGAGAGGAAACGTGGGTAACGGACTTCATCATTAACAATGCTGTCAAATACCTCCTCTTCTTCATCACCTGGGAACGGAGACTGGGACAAGAGAGACAACTTATACAGTGAAACCGATGCTCATCTTCATTATTTGAAGTAGAAGTAGATACAACACAAATCTATGAAATAATGGACCTGGCAAGATCCACATGCGAGACACAGCAGTTCCTGATTGTCGCGTGCTGACATTTGTCTGATTGGCACAGCCAATCAGAGCGGGGCTCTTTCGCAGCCGAAAGTGAGGGTCTCTTGCTGCTAGCGCAGAGAGAGACCCTCGTTTTTACATGGGATTAGCAGCAGGGGGGACCTAGTTAAGGACCCTCTGCTGATCCCTTGCAAAAACGAGGGGAACTCTTTGCGCTAGCAGAGAGAGCCGGTCGTCGACCAGACAGCTGCCTGCTTCCTATGGTCAGAGGATAAACTGGCGTGTACTATCAAAAGTACACGCCAGTTCATCCTCATACTAGGGACAACTAACATTTCACTTGTGCTTCTATATTAGAAGCACAAGTGAAAAAAAAAAAAAAAAGTTTAGTGTTCCTTTAATCCTAGTGTCCAGGGCTGGACTGGCCTACCGGGATACCGGGAAATTCCCTGGTAGGCTGGCTGCCCTGGGGCTGCTTTGAAGTATTGCCGAGGCTGTGACAGAATTCTTCTCCTTTGCACTGTCTCAGCCAATAAAGTACACAGAATGAGTGTAGAAGTGAGCTGTTTTACCAATCAAAATCCATAAAATACATTTGACAGTAAGTTGTATGTGTCTGTCTGTTTGTATGTGTCTGTCTGTTTGTATGTGACTGTGTGTGTGTGAATGTAATGGTCTGTGTGATTGTGCTGTGTCTGCCTTCTATATTTGTTTGCTCCGAAAGCTAAATTACATTTATCAAGCCCTGTCATATAGTTATCAGGGCTTTACAAATATGTGTAGATTTTAGGAGTCAGGCCAAACCAGGAGTGAGTATTGTGCATATAAAACCATCTGAAACATTAGGAGTCCTGGTTGGAACTGGGTAAAAGGCGGATCTGCCGGATCTAGCTGGATCCTCCCGGATCCAAACATGTTCACTTATAAATGTATGTTATCATTGCATATTTAATGTATATAGAGCTGGATCCACGCATATTTCACATTTACACAGCCGGATCCACGCATATTTCACATTTACACAGCCGGATCCACGCATATTTCACATTTACACAGCCGGATCAACGCATATTTCACATTTACACAACCGGATCCACGCATATTTCACATTTACACAGCCGGATCCACGCATATTTCACATTTACACAGCTGGAACAACGCATATTTCGAAATTACACAGCCAGATCCACGCATATTTCACATTTACACACCCGAATCCACGCATATTTCACATTTACACAGCCGGATCCAATAATATTTCACATTTACACAGCCGGATCCACGCATATTTCACATTTACTCACCCAGATCTACGCATATTTCACATTTACACAGCCGGAACCACGAATATTTCACATTTACCCAGCCGGATCTAAGCATATTTCCCATTTACACAGCTGGATCCACAAATATTTCACATTTACACAGCCGGATCCACGAATATTTCACATTTACACACACGGATCCTTGCGTATTTCACATCGACACACCCAGATCCTTACGTATTTCACATCTACACAGCCGGATCCTTGCATATTTTACATCTATACAGCCGGATCCTTGCATATTTCGCATTTATACAGCCAGATCCCTGCATATTACACATCTATACAGCTGGATGCTTATATATTTCACATCTACATCACCCTCCCCCGAATCCTTGTATATTTCACATTTATACAGACGGATCATTGCATATTTCACATCTATATAGCCATATCCTTGCATATTTCACATCTATAAAGCCGGATCCTTGCATATTTCACATTTGCAATGATCCGGCTGTGTACATGTGAAATATGCAAGGATCCAGCTGTTTAGATGTGAAATATGCAAGGATCCGGCTGTTTAGATGTGAAATATGCAAAGATCCGGCTGTGTAGATGTGAAATATGCAAGGATCCGGCTGTATAGATGTGAAATATGTAAGCATCCGGCTGTATTGATGTGAGATAAGCAAGGATCCGTCTGTATAGATGTAAAATATGCAAGGATCTGGCTGTACAGATGTTAAAAACACAAGAATCCGGCTGTGTAGATGGGAAATATGCAAGGATCTGGATGTTGAGAAGTGAAATATGCAAGGATCCGGATGTGTAGAAGTGAAATATGTAAGGATCCGGCTGTATAGATGTGAAATATGCAAGGATCCGGCTCTATAAATGTGAACAATACATGAATCCAGCTGTTTAAATGTGAAATATGTGTGGATCCGGCTGTATAAATGTGAAATATGCATGGATCCGGCTGTGTAAATGTGAAATAATCGTGGATCTGGCTGTCTAAATATGAAATATGCATGGACCTGGCTGTGTAAATGTGAAATATTTGTGGATCCGGCTTTCTAAATATGAAATATACATGGATCCAGCTGTGTAAATGTGAAATATTCGTGGGTCCGGCTGTGTAAATGTGAAATATTTGTGAATCCGGCTGTTTATATGTGAAATATGCGTGGATCCGGCTGTGTAAATGTGAAATATGCATGGATCCGGCTGTGTAAATGTGAAATATGCACAGAGCTGGAAGGATCCTGGAGCTGAGCTGGACAGTATTGGCTTAGTAAGATGTCTTCCTGGAGCTACTGCTCGCAGAGACAGGAGGCGTATTTCTAATATTGTTAAGCAAGCAAATCAGGAAGGAGAAATGGATGTACTGGTTCATCTAGGGACAAATTATTTGGCTTGCAATGAGGTTTCAGAGGTGAAGGAAGCTTTTCGTGATCTTGCCAATGATATACGGCAGGTTGTGTCCACACTGTCCTTTTCTGAAGTTATGCCTGTGCATAACATTCAGAATGATAGACGGATGCGTATTAGGGACTTCAACTTGTGGCTTGGAGAATGGTGTCGGGAGCAAGGATTTGGGTTTGTTTCTCATGGAAGTTCACTATGGGATAGAAAGGAACTGTACAAAAAAGATGGTTTGCATCTTTCTCAAAAGGGAACGAATGTTCTCAGTGAGCAGTTCAGAGGTTTTGCTAGGAGGTTTTTAAACTAAAAGAGGGGGGCAAAATGGCGATAAAACATCAATCCAATTGCCCCCCAAAAAAGGGACAGAAGTTACCTGTAGTCAGTGTGCTGAAAAATGATAAGCTTAGGGTCATGTCTACAAATGCTCGCAGTTTAGGGAATAAGATCCATGAACTTGTGACAATATTGGCAACTGAGAATGTAGATTTAGTGGCTGTTACTGAGACATGGTATAATGAAAAACATGACTGGGACATATCAATACCAGGGTACTTTTTATATAGAAAAGACAGAGAAGGTAAAAAAGGGGGAGGGGTGGCCCTGTATGTGAGGGATAGATTAAAATGTAACGTAATACAAGTTAGTGAGGCGAACATAGAGTCAGTTTGGGTTACATTAGAATTTGGTGATCATATGGTAACTCGGGTAGGTGTGATTTATAGGCCCCCTGGACAAATAGAGGAGTTAGATAATCTACTAGTTGAGGAAATAGCTAAAATGACAATGAAGGGAGAAGTGATCATCATGGGTGACTTTAATCTTCCTGATGTGAACTGGAAATACAAAACAGCTACTTGCACCAGGAGTACGCATATCCTAAACTCCCTACTGGGATTATCTCTAAAACAAGTAGTGGAGGAGCCAACTCGAAAGCAGGCCATACTAGACTTAGTGTTCACAAATGGAGATTTGTTATCAGATATTACTGTAGGTGAAAGTTTAGGATCTAGTGATCACCAGACAGTGTGGTTTAATATAAGAACAGTGACACAGTCACACCACACAAAAACAAAAGTTTTAGATTTTAGAAAACAAGACTTCTCTAAAATTAGATTAGGTGTAAAGGAGTCATTATCAGACTGGAGCAATTTAAATGGAGTCCAGGGGAAATGGGATTATCTAAAAGTTGCACTACTGAAGGCTACAGAAAATTGCATAAGGCTTGTCAGTAAGAGCAAAACATTGAAGAAACCACTGTGGTACTCTGCAGAGTTGGCTAAAATAGTAAAAAATAAAAAGCTAGCATTTAGTAATTATAAAAATACTCAGAGTGAGGAAAATAGAAAGATCTATAAGAGTAGGCAGAAAAAGGCAAAGCAAGCTATAAGAGCTTCCAAAGCACACACAGAAGAGCCTATAGCCCAGTCAGTGAAAAAGGGGGATAAAACATTTTTTAGATACATAAATGAGAAAAGGAAAGTAAAACAAGGATTAGTTAGATTAAAAACAAAAGAAGGATGCTATGTAGAAGAGGATAAAGGTTTAGCAGACTGCCTTAATGAATATTTTTGTTCAGTTTTTACAAATGAAAATGAGGGTAATGGACCTCATTTAGGGAAAAAGACTAATGAGTCTTTTGATGCATGTAAGTTCACAGAGGAAGAGGTTTTACTTCAGCTGTCTAAAGTAAAGACAAATAAGTCGATGGGACCTGATGGGATACATCCAAAGTTATTAAAAGAACTTAGTGGTGTACTAGCAAAACCGTTAACAGATTTATTTAACCAATCATTGTTAACGGGAGTAGTTCCAGAAGATTGGATATTAGCTAATGTTGTGCCCATTCACAAGAAAGGTAGTAGGGAGGAGGCGGGCAACTATAGACCAGTAAGTCTTACTTCAGTAGTGGGGAAAATAATGGAAACCTTGTTAAAGAATAGGATTGTTGAACATCTAAAGTCGCTTGGATTTCAAGATCAGAGACAGCATGGGTTTACTTCAGGGAGATCATGCCAAACTAATCTTATTGACTTTTTTGATTGGGTAACTAAAATAATAGATCAGGGTGGTGCAGTAGACATTGCTTACCTAGATTTCAGTAAGGCTTTTGACACTGTCGCACATAGAAGGCTTATCAATAAACTGAAATCTTTGAGTTTGGATTTCAATATTGTTGAATGGATTAGACAATGGCTGAGTGACAGGCAACAGAGGGTTGTAGTCAATGGGGTATATTCGATGCAAGGTCTTGTTACTAGTGGGGTACCTCAGGGATCTGTACTTGGACCCATTCTCTTTAATATTTTTATTAGCGATATTGCAGAAGGTCTTGTTGGCAAAGTATGTCTTTTTGCTGATGATACAAAGATTTGCAGCAGGGTTGATATTCATGGAGGGATAAGCCAAATGGCAAATGATTTAGCTAAACTAGAAAAATGGTCAGAGCAGTGGCAACTGACATTTAATGTGGACAAGTGCAAGATTATGCACCTTGGGCGTAAAAACCCAAAAGCAGAATATAGACTATTTGGTACAGTCCTAACCTCAACATCTGAGGAAAGGGATTTAGGAGTAATAATTTCAGAGGACTTGAAGGTAGGTAGGCAATGCAATAAAGCAGCAGGAAATGCTAGCAGAATGCTTGGTTGCATAGGGAGAGGTATTAGCAGTAGGAAGAGGGAAGTGCTCATGCCATTGTACAGCGCACTGGTGAGACCTCACTTGGAGTATTGTACGCAGGACTGGAGACCGTATCTCCAGAAGGATATTGATACTTTGGAGAGACTTCAGAGAAGGGCTACTAAACTGGTTCATGGGTTGAAGGATAAAACTTACCAGGAAAGGTTAAAGCATCTTAACATGTATAGCTTGGAGGAAAGACGTAACAGGGGGGATATGATAGAAACATTTAAATACATAAAGGGAATCAACGCAGTAAAGGAAGAGAGTATATTTAAAAGAAGAAAAACTACCACAACTAGAGGACATAGTCTTAAATTAGAGGGGCAACGATTTAAAAGTAATATCAGGAAGTATTACTTTACTGAGAGGGTAGTGGATGTATGGAATAGCCTTCCAGCAGAAGTGGTAGAGGTAAACACAGTCAAGGATTTTAAGCATGCGTGGGATAGACACAAGGCTATCCTAGCTATAAGACCGGGAACGGGGGACTAATAAAAGTACTCCAAAAAAAAATTGGGCAGACTAGATGGACCGAATGGTTCTTATCTGCCGACACATTCTATGTTTCTATGTTTCTATGATCCAGATCTATATATATTAAATATGCAACAATAACATACATTTATGAGTGAAAATGTTTGGATCCGGGAGGATCCGGCAGATCCGCCTTTTACCCAGTCCCGTCCTGGTTCATGGGTTGTGCCAAGTCCTGTATGTTATTCAAGTGCCCCTGTGCTAGACAGATGTATTCCATGGAGAAGCACAGTGATTATACCATGACACGGAGACCCTCTAACACTGTCAGCTTTATTGGTACATTGTGCTTTTTTATTTTGAGTCGTTTTGACAAAATATGAGGGGAAAGTATAAACATAGTGCACACAGTAATTGCTCCTAATAGGGGCACAATCCCTGTGTGCGCTAATGTAATGCCATAAGTGAATAAGATAATCAATGGACATATAGCAGGAAAGCACTCTTTATCACTGGGTGACCCACAATTAGTAGACCAAAACCACAATGAACAGCACTCCTATGTGATGACCTGTATTGTTGCAAACCAGGCCTTGTCTTATGCCATTAGGGTCACCTCATCACGTCGGAGTGCTGTGCATTGCGTTTACTAATGTAATGTCGCTAGCCTGAAACAGCAGACCGTGTGTTATTAACTGCATTTTGCAATATTTGTGGCTGGCAGACTGTGTTTATTAGCTGCATTTTCTACACCTGTGGCTGGCAGAGTGTAATTAGCTGGATATTAACCCCTTAATGACATTAGGACGTACTATGCCGTCCTGATTTTAAGTGCCTTAAAGTCGTTAGGACGGCATAGTACGTCCTGTATTAAACAGCTCATCGCTGCTCCCCGCCATGAGCTGTTTTTGGATCCCGCTGCAGGCACTTGCAGCGCGATCCCACACTTTGAGTGGCCTCAGTCTGACAGGGGAAATGTAGCCGGTGCTCAAGGCGAGCACCGGCTACATTTCTCCAAATCGCGCCATGCCCGAACTTCCGGCGATTTTTTTTTTTTGCAGGAACCCACAGGATGTGTTAAGACGCTGATCAGGTCTCTGCCAGAGTGTTCATGGCCAGGTACCAATCGTGATGTTTAGGTCCTTGGGCCGTTTGGGACGCAAGCATCTTGTGTCACGAAGGGGTTAACCTGCATGTGGTCAGCACATTGTGTGTTATTGCACTAGAATTTGCTCCCCATAAACAAACCCCTATGTGCATTCATATGTCTTATCTTTAAATAATATTATCTGAAATGTACTTTAAAATGCATGGTTGTCCCTTTTTATGAAGTGAATAATGACATGATGTTGGGGCTATGGGGCTGGTTTTTATTCCCAGTCCGGCCCTGCTGGTGTCAATTCACTAAACCCAGACCTATTTTTGGATTCCTTAGAACAGCTATACTTTGCCTTAATAACAGCCTCGGGTACACAAGGCGTTCAGACCATTCACATTTCAGCAGAAAATCACCCATCATGTCATCTCATACCAATTTCCCACAATTCTAAATGACTGGGGCTTCAGGCTAAAATACACTGTGATAACAATGTAATGCTTAAATGTTAAAAAGTTAACAGTAATGAACATGCTTCCCACTCTTACCTCTCCAACCATCATCTCATAGATCAGGACTCCAAATCCCCACCAGTCTACAGCCCGAGTGTATGAAGCATCTGTGAGGACCTCGGGAGCTAAAAACTCTGGTGTGCCACAAAACGTAGACGTTCGGTCAGCTGGACCCATACCTGGTAAATATAGACGGCATAGTAAAAAGACAACAGCTACACAGTGATGGGAAAATGGATTGAGGGAACTAACTAGACCTGTGTTCAACTTATACACAGAAAGGTCTATTTATTGAACCTATGATGGCTAACCTAGGCAGTGCAGATATTCGAAGCAACATATCACAGGATGCTCAGTCGGTTGTAAGGATGCTTTTTTTATTATTTTATTTAAACATATGACTTAAAAAACAACCTATAACTTGTATGGGTGCGTTAAATGACAGAGAGGAAAATTACGTTTCAACAACCACATATTAAAAATTGAAAAATCGCTCTGGGCCTTGGCCCAGAAAATCCCTGGTAATTATAGGGTTAAGACACCGTTTCTGTAAAAAAAAAAATCATGTTATCATCCTTTCCCTAGTCATATTTTCTTCAGCCTGAATCTAATTCTAGCCTGTAGATATGTGACAAAGGCAGAGAGCAGTGATATTCATGTGACAAAGGCAGAGAGCAGTGATATTCATGTGACAAAGGCAGAGAGCAGTGATGTTCATGTGACAAAGGCAGAGAGCAGTGATGGTCATGTGACAAAGGCAGAGAGCAGTGATATTCATGTGACAAAGGCAGAGAGCAGTGATGTTCATGTGACAAAGGCAGAGAGCAGTGATGTTCATGTGACAAAGGCAGAGAGCAGTGATGTTCATGTGACAAAGGCAGAGAGCAGTGATGTTCATGTGACAAAGGCAGAGAGCAGTGATATTCATGTGACAAAGGCAGAGAGCAGTGATGTTCATGTGACAAAGGCAGAGAGCAGTGATGTTCATGTGACAAAGGCAGAGAGCAGTGATGGTCATGTGACAAAGGCAGAGAGCAGTGACGTTCATGTGACAAAGGCAGAGAGCAGTGATGGTCATGTGACAAAGGCAGAGAGCAGTGATGTTCATGTGACAAAGGGAGAGAGCAGTGATGGTCATGTGACAAAGGCAGAGAGCAGTGATGTTCATGTGACAAAGGCAGAGAGCAGTGATGTTCATGTGACAAAGGCAGAGAGCAGTGATGGTCATGTGACAAAGGCAGAGAGCAGTGACGTTCATGTGACAAAGGCAGAGAGCAGTGACGTTCATGTGACAAAGGCAGAGAGCAGTGACGTTCATGTGACAAAGGCAGAGAGCAGTGATGGTCATGTGACAAAGGCAGAGAGCAGTGATGGTCATGTGACAAAGGCAGAGAAAAGTCAAAGGCTGAAAGCCATTGCATGGGAAAGAAATCTCTCTGTGTTTTTTTTATTTTTTTTTATTATATATATATATGCGTTTAAAAATGACGTATATGTTAAAGTTCCTTTGTTTAACATGTTTAGGAATCACAGTAACCAAGCATGTCGGCAGATATACTCACCCTCTTTGCAGAGTCCATAGTCAGCTAGTTTCACGTATCCATCAGAGTCCAGTAATAAATTATCCAGCTTTAGGTCCCTGGGAGGAGTCAAAAAATCACATCAGACACCACTGTTTCCATAGTACTGTGACATTACAAGGTGGAAAGGAGGAACGTTTTTACTGGCGCTGGGCCTCAGAACAATAGTCCTCCATTTTATGACCCCAACAGCCAGAGCCTTCCATATGCAGTAGGGTTGCCACCTGGCCAGTTGGCATCAGTCTATGGAGACCATACCAAGGCCAGTATTTATTTGAAGAAAAGGTGGCAACCCTAGTATCCAGGTTACTTCCATCTGAATATCACCTACTTCTCCCCCATTCCAAACCATGCGACCATGCATCTGCTCCTCACCTGTATACAATATCTTTACTGTGCAAGAACTGCAGTCCCAGGAGTACACAGGCAGCATAGAACCTGGGGAAAAGAACATGGTCATATTAGACAAACCAACAGAACTGTATGAGATTCCTAAAAACAAATAGAAATAGTGAAGTTGAAATCAATTGTTTCTCTTTCTTAGGAAATTGCCATGTTAATTCAACAGGACCTATATTTTAGGTGTGCATGCTGTAGATTATCAAATACACCCCGTGCATCTACTTTCTGTATTTTGAAGGATACTGCTGGCGGATTTGCTGTCTCCGATAGAAAACCACTCGGTTTTCTATCACAACTTTGCATTATGCCTTAGTTCGACTTTGTGTTATTTCTTAAAGGGACAGTCTAGTCCTCAAACTCACTTTGGTGCAGGATGCAGATAACTGCTTGTATAATGCACAGGCTTTTATCCCTGTGGGATTTGATTTTTTTTTTGTTTTTGTTTGTTTGTTTTTTATAACATTTCCCAACGAAGGGAGTGTTTGGGGGACCATAAAGTTTACTTGGGGCGCAGCAGAGAGAACATCAACAGCACCTGTAGGTATAATAAATATGGTTTCTATACAGTGATATGAGAACCCTATACACATCTGAAGTGTACACCTTCCAAAAACATCATACTCACATGGCACGTTGCTGGCTGAACACTTCTGCGTGTATGTGCGTCATGAGATCTCCTCCGGCCATGTAATCCATTACGAAGCAGACATGCTCTGAAGTCTGGAAACAGCCCAAGAGACTGAGCAGAAATGGGTGGGAGGCGTTGCTGACCGCCACAAATACACGCTTCTCGCACAGGAGGCTGGTGGGGGGGGGACAACAGTAAAATAACAGCTAAACACTAATAAGAAGGTACTGGACGACACCAGGCTGATACATACAATTAAATGCGAGCGGTACATTCATTAGAAGGATGGAAGAGTTGGTAAACCAGACTTGTGAAGAGAGTGTATACTGTGCAGGAAAATGCTATTCATGGATGGAATGTATTCAATTGAATATAAATAGCTGATCTTATAAACTAAACGTAGACTCTTTGACCCAGACTTTGAAGCTACCCCTGACCTTCAGCTATTGGCACATACAAGAGATCCCTCAAAATAGATCTTTTAAACATGGACAAAGTGCTCATCCCGTTACACCGGAAACAGACTGCCCCCAGCCTTTAAGGAGTCTTTCAGGTCGGTAGAGAAGGTCTGGACACAAGAAAAACTTAATGCATACAGCAAGAGGTAAGGTCCTTGCTCATGAAAGGCGGTTGTTTGCATGAATTGAAGAATTCTTAGACTTAGTAGATACCTGCTGTACATTATTATCACCTTCAGCTTGACAATGCCCTACCCCCATTTATTGAGAGATGATGAAGCTCCCTCTCCAACAGAGCCTAAAGGCCTGCAAATATTGGATTGATCCACCTCAAATCTGCAACTATTCCACTTAAATACCTTTAATGTTAGCACAGATACACATGTTGTACTTCGTGACATTGGCAGGACTTATAATGTTAGATTTCTGTTTATATTTCTGTTGTCCCGTCCTACTTACCCCCTCTATGTACTCCTTTACTCCCATCCACCTTTATTAGACCATCTCACGGTATAATATGAGTTGTTGATGTAACTTTATTGATAAGTTAAAGGGACTCTATTCACTCACCTTTCCACCTCATCCCTGGCTATGATGTCTCCTTTCTTCAGGGCTTTAATAGCAAATAATTCCCCGGTTTGTTTGTACTCGGAAAGCAGAACCTACAAGGGAGAGAGAGTGATAAAGTCATACTGCAGAAAGACAGACAAATAACAAACAGGGCTTGCTTAGGACGCACTTCCACCTTTGGAGATCCATGTAACATATCCAAAAGGGAAGAAAAACTCCACTAGCACCCCCCAGAGGCTGCCACATACATACACGTGACATGGAAGTGGTACAACAAATACTATTACCAGGCAAAGTCAGAACAGGGTATGAGAACAGAATATACTATAATATGGAGAGACAGCTAGAAAACCGAACATACAAAAGACATACTATAATCCATTAGAGAGAACTAGAGAACAGGTCATAGGAGAGATACCTACTATAACCTGTACATCTAAAGAACAGGGCATTACAAAGACAGAGAGGGAGAGAAAGCAAACATAGAGGAAACAGTACATCATGCAAGAGAGAGAGAGAGAGGAAAAAGATGACCAGAGACAGGCAAAGAGATATCCTTAAATTCGACTGAGAAAAAAGACAAGTAGAAAGGGACAGCGCAAAAGACAGCCCCCTACTTCCAAACCGGAGAATTTAAATAAGAGATCTGTAGAATGAAACCTATGTTCAGTGTGATGCAGTGCAATCTAGGGTGTGATTCCTAATCTGCTGTACTAACCTTTCCAAAGTGACCTCTGCCCAGCACAGCCATCAGCTTGAAATCATCTATACCCAGCTGAGAGACACTCGGTGTCCTGTAAGAAAGGGAGGCGCCCAACACACAGATTGATTATATAGAAACATAGAATGTGTCACTGGCAGATAATAACCATCTAGTCTGCCCAATTATCTAAATATGTTTATTGGTCCCCAGTTCCCTATCTTATAGCTAGGATAGCCTTGTGCCTATCCCACGCATGCTTAAACCCCTTCACTGTGTTTACCTCTACCACTTCCGCTGGAAGGCTATTCCATACATCCACTACCCTCTCAGTAAAGTAATACTTCCTGATATTACTTTTAAATCGTTGCCCCTCTAATTTAAGACTATGTCCTCTAGTTGTGGTAGTTTTTCTTCTTTTAAATATACTCTCTTCCTTTACTGTGTTGATTCCCTTTATGTATTTAAATGTTTCTATCATATCCCACTGTTACGTCTTTCCTCCAAGCTATATATGTTATATATAGATCTATAAGGGTATAGGACACTTATTCGCAGCCATTTCACAGCTGACAGTACAGTGCGGCCGTTTCACCGATGCAGTTCAACTCTGAACTGTCAGCACTTACAAATAGACAGTAGTAAAGCCCCCTAATAAAGTAACCTGTCCTAAAACTAACCACAAACCCCAATACTGACCCGAACCATAAGACTAATCCTAATAGTAACCGCTACTACTAACCCCGAACCCTAATACCAACCCTAAAACTAACTCCTAACCACCCTACTCTAATACTGACCCCTAACCCTAAGACTAATCCTAACACTAACCCTGAACCATAATACTAATCCTTATACTAAACCCGAACCCTAATCCTAATAATAAGCCCTAATACTAACCCTGAACCCTAATCCTAATAATAAGCCCTAATACTAACCCCAAACCCTAATCATAATAATAAGCCCTAATACTAACCCCAAACCCTAATCCTAATAATAAGCTCTACTACTAACCCCGAACCCTAATACTAATCCTTATAATAAGTCCTAATACTAACCCCGAACCCTAATACTAATAATAAGCCCTAATACTAACCCCAAACCCTAATCATAATAATAAGCCCTAATACTAACCCCAAACCCTAATCCTAATCCTAATAATAAGCTCTACTACTAACCCCGAACCCTAATCCTAATCCTAATAATAAGCTCTACTACTAACCCCGAACCCTAATACTAATCCTAATAATAAGTCCTAATACTAACCCCGAACCCTAATACTAATCCTAATAATAAGTCCTAATACTAACCCCGAACCCTAATCCTAATCCTAATAATAAGCTCTACTACTAACCCCGAACCCTAATACTAATCCTAATAATAAGTCCTAATACTAACCCCGAACCCTAATCCTAATCCTAATAATAAGCTCTACTACTAACCCCAAACCCTAATACTAATCCTAATAATAAGTCCTAATACTAACCCCGAACCCTAATACTAATCCTAATAATAAGCTCTACTACTAACCCCGAACCCTAATAATAATCCTAATAATAAGTCCTAATACTAACCCCGAACCCTAATACTAACAATAAGCCCTAATACTAACCCCAAACCCTAATACTAATAATAAGCCCTAATACTAACCCCGAACCCTAATCCTAATAATAAGCCCTAATACTAACCCTGAACCCTAATCCTAATAATAAGCTCTACTACTAACCCCAAACCCTAATCCTAATAATAAGCCCTAATACTAACCCCAAACCCTAATACTAATAATAAGCCCTAATACTAACCCCGAACCCTAATCCTAATAATAAGCCCTAATACTAACCCCAAACCCTAATCATAATAATAAGCCCTAATACTAACCCCAAACCCTAATCATAATAATAAGCCCTAATACTAACCCCAAACCCTAATCCTAATAATAAGCCCTAATACTAACCCCAAACCCTAATCATAATAATAAGCCCTAATACTAACCCCAAACCCTAATCATAATAATAAGCCCTAATACTAACCCCAAACCCTAATCCTAATAATAAGCCCTAATACTAACCCCAAACCCTAATACTAATCCTAATAATAAGTCCTAATACTAACCCTGAACCCTAATACTAATCCTAATAATAAGTCCTAATACTAACCCTGAACCCTAATAATAATCCTAATAATAAGTCCTAATACTAACCCTGAACCCTAATACTAATCCTTATAATAAGTCCTAATACTAACCCCGAACCCTAATACTAATCCTAATAATAAGTCCTAATACTAACCCTGAACCCTAATACTAATCCTTATAATAAGTCCTAATACTAACCCTGAACCCTAATAATAATCCTAATAATAAGTCCTAATACTAACCCCGAACCCTAATACTAATCCTTATAATAAGTCCTAATACTAACCCTGAACCCTAATACTAATCCTAATAATAAGTCCTAATACTAACCCTGAACCCTAATACTAATCCTAATAATAAGTCCTAATACTAACCCCGAACCCTAATACTAATCCTAATAATAAGCTCTACTACTAACCCCGAACCCTAATAATAATCCTAATAATAAGCTCTACTACTAACCCCGAACCCTAATACTAATCCTAATAATAAGCCCTAATACCAACCCTGAACCCTAATACTAATCCTTATAATAAGCCCTAATATTAGCCCTAATAAGTGCCTAATACTAAGCTCTAATAACTAACGCTGCAACTAACCTTTAGTGAGTAATCGGTCCTTTAGGAGTAAGCAAAACCCACAGGAATTCACTGTCCGAACCGTATGTGGCATAGGTCAGGATGTAGTCCGTGGAAATTGCCCATTTTGTGCCATATTGGGTAGCTAGACTGTGGATTTCTCTGCAGTTTGGCTTTATGCCCTGATCTGACTCGACTTTGGTCCAGATCAGGGCATAATGAAGTGACCAGTAATCATACAGCAAATTATAAATGTGTCTTTTCATTTATTTCCTTTTTTTAGGACTTTATGGTCACTATGCCACTTATTTGTTATCAGCTTGTTATATTTGTTTGCTGATAGATTCACAGTGCTGTGCAATGTGTCATTAAAGGGACTTTATCACCTAAACATTGTTTTTACTCTGCATTTAGCGAATAACAAATGATTGAAAGGGATCAACACGGGGGGCAAAAGAGAACAACATGTCCATCCATCAATTACACCCAACCTATCTATTTAATGGCTACGCCAGCTAAATTGCTTAAAAGCATCCTCAGAAGACAACGTTGTTGGACCAAGATGAGCAAGCACAACCCCAAGCATACCAGGACATTGCTCCCTTCTAATAAGGCTACAAAAGCCTGCCATGACCCCGGCCAGAGTTCCACAGGCCCACAACCAAACTGAGTTCATTGGAAAATGAACATTTCACCCGGCGACCTGACCAAGTGAGGCGACCTGACCAAGTGAGGCGACCTGACCAAGTGAGGCGACCTGACCAAGTGAAGCAACCTCTCCACCAATTTAGTGGGTAGCAGATTTATGTTTAGCACCGCCTCTGCTACCCACTGAATCTCATGCGGTTTCTACCATCACCTCTACCACCATTACTTAAATGGTTTGTTCTTTGTACTGCTCCAAGCCTCAAGCAGACAGACTGTAAACCAACCTCTTGGTCCCTTAAAGGGACTTGATAAGTCCCATTAAGGATGAAACAGTCGTCTGTGAGTGGTGACCTGGCTTCTGCACCTCTGTCCTGGGCTATGAAAGCTGTCTTGTTCAGAGTACATCTGCTACAAGGTGTCCATGTTTAAAATGGATTACGAGGCAAAAGGTGATCATTGTTGACTGGATTTGCATATGCCTACCCAGAATCCCTTGCAGTGGTGGTAGCACTGTAAATGAGTGATTCTGTGGGGGTGGGGGGCAGCCTTCTGGTCTGGTATGTGTAAATGTATGTTTAGCATTGCCTCTGCTACCCACTGAATTTCGGGTGGAGAGGTTTTACCATTCTTGTTACAACACCATTACTTAAATGGTTTGTCAATTATATATGCAGCATGTTTCTATTTTGTAATGGCCAGGAGATGGCGCTGTCTGCTTGTATTGCTGTAATTACAGCAGGCAAGCCTATAACACAGTATCTCAGTTCTTATGTACATTACTAAGTATTAGCATAGCTTTATAGCAAAATTGCAAGCCAATATGCAGAGAGAAAAACATGTTTTGTCTGTGGTGTCTCCTGTGTCTCCTGTTTATGACATCACCTGTGGCTTGGTATGCAAATTTCCCCTTTAAAAGTATTTCATTAGCAAAGACAGGAGACACCCCAGACTTAAAACAAGTTTTCCTCTTTATTTAGGCATTTGTTTGCAATTTTGCTAACATGACCATTTTCATCTTTTGTTTCTTCTCAACGTTCACATTATAAATGATATTTAGGTTTACTGAGAAACCGATCAACAGGACAGCGACAGTGGCAAAACTTTTTTCAAAGAGCTGATTGTATTATATAATTACAAATTTACAGGATTGATAGGCAGATCAGTACTAAGCCTGCAAGGCCAAACCACAAAGTAGTCGCTGATCTCGCAGATAACAGACAGGAAATCCTGTGACAAAATCTGTAGGAAAACAAGCCACGCCACTTCACCAGTCCTTTGCCTGGCTGGCCCTGTGATCCAAGAGGACTGAGGAACTGGAAGGTCCTCCAAACTGCTGGAAAACAACTCCAACCACCCTCAGCCAGACATGTAAATCGAAGCAATTTGCACAATAGTGATTGGATAGTTACTAACCGCCTCTGGCTTTCTCTCCTCGGTACCGGCGTTTGTTTCCCCACCTGGGTCTCGACCTGCTGACAGGAAAAGACAATGTAATATGGTGCATGAAAAGACAATGCAATATGGTGGAGGAAATGACAATGCAATATAGTGCAGGAAAAGACAATGTAATATGGTGCAGGAAAAGATAATGTAATCTGGTGCAGGAACAGACAATGCAATATGGTGCAGGAAAAGATAATGTAATCTGGTGCAGGAACAGACAATGCAATATGGTGCAGGAAAAGATAATGTAATCTGGTGCAGGAAAAGTCAATGTAATATGGTGCAGGAACAGACAATGCAATATGGTGCAGGAACAGACAATGCAATATGGTGCAGGAACAGACAATGCAATATGGTGCAGGAAAAGATCATGTAATCTGGTGCAGGAAAATACAATGCAATATGGTGCAGGAAAAGATAATGCAATATGGTGCAGGGAAAGATAATGTAATCTGGTGCAGGAAAAGACAATGTAATATGGTGCAGGAAAAGTCAATGTAATATGGTGCAGGAACAGACAATGCAATATGGTGCATGAAAAGATAATGTAATATGGTGCATGAAAAGTCAATGTAATATGGTGCAGGAACAGACAATGCAATATAGTGCAGGAAAAGATAATGTAATATGGTGCAGGAAAAGACAATGCAATATAGTGCAGGAAAAGATAATGTAATATGGTGCAGGAAAATACAATGCAATATGGTGCAGGAAAAGATAATGCAATATGGTGCAGGGAAAGATAATGTAATCTGGTGCAGGAAAATACAATGCAATATGGTGGAGGAAATGACAATGCAATATCGTGCAGGAAAAGATAATGTAATCTGGTGCAGGAAAAGACAATGTAATATGGTGCAGGAAAAGACAATGCAATATAGTGCAGGAAAAGATAATGTAATATGGTGCAGGAAAAGACAATGCAATATGGTGCAGGAACAGACAA
Organism: Pelodytes ibericus; assembly: GCA_036172795.1. Taxonomy (NCBI): domain Eukaryota; kingdom Metazoa; phylum Chordata; class Amphibia; order Anura; family Pelodytidae; genus Pelodytes; species Pelodytes ibericus. The sequence continues at coordinate 206,648,756 of CM069858.1, read as the reverse complement.
TGCAATATGGTGCAGGAACAGACAATGCAATATGGTGCATGAAAAGATAATGTAATATGGTGCAGGAAAAGACAATGCAATATAGTGCAGGGAAAGATAATGTAATCTGGTGCAGGAAAAGACAATGTAATATGGTGCATGAAAAGATAATGTAATATGGTGCAGGAAAAGATAATGTAATATGGTGCAGGAAAAGATAATGTAATATGGTGCAGGAAAAGATAATGTAATCTGGTGCAGGAAAAGTCAATGCAATATGGTGCAGGAACAGACAATGCAATATGGTGCAGGAACAGACAATGCAATATGGTGCATGAAAAGATAATGTAATATGGTGCAGGAAAAGACAATGCAATATGGTGCATGAAAAGATAATGTAATATGGTGCAGGAACAGACAATGCAATATAGTGCAGGAAAAGATAATGTAATATGGTGCAGGAAAAGACAATGCAATATGGTGCATGAAAAGATAATGTAGTATGGTGCAGGAAAAGACAATGCAATATGGTGCAGGAACAGACAATGCAATATGGTGCAGGAACAGACAATGCAATATGGTGCATGAAAAGATAATGTAATATGGTGCAGGAAAAGACAATGCAATATGGTGCATGAAAAGATAATGTAATATGGTGCAGGAACAGACAATGCAATATAGTGCAGGAAAAGATAATGTAATATGGTGCAGGAAAAGACAATGCAATATGGTGCATGAAAAGATAATGTAATATGGTGCAGGAAAAGACAATGCAGTATGGTACAGGAAAAGAATGTTTACCACACGTGACATGTACAAGAAATCAGGTGCCAATGGTCATTGTATAAAGATACCAAATGGGAAACAGTAACTGTCGCTATAATATGGGTACTTTGCAGCCCTGACATGTTCCTTGAGATTTGTAGAATGTTTTTTTTATTTTTGGACATTTGCAGAGCTGCAAGCAACATTAAAGACCCCAAAACAAGCTTTATTACCACTCCTCATTTATGCCTTGCTAGCGATCATTTAAACATGTCTCCCTATCGCCCAACCCAAAATAAGGCTCAAGTTCCTTTGTGTTATTATTCCTGGTTCCCTTCTCCACCTAGAGAACAGAGCGCTGAATGGACCGTTTTTTGGCTAATACTGATAGACACCTGCTAAATTCAGCAGCCTGCACTCTCTGACTACGGTATTTTACAGAAAGGCCAGTAAAACGCTGGCTCGAGGCCAATGGAGTCAAGAGCAAGGATGGCAAGTCTATCTGTTATAGTCATCTTGACTGAGGACAATCCCCCTCAGCCAGGGTTAGGCACCAACATTGTCCATGCATATGTGAGAAAAATACTCTTAATTTTACTCCTAAACCTGGATATAAAATATGTATTAACCACTTAAAGAGGGGTTAATCGCCCATTTATCAGGGGCGTCCAATGTTTAACCCATGGGGCTCATCTGACAGCAAAGTATAACACAAATGACTTATCTACTCGTTCTCACTTTTGTACTAAATGTGTATACTACTTAAAAAAACAGCACATTTTAACAATCTCTATAGCATCACTGTTAATTATATATTTATATATATAATGTCATGCAGCCCACAATATATTTGCATTTTTGATCGCAGCCCCTGCTCTATATGATATTTAAAATCACACCAAATATTTATGTGATTAAAAAGGCTTTTGAAGGATGCTCCTATGGAACCAGGCTGCCATGTCCTAGAGATGGTTCTCTTTGACCAGACAGCACTGGTTTACTTCCTCTTTAAAATGCAACAAAACGTTTTTTGTTTGTTTTTTCAAAAAAAAAATATCCATTGCAAATAATATGAGGATAAACTACCAAGTATTTTTTTTTTTAAGATACATGCTAGTTCAGCCTCTGATTGGCAGCCATGATACTTTCCTGGAAAGCTTTTGCCAACTGTTAGTGCAGTGAGAGACCTTTGTTTTCACATGCCCCCAACAGAGGGAACATAAACTAGGGGGGCCTCCGCTCTGACTGGCTGACAACACTGTCCGCATGCACCAGCATCAGACGAGCTCTGCCTCAGCTGAGAGGCAGAGCTCAGAGTAAACCCGTGTGAAACTGAGAAGATAATCCAAATCAGTGGCAAAATTTGTTTTTAATTTTTGCTTCTATTAATGAAGCAAACAATATTGCAAATAAAAAAACTATAAACTCCAACAGATACATGCACATCAGCTTTAATATGCCCTGATATGTCTAGTTTTTTTCCACACTGAGATGATCTTTTAGAACATAATACAAACCTAAAAAAAGAGAAGTTTAAACAAATGTAATTTCTAGTGATAATGCAAATCATAGTCATTGTAATCATTGTAATAGTAACTCACCTCGTCTTTCGTTTCCTCAGCTGTTTCCAGTGTAAGAGATTTCAGTTGTAGCTCTCTAACGACCAATCAAAACAAAGAGTAAGACAGCCAATCAAAAACAAGGACCCAGCTAGAGAGCTAATCAGGGGGATAGGGCAGAAGCAGACACTGAACAAACAGACGGAAGACAAAAATCAAGACAGATTGGAAATAACCAGGAGAGATTATTAGTGGGAGAACCAAGTGCGTTAGGTGGACAGACTCAGTTGAGGATGGCCGCACAGAGAGAGGGATCACCAGAGAGAATAACAGTAACAGCCAATCAGAAGCTTGCATGACTTACGCTCCACTCTCTGCGGGGCTGTAGCTGCCGCTGTTTGCCGGAAATGTTCTGCGCAGCAGGCGGAGCCAAGTGGAAGGGTCTATGTTCATTTGTCTTGCGCGGATAAAAGCCTTGCCTGGGATGAGAAATAGAATTACACAATCAAACCCGTCGCAATTTAACCCCTGTGCCAAAAAAAACTATATTGACAAACTCCATGGTGAACATATGTCTGATTAGTCATTTTGGGGCTAACGTTCTACAAATGTAGCAATCAGCTGACACATTTCATAGGTTTCCACGGGATTGCATCAGTTTTTGAAAGATGTCCCTGTATTGCACTCTGTACATCACATTCTTACCATGCTCTTTGGAAAAGATCTTCTTCTGTCTGCGAAGCTTCGAAAATCTCTCAATCACTGGATTATAGAAGGCCACCTGAAAGAACATTGTATTATTACAGATAAAAAAAATAAAAAAATAATAATAATAATATATATATATATTTCTTTATTTACTGGCACCTAATTCTGCAGTGTATACATGTTTGGTAGTAAATGGTAAGTTCCTAAATTGGACACATGTGATTTCCTGGGACCTCTTTTTTAATTTGTTTCTTAATAATGATCTCTTAGTGGAGATACGGAGCCATGTCTGCCACTGACAAACAATTAATTAGGGAGATAGTTTGGAAATATAGTATAGTTGAAAATATCTCTATATCTCAGTACCTCACACTGTAGGATTCCCTGGGGCTCCACTTCAAGCCTTATTTCATGCTTTTGGTCATCCAAAAAATCCTCCAGCTTGATATATTTAATAGCGCAGAGTGAGCGGAAATCTCTCCGATATACCGAGACCTGCAGCTCACGAGCCTATACAGGGACACACAAAATTCCACATAGTGAGTCAGAAACAAACATATCTAAAGAGCAGCTTTGAGTTGCTTATGAATAGTATTGCACTAATGCTGAGCTCACTCCCAGCTTCACACAATGCTGAGCTCACTCCCAGCTTCACACAATGCTGAGCTCACTCCCAGCTTCACACAATGCTGAGCTCACTCCCAGGGTCACACAATGCTGAGCTCACTCCCAGCTTCACACAATGCTGAGCTCACTCCCAGGGTCACACAATGCTGAGCTCACTCCCAGGGTCACACAATGCTGAGCTCACTCCCAGGGTCACACAATGCTGAGCTCACTCCCAGCGTCACACAATGCTGAGCTCACTCCCAGCTTCACACAATGCTGAGCTCACTCCCAGGGTCACACAATGCTGAGCTCACTCCCAGGGTCACACAATGCTGAGCTCACTCCCAGGGTCACACAATGCTGAGCTCACTCCCAGCTTCACACAATGCTGAGCTCACTCCCAGGGTCACACAATGCTGAGCTCACTCCCAGGGTCACACAATGCTGAGCTCACTCCCAGCTTCACACAATGCTGAGCTCACTCCCAGGGTCACACAATGCTGAGCTCACTCCCAGCTTCACACAATGCTGAGCTCACTCCCAGCTTCACACAATGCTGAGCTCACTCCCAGGGTCACACAATGCTGAGCTCACTCCCAGGGTCACACAATGCTGAGCTCACTCCCAGGGTCACACAATGCTGAGCTCACTCCCAGGGTCACACAATGCTGAGCTCACTCCCAGGGTCACACAATGCTGAGCTCACTCCCAGGGTCACACAATGCTGAGCTCACTCCCAGGGTCACACAATGCTGAGCTCACTCCCAGCGTCACACAATGCTGAGCTCATTCCCAGCTTCACACAATGCTGAGCTCACTCCCAGGGTCACACAATGCTGAGCTCACTCCCAGCGTCACACAATGCTGAGCTCACTCCCAGCTTCACACAATGCTGAGCTCACTCCCAGGGTCACACAATGCTGAGCTCACTCCCAGGGTCACACAATGCTGAGCTCACTCCCAGCTTCACACAATGCTGAGCTCACTCCCAGCGTCACACAATGCTGAGCTCACTCCCAGCTTCACACAATGCTGAGCTCACTCCCAGGGTCACACAATGCTGAGCTCACTCCCAGGGTCACACAATGCTGAGCTCACTCCCAGTGTCACACAATGCTGAGCTCACTCCCAGCTTCACACAATGCTGAGCTCACTCCCAGGGTCACACAATGCTGAGCTCACTCCCAGGGTCACACAATGCTGAGCTCACTCCCAGCTTCACACAATGCTGAGCTCACTCCCAGGGTCACACAATGCTGAGCTCACTCCCAGCTTCACACAATGCTGAGCTCACTCCCAGCTTCACACAATGCTGAGCTCACTCCCAGCGTCACACAATGCTGAGCTCACTCCCAGCTTCACACAATGCTGAGCTCACTCCCAGGGTCACACAATGCTGAGCTCACTCCCAGGGTCACACAATGCTGAGCTCACTCCCAGGGTCACACAATGCTGAGCTCACTCCCAGGGTCACACAATGCTGAGCTCACTCCCAGGGTCACACAATGCTGAGCTCACTCCCAGCTTCACACAATGCTGTAATATACGTATAGCCCCATAACATGCCACCTTTTTCTCTTTTCATTTTTTTTCTTCCCCTCTTCTCCTGGCCTTTCTACTGCCACCTATTTTTTCTCACCCGTTCCAAGTTCAGTTTAAAGATCTGGTCCCACGTATCTCGTCCTTCCGTTTTCCAGGCTGTCTGTCCAACAACTACATTATCCAGTCGCAGGACAACACTCACCTCATCTGCAGACACAAAGAGACAGTACTATAGGTACTATTTTACTCACATAACCTGATCTTTATGAAGAATAAATTAGCTAAACACAATATTCACAAAGCAGTGAACAGTGGTGAATTGACAACTAAATTACAAGATCTGGCATTTGTAGCTGACAAGTCTGAGAATAATATAATGTAATTTTATTTACTGGACAGTTCATCGCTGCGGCTCAGGCTGGCTGAGCGTGAATACATGTTTTTTCCACTGCGCGTCCGCAGACTCCGCCCCTCCAAGGGGCTGTTGCCTGGTAACCAGACAGGGGAGCTCCGTGTGCGTCCAGGGACAGAGTCCAAGATGTTACAACAGCCTAAAATCCGGACCTCTAGTACACCTGAGGGAAGGAAATGGAAGATAAAGTCAGGTATGAAAATAGTGGAACAGTCAGTGACCTCAGCGCTGCATTTGGAGGAGAAGGTTCTATTCACTTGTTCCCCATGTTTATGACTACTTGAAAATTCTACAGGCAGGACTTCCTACTTTAACTCCACCCACTAGCCTGCTTTTGAAAATTCTGGGTGTACAGTTGTACGCTCAGAATCGTGCTTTTTCAGCAATTCACACAATGGGACCTGTATATTCACTAATAGTGAACTGAGAAGTTAACTGCAAAAAAAGGCAGGCATTAATAATAGGTGAGTTGATTAATATAGACATATTAGAGAATTTGGCCATTTCCGTTATTACTGAAAATAATGGTGAAAGCACTGAGCTTCTGTATTAATCACACGCAGTCAGTCCTCATTATTCTCCATAGAAAAGTATTGAGGGAAATATCTACAGTAAGTACATTTTGCAGATATATATATATATATATATATATATATATATATATATGTGTGTTTATAATGTAAGCTTTAATATGCATTAATATTTGAGCCCAGAGTGACCAAAGATACATCTTTCTTTTTATTTGTATGTTTGCAATTCTGGTCACCCTAACTATAGACCATCAAATAGATCAGCTTTTATTCTTGTTTTTCACAATATAAAAAAATGTTTAGGAGATGGAATACCTGTACGAAGTTACTATAAGTGATAGCAACTGACTCTTGTTCCCTGCAATGACCACCCCATTAAAAGCCGTTTGCTGAGTGTGACACACAATCAAATGATCTCTCACACGCTTTCCATGCACACTGTCACAGGTATTGATATAACAGCCATAGCCTGCATACTGGATCTATCTCCTTGGAGGCATAGAGACACAGGCAAGCAGTTTGGGGACACAGATGCTGTTTAGGGGCTAAGATGGCAGATAGAAGCTATTTGTGGTCTAAAGAGAGAAGGTGTTTGTGGACTAAAATAGCACAGCAAAGCTGTTTGTGGGATAAGACTAAAACAGAAAAGCTGTTTGGGGGTTAAGATGGCCCAGATAAGCTGTTTGGAGGCTAAGATGGCCCAGAGAAGCTGTTTGGAGGCTAAGATGGCCCAGAGAGGCTGTCTGGAGGCTAAGATGGCACAGAGAAGTTGTGTGGAGGCTAAGATGGCACTGGCAAGCTGTTTGGAAACTAAGATGACATTGGCAAGCTGTTTGGGGACACAATTGGCACTGAGAAACTGTTTGGTGGCAAAGCTGGCACTGTGGTTTCTAGTTATGCCCCTGGTTTATATGATTTATTATGTCACCTGTGAGAGGAGCCGGTTTGGAGATGGTACTGTAGGGAGTTGGTGGAGAGGTTGCACGAGTGGTGGGAGAGACACAAAGGGCCATTTCCTCACGCAAAAGACACCTCTTGGGGTGATCATGTGGTAACTTCTCAAGACATCTCTGAAGAGAGAGTGTTAGGAGATCCAGCCTCTGCCGAGATTCCGCCATACGTGCCTGGACCTGATCAACAAGAAGAAGAAAAAACATGGGGAGAGTGCACAAAAGAGGTCCACTGGTGCCACCAGTCCACAAAGGAAGACACGTCAGACAGACAGCAATAGTACATCATACACTGCCCAACTGAGCAAGGAGGAGACTGGGTTCTATTCACTAAACAGTGATCCCTGGTGAGTGGACAAATGAACTCCAAAAACATTTCATAATGCAATAATTTGTGTTACTCCCTTTTCCATTCACCAGCATTCATTCTTTAGAGAATAGACCCTGACACAAGCATTTCTATCACATTGTCATGTCATTTCAAAGTCATAACACAGCCTTGTATTGCATGTGTATTGTCTTGTATTTAAATGGGCAGTCCACACTAAATTATATAACAAGCTGGTCATCTTTCTAGGCCAGGGTAGGCAACCTTCAGCATGCCAGATATTGGGGCTACATCTCCCATAATGCTCTTACAGCCATAAAGGGAATGTAGGATTCACAGCATGTGGATTGCTGAAGCGTGCCTACCCCTGGGCTAGGACATTTTTTTTCTGGATGGAAACATCTTACATGGGTCTTGCCTTTCTCAAGCCCTCAGCGTGTAAAATGTGTTGGCTTTTGTTATTGTTATTGTTTAAAATGGGACTACATTGTGCTTCTTAGTTTCAAACCCCATAGTAATTCTAAACAAAGCAAAAAAAAACCAAAAGAAATACTAAGGATCACAACACGAGAACTACAAACAACTCAAAGACTTCACAAAATGGGAGATATGAGGAGCAGAAAGTGATGAGGTCACCTCATTAACAGCGCTCTTGTCCTGGGTCCTGGTGGTCCTGATCAGTCGCAGAGCATTTTCAGCACCTTCCAAAACAGCACGTTCCACGCGATAATGGTGCCGCAGCTCCTCGATACAGAGCTCCATGTGCGATAGCTCCAGCATTCCTGAGAAATATCAAGACATGTCAAAGGATGAGAGAGATGAGAGAGAGAGGCAAGCGCGACCCAGCCAAGCTAGGTAAGGAAATTTTGCCTTAGTATGTGTTAACCAACAAGCTTACAGACGTCTGATATTTTCAGTAGGCACCGTCTGTCTGTCTAATCATGTGATATAGGGCTCATATTGTCCAATTGGACATGGCTAGATCGCTCATTCTAGGCCTTGACATCACCAAAAAGGAATAATTTCAAAGAACTCTGTGACACTGTGATAAACTGGTCTTGGTACAGTTTTTTTAGTACTATGTATAATGTTGGTAGAACATAAAGCTAAATTAGCTCATCTAGTTAGGGTGGAATTTGGGGATTCACTAGAGGGGCAACGATTTAAAAGTAATATCAGGAAGTATTACTTTACTGAGAGGGTAGTGGATGTATGGAATAGCCTGCCAGCAGAAGTGGTAGAGGTAAACACAGTCAAGGATTTTAAGCATGCGTGGGATAGACACAAGGCTATCCTAGCTATAAGACCGGGAACGGGGGACTAATAAAAGTACTCAAAAAAAAAATTGGCCAGACTAGATGGACCGAATGCTTCTTATCTGCCGACACATTCTATGTTTCTAGGTTTCTATGTTACTGCGTAAATTTGATTTGGGATATAGTGCTGGAGAGAGGGAATATGGAAATGTGAGTTTAAGATGGATATAGGAACAGATTGTGACAACAGATAAATCCATTCAGGCCATTTGGGCTGTCCCTTTAAAATCTTCATACTTAGCGTTCCAGGATAACCTTATGCAAATTGTAGGTACAAATATAGAGATTCAGACAGAGAGGGTATGAAACACTAGAGTCTTCCAAAATATCTCAAGTACATTAAAGGGCAATTAAACAAGTCACCCTTCTTCTAAGTAAACCAGACGTGTATCTTTGAAAAATTCTATCATTCAGTTGCACAGGCAAATTCTTCAAACTCGACTACCTTGGCCTAAAGTTTGAAATTCCCATCTCAATTCCCTACAATTTTCTCTCTATTGAGTAGACCCTATTTGTTTCCCAACTATTGGAGTCTCCCCCAGCTGTCCTGATCCCATGCAGGCTATTCACTAACCGTGAGCTGATTTACCTGTGCTGAAGCAGCGGTAGCCTTGAAAAAGTAACAAGTAGAGTTAAGCTTTTCAACAAAAATGTCAACTACAAGTTTGAAAACTCAAATGGGGGGGGGGGGGGGTGGGCGGGGGTACTCACTAAAAGAGAATGGACAAAATATATGGTATTATCAATAGTTGAGTTGGAGAATGTGTCCAACTCGACTAGTAATGACTGATTGTTTTTAGTAAATAGCCCCACATGTCAAATATTGTCTTAAATCGTCCTCCTTCTCACCGTGGCCTCTTACTAAGGCACAGCCACTTTCCCTGGTTACTGATCCACCTTCGCTCACTCTCAGATCATTACTATTTCTTGTCCACCTCCGAGAACCAGCTTGCCGGGCGTCTTACCTGCACCCGTGCCTGTAGTCTCCTGTGTGGCTTTGCGGATCTGCGTTCGGAGATTGTGTATCTTGGTGTCACTGTCGGATAACATCTGCTGCGTGGCCGAGAGCAACTTCTTATCCTGTCACACAATGAAACAGTCACACAACAACACCTACCGCCTACCGCCATTATCTTAACCAACCAATGGGGGTTATGTATACAAACTCCCGCACTGCAAAGTGTCGGGTGATTTATAAAAAGGCGCAATCACTGTTTGTTATGTAGCAACGAGCGCCGACCCAACATAAATTTAAGCTTTCAGTGTAGATAACACAGATCCACGAAATTTGCCGGGAGTCTGCTTTATACAGATTGCACTAGTATTTGGAGCAAACTGGGTGTGCGCCATGTGTATACATGACCCTCCTCCCCCCTATATTTTCGATATCCTACACACCTTTTGGGGGGCTGTGTATAAAAGTGTCACTGTGAAAAAAATGCAATAAATGCACTGTGCACCCATACAACATATAATCTTAATAATTTGAAACATTTTTAATAATTTTTAAAAGCACCTAGCTTAGATGAAAAATTATTGGAGATTTAGTCACAATATATGGCCATATTTTGCTTAGCCCACCACTACTCCAAAGTACTCCAAACTTGGTGAGTCCAATCTCTAGCTACTTACTTGGAATGAATCTCTCTGACAATCTGTCTTGAACTAGAATTTATACAAATCTCACTGGACACCATATACAGAGCACCACTTTGGCGTAGTGGTGGGCTAAGCAAAATATGGCCATATATTGTGACTAAATCTCCAATATTTTTTCATCTAAGCTAGGTGCTTTTTAAAAATTATTAAAAATGTTTAAAATTATTAAGATTATATGTTGTATGGGTGCACACTGCATTTATTGCCTTTATTGTAAAAATTGTGGTCGCCTTAGTGGTGCTCTGTGCAACATATGCCGGTTCTTGGGTGCTGTCCAAACCATTGTTTTTGCATATTAACTGTGAAAAAAATGACACAAATAAAATATGCCCGTACAGGTAAAATGCTTTCCAGAGCCCAAAAAAATGGCGGTCGTCTCTCCAAATATGAAAATTAGCCTAAATACAGCGTGAAAATGGTCTCAGAGGCGTTGAGTTTGAGCCAAAAATTCTACTCTACTCCCTGTGTAGAGAATGTGGAAAAAAACAAAAAAAATACATTTGTTTGCTTCTTTTCCCCCCCTTTATAAAAAAAAAATCCATTCAGAAATACACTTAATACATAACTCACAGGCGTGGGCGATGCAAGCTAGATTGTGCTTACAGTTACAAGACGCTCCATTACTTAGACATTACCTCCAGTGCTCTCTCATTTGTTTCACGCCCCCACCTCTAGTAATGTTTCTTGCCCCCCACACAACTGCATTGGTAATGAAGCAATAGTCTACTGAACGACATTCTACAGAACGTGTGGCAGATCTTTAAGGGAAGGCTGTGTTCTCACCAAAAGAGCTTACAATCGTTTTAAGCAGACTAACGCATTGTTTCCACCTTCTCCATTTCCTTGTGACAGAAACAAAGGGGGCATATTCACTAGAAAGTGAGTTGCAGGTGAGATGAACATTTACATTTTATCTAATACATTGTGCAGGGAAACTCATCATGTCTGTCCCTTCACTATGTATATTTAAACTGGTCAGCTGAAATGTTCATCTCACCTCATCTCACCTTTTAGTAAATTAGCCCCAAAAGTGAGCCCAAAAAAGGGCATCTTTTGGAAGTGGCTATTGTACCCAGACACAATGGGGGTTATGGATAAAAGGTCAATTTTGGGGCATAATTGTGGAAAAGTGGAACATTCCACTGATTTCCATGGCAACTGTTCTACTTTTAGAACTTTGACCTTTATTTTATTTTTTTTTAAAGGCCCAAAGTAGCATTATTTTATTTTTAATAGCTATCCATACTTAAAAACATTTCCAAGCGGTGATGCCGGTTGCACATGAACATTTAACGCATCACTGATTTTTCCATGTGCCACACTGGATAGCCAGCTACTCTTTTTCCAAGTTTTTTCCATCCGGCAGATAACGTCCCATGGCTTTATAATACAATGTCATACACGGCTCATGCCCACATCAGCCTCTTTTGTCACAGCTGACCGTCGTTTACCACTAGCCGCTGTACTTTTTGCTGTCTCACCTTTGCGCCTCCCTGGATGTACATCTGTAGCATGTTTTCCGCCCCCTGTCTCACTTTCATCTCAATGTTCAATTGACGCTGTAATCCAGACACCCGAGAAAGCTGCGCCTGGCTCAGAAGCCCTGAGGATTTTGGGAGATGGCGTTATGAGGGTTGGAAAATATGGGATACAATATATTGGAGCTCTACTCGCTAACAAATACTACGTCCCTATGGCTGAAGGGCTGTGTAGTATGCACAAACCCTCAAATAGATGCCGGGGGGCTTGAAACCTCTGCATAGCGCATGGTGAGAGGCATAAAAGTACATTACAAGACATTACGCGTGTCGCACACCTGGCATCAAACAACGTTACAAGACACCCACACGCATTTCACGTACCTGGCACAAAACAACTTGACAAGACAGCCACACTTTTTTATGTACCTGGCATCAAGCAACGTTACAAGACAGCCACACGCATTTCACGTACCTGGCATCAAACAACTTTACAAGACAGCCACACGCATTTCACGTACCTGGCATCACACAACGTTACAAGACAGCCACACGCATTTCACGTACCTGGCATAAAACAACTTTACAAGACAGCCACACGCATTTCACGCATATGCTGCTTAATCATAAGTTTAAATGTGAAATGCATAAAGGTACCTTGTAAAGTAGTTTTATGCCAGGCACGTGAAACGCGTAATGTTGTCTTGTAAAGTAGTTTTATGCCAGGTTAGTAAAACGCGTAATGTTGTCTTGTAAAGTAGTTTTATGCCAGGCACGTGAAATGCGTAATGTTGTCTTGTAAAGTAGTTTTATGCCAGGCACGTGAAAAGTGTAATCCGTTTGGGTTTTTTTGCTCTCCCTAAGCCAGTAACTCAGGTGAACTGACAAGGGAACTGCAACATTGGCTATATGGGAAATTTCTCCAACTTGTCTTTCTCTCTAATGACTATTAATGACTGATTTTGTATTACTTTGTCTCAATATATTCTACTGTTTAATAAATCTACAGATATAGCCTTATATTACAATAATCCGATATACTGTGTCATATAAAAATAAACAATAGTAAAACACCAACCCAAAGTGTATAACTGCCAGCCGGTCAAGAAGAAGGTTAACCAGGAAGCAGGACAAGCAACTCAAGGGAGCCCCCCCTAAAATCAGAGGGGCTTATAGAAAAAAAATAAACAACTCAAAGGACAGCACTTTGATGTTATAATAAAGTGTTAATATGTAATAAGATGAGAATACAGGAATATATATAAATAAAACCAAATTGCCACCAATGCCTTAAGGCAGAGGTCTGCCCCCCCCCCCCCCCCCCAAACTTGTGGCTTATAATTTACCTCCCTTGGGATCCGGAGAAGTTGGAGATGCATCAAGGTCTTCTAATTCCTGTTTCAGGGTCTCCAGCCTCCTCTCACAAGTTCTCAGCATGGTCTCTACGTTCCCCAGGTTCTTGCGCTCTGTCGTCGCTCTGCGAAGCCTCTCTGCCCCTTCTTTAATTTTCAGCTCCCTGCTTATTTCCTTCCTCAAACGCTCTCTCTCTTCCTCCATCCCCTGGTACTCTCCTCTCTCCATCTCCAATCGGTGTACCTCCAGAGCCAGCATCTCTTCGGTGGCTTCCCCTATTTTCTCTCTCCCACCTTCTGCCGGCATCCCTTCCCCTCCCCACATTCCCTGCACCTCCACCTTCTCTTCCTCTATCATTTGCTGCATGTCATATCTGTCCACTTCTTTTGTTCCTCCCTTCTCTCTGCAGGGAGTGCAAATGTTAACCTATGAAACAAATACATAGATTAAGAGGGGATTTAAATCATACAGACATCTAGACCAGCAAACATTCTTTTTATTTACAGTAATGGTGGAGAAAAAGCTGGTGAGACACAGTAAAAAATATCTATTCAAAATCAGATCAAAATGGGGCTAGACTAGAAGGTTAATAGTTGAGGTGAATAGTAAGTGAGTTGAAGTGAATGGCAGGTGAGTTGAAGTGAATAGCAGGTGAGTTGAAGTGAATAGCAGGTGAGTTGAAGTGAATAGCAGGTGAGTTGAAGTGAATAGCAGGTGAGTAACAAGTGAGTTAAAGTGAGATGAACATTTCATCTCACCAATTCAGCTATACATTGTGCAGGGACAAACCTGATGAGTTCACTCAGCAGGAGAACTAACCAGGTTTGTTACTACACAATGTATAGCTGAATTGGTGAGACGGAATGTTCATCTGACCTCAACCCACTTGTTACTCACCTCAACTCACCTGCTGCTCACACCCCATAGTCTGGACACATATACATGTGGTGCTGCCCTATCAGCAAATTAAGCAGCTAGTCAGGGATCCACTGTCAAATAACTAGCATAGAGAGACACTTGTTCTTCTAACAAGTATTTGTCCCTAGTATGAGGTTAAACTGGTACGTGCTTTTGACAGTTCATGCTAGTTTATCCTCTGACCTCCATTGAAAGCAGGCAGCACGGTAGGGTCGGTGACTGAATATCTACTAACGCAGAATGAGAGATCCATGTTTTTATATGGGATCAGCCGTTAAGAGAGACCCCTGCACAATCCAGACCCCTAGCATAGAGAGACCCTTGCACAATTCAGACCCATAGCATAGAGAGACCCCTGCACAATTCAGACCCCTAACATAGAGAGACCCCTGCACAATTCAGACCCATAGCATAGAGAGACCCCTGCACAATTCAGACCCCTAACATAGAGAGACCCCTGCACAATTCAGCCCCATAGCATAGAGAGACCCCTGCACAATTCAGACCCTTAGCATAGAGAGACCCCTGCACAATTCAGCCCCATAGCATAGAGAGACCCCTGCACAATTCAGCCCCCCAGCATAGAGAGACCCCTGCACAATTCAGCCCCATAGCATAGAGAGACCCCTGCACAATTCAGCCCCATAGCATAGAGAGACCCCTGCACAATTCAGACCCTTAGCATAGAGAGACCCCTGCACAATTCAGACCCTTAGCATAGAGAGACCCCTGCACAATTCAGACCCTTAGCATAGAGAGACCCCTGCACAATTCAGCCCCCCAGCATAGAGAGACCCCTGCACAATTCAGACCCTTAGCATAGAGAGACCCCTGCACAATTCAGACCCTTAGCATAGAGAGACCCCTGCACAATTCAGACCCCTAACATAGAGAGACCCCTGAACAATTCAGACCAATAGCATAGAGAGACCCCTGCACAATTCAGACCCCTAGCATAGAGAGACCCCTGAACAATTCAGACCCATAGCATAGAGAGACCCCTGCACAATTCAGCCCCATAGCATAGAGAGACCCCTGCACAATTCAGACCCCTAGCATAGAGAGACCCCTGCACAATTCAGACCCATAGCATAGAGAGACCCCTGCACAATTCAGCCCCATAGCATAGAGAGACCCCTGCACAATTCAGCCCCCCAGCATAGAGAGACCCCTGCACAATTCAGCCCCCCAGCATAGAGAGACCCCTGCACAATTCAGACCCTTAGCATAGAGAGACCCCTGCACAATTCAGACCCTTAGCATAGAGAGACCCCTGCACAATTCAGACCCTTAGCATAGAGAGACCACTGCACAATCCAGACACCTAACATAGAGAGACCACTGGACAATTTAGACCCCTTGCATAGAGAGACCCCTGCACAGTTCAGCTCCCTAGAATAGAGAGACCCCTGCACAATGCAGACCCTTAGCATAGAGATACCCCTGTACAATCCAGAACCCTGGCATAGAGAGACCCCTGTACAATTCAGACCCCTGGCATAGAGAGACCCCTGTACAATTCAGACCCCTGGCATTGGACGTCACTGGTGTAATTTCTCTATGGGTGGGTTCGAGGAAGCGATCTCCTACTTCTTGATTTCTATCCTTCTTAACCAGTGATAACTTCTAAATGAAACATGGTAGAAATGTAATTTAAATATAGATGAATGAATGCATTTTATTTCCTAAATGATTTGCCACCATCACATTTGCCCCTTTCTAAGATATTGTTGATCTTCCTCTGGCTAGTACAATTATACTGAGAATACCAAATTAACGTTCCCTTGCACGAATACCTAGTTCTGCAAGCCAATTTATTAAACTTTCACTGCAAAATATTTTTAACACTGGGAAAGATTAATTTGACAGCTGTGGAGAGATTCTGTGGATGAATAGCATTGCTTTGTAGGTGAACTCTGAATGTATCAAAATTCACGACTTCAGCTGGTAGTACGATGACATATCAAAGGATAATACAAATCTTATGAAGGGTTAAAGGTAGCTTTTTTTTTTTTAAGCATTTATTTATGACTTTACTTCCATTTTAGTCTTTCCTCAAAATATCACAAGTGCCCAGCTGCCTCCAGCTTCATTTTAAATGTTGCTCAATGTGGAGATACTTCCTCTTCCCTTTGTAGTTAAAGGAACATTAAACCTTTTGAATTAAGCAAGGGTTAAACAAAACATGTCCTGGAACTTTTAAGTAAACTCCCAACGTGTATTTTAATAGATACACGCGGGTTTACTATCAGCTATGTCTCACATGCGAGACACAGCAGTTCTTGTCAGAGCGAGAGCCCATAGTTTTTACATAGGTTCAGCAGGGGGCACCTAATTAAGATCCCCCTGCTGATCTCATGCAAAAACAAGGGTCTCTGTGCTAGCTTCCTATGGGAGCATGACAGCTGTCAGTCAGAGGATAAACTGGCGTGGACTATCAAATGTACACATTTATATATATTATTAGTACACATATATATATATATTACAATCAGGGGCAGACATCTTGGGTCACATGGGTCAGATCTTCCTTCATCTGAACCAAGATTCTGAACAAAATGTCAGCCCCCTGCAGAGCAATACAGGCACAGAGGGCTCAATAAGGTACTGTATTTGTATTTTTGACATTAAAGCATTTCTATTTAAAGTGCCTACACTGGATGTAAGGTTTCAGTTAAACATAAGTTACTTTTTTTTGCAGACAGTTTTCTTTAAAGTCCTGCTGTTTCCCGTTTCAAATCCAGTTTCATGTTTAAATGAACAGATAATAGATCCTGAGCTCAAATGGAAAAACCAATTAAAGTAGCTGCTTAAACTAGGATTAAGCGCTAACTGCGCGAAACGCGTTAGGTGCGCTTCATATTACTCCTTTCCCCCCGTTGGTGTCTTGATTTTATATATATTTTTTTCAATAAAGAAGATCGATTTTTTTTATCGTTGGTTGGTGTGCTGAGCGATTTGTTTCTGATCTTCCGTGGAGTTCCTTTTCCTTCTTCATGCATCATGTTTTAAATGACCCAACAAAACCTGTTTACCAACAATCCCATAAATAATCTAACACTTTATGGATGGGCTAGTATTAGTTTCTGTGTTACTAAAACATAATATTCTTGTTACTTTAAATATTTAAAGGTATGGTAATGTTTCAAATGTAATTGTCTACTGAACAGACCACCTAAGGTATGGTTAACTGTTTAACAGTGTATATACATACTACGCAAAATTTAAGATTGCCACTTTGGTGGGGAGGTTGAAGCTGTGCCAGGATAAGCCATTTAGAATTAAGTATTGCATTAAGAAAAAAAAAATATATATATATATATATGTTGATTATAAGAATTCAACATCACCAGGCATGTTTTGCAATCTTCTTCTATTATGTTGTATGTATTCATTTATTTATTTCGTCTTTAAGTATCTGTTTGGTAATATGTATTTAGTAAATCTATTTATTTATTCTATTCATTTATAAATTGTGTATTATTTACTTTTAAATTTATTGTATTAATGCATCATCAAATTTATCAGTAAAAAAATACGGGGTCACGTATACACACAAAAGCACATGCAGATTGCGCCAAATACTGGGGCAATCGGCGTGTGCGCCAATTTAAAAAGCAGACTAGCACCAAATTTTTTTTTGGGGGGGGGATGCCTGATTATGCTCAGGGTACCTCTCCCGCATCTGCAGAGTGTCAGGCATTATTAAAAAAAAGTGCATCTGCCATAATACATTTAAAAAAACGTTAAATGAGCCTTTTTATAAAACTCCCGACACTTTGGAGTGCGGTCGTTTTTATACGTGACCCCCATAGTATTTAGAATGCCCCACATTTATCATGGAGAAATATACAACGCATCTCCATTTTATTCTACGTGTTGTGTGCATTATCACTGCCACATGTTACTGCCACATGTTACATGCTGAGTGTACATTCCACCCTATAAATGTCACCAGATGTATTCTAGCAATATGCCACATTCACAAGATGGACTGCCATGTGGATCAATGATCATTGCTTTATTCACTTGCATTGTTAGTCCCATGGACTAATGCAGACATGTAAGATGGTTTTCTGCCTGTTTAGGTGAAAGGTACTTTTATTATTATTCAGACGTATTTGTCCTTTTGGAATCCTGCTCTATGTTTTCTAGACCTGGACCCAAGATGGCCGATGTACAGCTCTTGTCTTGTAGAATTCATTATAATTTGTCTTTTGGAATCTCATTTATCAAGATGTGCAGGACAAGTATTTAGCTATCACTAACATCACTTTGAGCAGTCTTGCTATTCTAATTACACAATGTCAGCTAATCTTATCTATTATAATCCTTTACTGCCCACCTTTAACAGTGTCCTTTTCAAACACTAAACTCTGTCATCATAGTCAGTTACTCACATACAGATATACAATGTTACACAAACAGCTACACACCATCACACATTTATATTTTCAAAGTATATACAGCCTGTATAACAGGGTAGATTTGCTGTCTCCTAAAAATAACTCAACACACAGCCATTAATATCTTAACCGTTGGCAACAAACGTGAGTACACCCCTAAATGGAAATGTCCAAATTGGGCCCAAAGTGTCAATGTTTTGTGTGGCCACCATTATTTTCCAGCACTGCCTTAATCCTCATGGGCATGGAGTTCACCAGAGCTTCACAGGTTGCCTTTGGAGTCCTCTTCCACTTCTCCATGATGACATCACGAAGCTGGTGGACGTTAGAGACCTTTCGCTCCCCCATCTTCCGTTTGAGGATGCCCACAGTTGCTCAATAGGGTTTAGGTCTGGAGACATGCTTGGCCAGTCCATCACCTTTACCTTCAGCTTCTTTAGCAAGGGAGTGGTCGTCTTGGAGGTGTGTTTGGGGTCGTTATCATGTTGGAATACTGCTCTGCGGTCCAGTGTCCGAAGGGAGGGGATCCTGCTCTGCTTCAGTATGTCACTGTACATGTTGGCATTCATGGTTCCCTCAATGAACTGTAGCTCCCCAGTGCCGGCAGCACTCATGCAGGCCCAGACCATGACACTCCCACAACCATGCTTTACTGTAGGCAAGACACACTTATCTTTGTACTCCTCACCTGGTTGCCGCCACGCACGCTTGACACCATCTGAACCAAATAAGTTTATCTTGGTCTCATCGGATCACAGGACATGTTTCCAGTAATCCATGTCCTTAGTCTGCTTGTCTTCAGCAAACTGTTTGTGAGCTTTCTTGTGCATCATCTTTAGAAGAGGCTTCCTTCTGGATGACAGCCATGCAGACCAATCTGATGCAGTGTGCAGTGTATGATCTGAGCACTGACAGGCTGACCCGCTGTTCTCTCTCTCTCTCCCCCTACCCTTCCTCTGTTCTCTCTCCCCCTCCCTTCCTCTGCTCTCTCTAATCCCCCCTCCCTTCCTCTGTTCTGTCTCTCTCCCCTCCCCTTCCTCTATTCTTTCTCTCTCTCCCCCCCCCCTCCCCTTTCTCTGACTGCAAAAGTGGATCCAGGGAGGGGGCGGAGTTCAATGGCTGAGAGGTGAAGCTCCACCCCCACCCTGTGAAGCGTCTTCTTCGCGGGGAGCCGCGAACAGCAAGAGAAAGTGCTGCTCGTGCTCCCCATGCGCTCGCACAGGTCGCAAACCCTAAGGCCGGCTCTGCTTGTAACACTAACGAGTCACATGACACCGGGGAGGGAAAATGGCTAATTTGGCCCAATATGGACATTTACACTTAGGGGTGTACTCACTTTTGTTGCCAGCGGTTTAGACATTAATGGCTGTGTGTTGAGTTATTTTGAGGGAACTGCAAATGTACACTGTTATACAGGCTGTACACTTACTGCTTGTAGCAGAGTGTCATTTCTTCAGTGTTGTCACATGAAAAGATATAATAAAATTTTTACAAAAATGTGAGGGGTGTACTCACTTTTGTGAGATACTGTATATAAACCATCACAGATATACAATGTTACACAAACAGCTATACACTGTCACACATTCATATATGCAAAGCCACACATACATATATACACCATCTCAGATACAGATCTACAATTTCACATAAACAGATATACACCATCACACATACAGATCTACAATGTCACACAAACAGATATACTCCGTCACACATACATATATACACCTTCACAGATACAGATCTACAATTTCACACAAACAGATATACACCATCACATATACACAGGGCCGGCCTTACGTGTTCCGGCGTCCTGTGCGGGCCTCCCCCGTGGTGCCCCCCCCCCCCCCATGCCTGTCTCTTTCCTCTCCCTCCATGTATGTGTCTCTTCCTTCCCATGTTTGTCCCTTTCCTCTTCCTTGCCATGTCTGTCCCTCTCCAACACCCCCATATCTGTTCTCTCTCCCCCTCCTCCCCATATCTGTTCTCGCTACCCTCCTCCCCATATCTGTTCTCGCTCCCCTCCTCCCCATATCTGTTCTCGCTCCCCTCCTCCCCATATCTGTTCTCGCTCCCCTCCTCCCCCATATCTGTTCTCGCTACCCTCCTCCCCATATCTGTTCTCGCTCCCCTCCTCCCCATATCTGTTCTCGCTCCCCTCCTCCCCATATCTGTTCTCGCTACCCTCCTCCCCATATCTGTTCTCGCTCCCCTCCTCCCCATATCTGTTCTCGCTCCCCTCCTCCCCATATCTGTTCTCGCTCCCCCTCCTCCCCCATATCTGTTCTCTCTCCCCTCCTCCCCATACCTGTTCTCTCTCCCCCTCCTCCCCATACCTGTTCTCTCTCCCCCTCCTCCCCATACCTGTTCTCTCTCTCCCCCCTCCTCCCCATATCTGTTCTCTGTCTCCCTCCTCCTCCCCATATTTGTTCTCTCTCTCTCCCCCTTCGTTTTCTTAACCCCCTGTTCTCTCTCCCTCCTGTTCTCTTCTCCCCCCCTTTCCCTGTTCTGTCTCCCCCCCTTCCACTTTTCTCTTTCCCCCCTTTCACTGTTCTGTCTCCCCCTCTTCCACTTTTCTCTCTCCCCCCTTCCACTGTTCTGTCTCCCCCTCTTCCACTTTTCTCTCTCCCCCCCTCCCCTTTTTCTTTCTCTTCCCCTCCCCCTGTTCTGTCTCTCCTCCGCTCCCCTTGTTCTGTCTCTCCTCCGCTCCCCTTGTTCTGTCTCTCCCTCCCCTTGTTCTGTTCTTTCTGTGAGGGGGCGGAGCTCACCGGGTGAGAGGTGTAGCTCCGCCCCCACCCTGATTCACGGGGAGCCGCGGGCAGCATGAGGATGTGCTGCTCGTGCTTTCCATACACCGTGATTGTGAAGGGTATCGGAAATCCGATACCCTGCATAATCACTATGTGTGGGGAGCGCGAGCAGCACATTCTCATGCTCCCCGCGGCTCCCCGTGAATCAGGGTGGGGGCGGAGCTACACCTCTCACCCGGTGAGCTCCGCCCCCTCCACTGGCAAACTTTTTTTTTTTTTTTTCGGCTGGGCGGGCGCCCCCTGTGGTGTAGCACCCTGTGCAATCGCACAGGCCCCTAATCCCTAAGGCCGGCCCTGCATATACAGATCTATAATGTCACACAAACAGATATACACAGTCACACATAGATATCTACAATGTCACACATACAGATCTACAATGTCACACATACAGATATACATTGTCACACAAACAGATATACACCAATACACATGCTGTACCATTACACATCGTCTGCACTTGTGCTGCTGAGAGGTATGCAGGACACAAACCAATCTCACAAAGCTGTATAAAGCTGGTGTCCCAGAGAACCAAAGCAACAAATCCGGACCGAGGGACAGGTATACACACACAGTTACACACACATAGTTTGAGAAACACAACGAGTTCAAGGTGTTGACTTGGCCTCCAAATTCCCCAGATCTCAATCCAATCGAGCA
Organism: Pelodytes ibericus; assembly: GCA_036172795.1. Taxonomy (NCBI): domain Eukaryota; kingdom Metazoa; phylum Chordata; class Amphibia; order Anura; family Pelodytidae; genus Pelodytes; species Pelodytes ibericus. Next base: position 206,626,771 of record CM069858.1, on the reverse strand, counting down.
TCTACTGGATGTGCTGGACAAACAAGTCCGATCCATGGAGGCCCCACCTCACACCTTACAGGACTTAAAGGATCTGCTGCTAACGTCTTGGTGCCAGATACCACAGCACACCTTCAGAGGTCTAGTGGAGGCCATACCTCGATGGGTCAGGGCTGTTTTGGCTGCAAAAGGGGAAATACACAATACCAGGCAGGTGGTCATAATGTTATGGCTGATCGCTGTATGTGGTCCATAATAATTATTCACAGACAGCTATGTGCTGATACACACATACACAGTAACACATGTGCTATGTACCATATACATACACTCCAAATTATCACACAGTATACACTGGCACACAGTAGACACATAAAGATATACAGCATCACAAAGTAAGAAACATTCATAAGAACATACCGCCACACAGGTACATGGATACAGCTAGGCACAGTCGCACACATGAAAGCATACACATCACCGTTACAGAGTTATATAACACTAAACTGTTACAAACACAGAAATCTTTTGTCACATTGTTACATACACACGGATATATAGCCAGGCAGACATCGCACCACTGCATACGTGCAATGTCACATGATTGCGCACATACAGGCACACATCGTCACATCATTCCAAGTGCACAGATATACACGTCACATCCTCAAATAGCGATGGCTTGTCACAGATCAGCAGAGGCGCGAGTGACAGACATATAGGCATACATATGGCCACACACCACCTAACTTCCGCAAACTCTGACTTCCTGACCCCCGCCATACTAAATGTTACTAAATCCACCCCTTCCCTGCCACATCCATGCACAGCATCCTTCCATTAACCCTTCCTAGACAGTATCCATCTTTTAATCCACGCCGTTCCCCGCTCACGCAGCAGGGCTTTTAACCCTGAGCTGCCCGCTGACCTGTGACTGTTTTGCGGGGTCTCTTGTCTCTAAACCCCGGAGATCTGGAGGCTGTCGTTCCTTTAATCCTCCAAGCTGCTACTTCTCCCTCGTGGAGTTTCCTGTGTTACAGCTCAATTTGGGGTCATCACAAGGGAAGTGTGCTACTCACATGTGCAAAACAACCACAAACTGCAGCACACAACCAGTCACACACACACAGAGTACATACACAGGCGCACTTCCTTGGCTCTCTCAGCTGAATAATGACACATAATGTCCTGACACCCGGGACACTCAAACGGTTACAGGAATAGTCTCCGTTATGCGGTGAGGATTTTTCTAGGTTGTGCTTGGTCTAAGGGGTTAATCCCCTGTCATGCAAATGATGCTAACCAAGCCTACTGACAAATCTATTCTGTGTTATCATCCAGTTATCCGTTATCTGCACCATGGGGGGGGGGGGGGGGGGGGGTATTGGGTTAATATAAGAAAAAAACACAAAGCAGATAAAGAGACAGAGTTACTGCTGTAAGTGACACACACACAGGCTCATGGGGACATTATATTTTACAAACAGGGGACACAAATACAAGCCACAAACAACAATAATGCATTTAAAGAAACACACACGTCAGATAGAGATTGGGAAACACTGAGCCAAAGACACTGGAGCAGGGATAGCACAATAGGAACAAGGCAGACCCCTCCCAGTGACAGTGTTACTCACCTGTTCCTCTCCATCGTGCAGCTCTGCTCCTGTCGGAGTCTGTGGCATGATGGGAAACACTCTCTGTGACCTGCACACTCCAGGGTGTCACCGCTGCCTTCCCACCCCAGTCACACACAGGATAACATTGTGTCTCTCTCTCTCACACACACACATGCACACAGAGTGACGGGCTCTCGTTGCCGGTCCCTCCCTGCATTTCCTGTATATGTCCAGGCTCAGAGAGCTACGTCTGTATCAGTGTGAGCCCATTGTGCATGAGCACAGCCAGGGAACCTGTGTGTGTGTGTGTGTGTGTCATACAGACAAATAGATTATAAAGATGACAGTGTGATATAATCACTTCTAACACATCCTCTCCAGCTGTTTAGGGTTATAGTACACATCACTCTCAGCCAGGAGCCAGCTGGCTCAGTATGATAAGAGTAGTAGTCCACAATACAAGCAGACCAAGTTTATTAATCATATTATTCACTGGGTGGGTTTTTGTTTTTAACACTTTTTATAGATTTACTTTTTTCTTTTCATGCGTACACGTCTCTTGGCTCTTTTCACAAAATGCACAAAGGGGTTTTTTATTTAGACCTTGCTAGCCCAAGCCAATGTGACATTCCAGTGCTCCCGCTTCTCAGGAAATATTTTCAGATTATTTATAGAGAGCAATTATGTGGCAAACGGAGGAGCAGTCACCATAGAAACCAACGGAGGCCATGGATCCATTTTTAGAACTTTGCCCTCAGAGTAGCACTTTATGAAGAAACTATATTAAATTATGCGCACAGCCACTCAGAAATGCAATTAATCCTGAGGGAATAAATATCTTGAGAATGACAGCATTCGTAGAACTGAAACTGTTACATGTCATGGTATTTTTTAAATGTATCTGTAACATATGCCTGCTGCATCTTATGGGCATTCACTCATTAGAATAATGTTACTGTTCTCTCTATTTCATGGTGTGAGCTGTAAAGTAGGTTAAAACCCCATAAGCCCTTGTGTGATTACATAGAGAAACTTGTGTTACATAGAGAAACTTGTGTTTTGGCCTGGGAACCACAGACACCACTCCCCTTTGGGTAGAAGACTATAAAAGGGCAGGACAAACAGACATCAGTGATGCTAACAAGTCATTGGCATCGCAAGGCAAAAGTCTCAGACATGAAGGATGGAATGTTTCACTCAATGCATTCTTCTGGAGAAGAGGCCCTCAGCAGAGGGAGGACCTCCAAGCGTGTCAGCTGAGCACCCCATCTAGTAATTACCAGAGAAGAAGGTTAGAATGCTATAGCACCATAGAACCAAAATAAAACTTGTGTATCGGATGGGTCTTAATGTACTACAAGCACTGCCATGATAGGTCAAAAAACCACCTTGGCCTTCTCAACAGGGGAAAGGGGTTAAGTAAGGGGAAAGGAAAGAACATAAAAGATTAAAGCAGTTGATAGAGGCTCTCTATCTAAAGCCTAAATCACGGATGACTAAGAGCTAAAAGGACTTGCAATGCCGATTGGGGATGTGAGAATTAGAAGGGACCATGACCTCGAAAGGATGGGAACCCCTGCTCTAAGGGTACTCGTATCCAACTGGCGGCCCCCACATGTAGCCCTAGGTGGTTCTTGTGTGGCCCCAATCCTTAGTAAAAAAAAAATCCCAAATGTTCTGCTGTTTTACCTCAATACATTTATATTGAGCGGCCCTGTAAATCAGTCCTCTGCATTAAAAAGTTGGACAACCACTGCTCTAATGCAAACACATAGGTACCCTATGTCCTGTAACCTGCTCCCGTCAACCTGAGTAGAGTTGTTTTCAAATTCATTGTTGTATGCTCTATCTTGTATACTTATGGTATACTTTAACATTATGGTTAGACAAAAAGACAGGAAACATATAGAAGGCTTTGTGAAATGAACTCTCAGTATCATCTAGGTCAGAGGCGTCCAAGTTTTTTTGTGAAGTGGCCTGGGTTTTCAGAAATGCATGTTGGCGCAGGAGGGCTACTAGATGGGTAGCTCCTACCGGAATCAGTTCCACAAAATCCCTCCTCAGGTCCAGAAAATTGCAAATAGTCAAAAGGGGCTATAATCACTGGTTTCCCTGCTACACTTCCCCAACATAGCGGATGAGACCTGTCGTTTTGGGTAAAATCAGAAGAACTGTTTATTGATTCAGAACACAGGACATATATACAGTAACAAATCTTGATAACATAACTTGAACAAAATAACTCTAGGATTTAAGTTTAACATAGAATAGTGAATGGAAATAGGACATAGGGGATTACACGTTCACACATACACAAAGGATAATTGAATTTGGTGCCACAATACCTGGCAACCAATCAGATTCACTGTAAAATCAGTAGCGACCAATCCCCAGCAGGGGGAGTGGTCACAAATCGAGTTAGTCCCTTTAATCCCTTTAAATCAGGCATTTAACGCAGCGACCAATCAGAACAGTGTCTACACTGGGAGCTTGGTCTGAGCAGACAATACGAAGAACGCCTACATTTTGAACCAGAGAATGAGTTCAGCAGCCGGGTTAAACCCTTATTGTGAAGCGACTGATGAAGCTACATTCCTGGGAAAAGTGTACAAAGGATTAGTCTCTTTAACAGTGCACTATACATTTAAAACACACAGCTAACACAGGGGGAAACGACCATTCGTGAGGTAAGCAATGAACACAGTTCGGATTACATTTCACATAATTTTGGTACACATTCGGCTCAAGGACCAATCAAAAGCTAAATGAGTGACCAATCAGTATGTAAGCTACCAGCAAGATGGTAGGTGGGCTGTTTGAATCAGCCAATGGGGAGACCGCCAACTGGCACTTCTCCCCGTTGTCTGTAGCGGGCAGGGGCCCACCTGCAATGTTCTGTATAGCTCCAGGATGATTCCTGCTGTACTCCGGTTAGACAGAGAAAATAGTAGCGGGTATAGGACAGTCTGCACTCTCCTAGGAGCTTTTGGCTTCTGCACCAGACAAGGTCCGTAGTCTCTCGGCAGGCGGCCACGTATATAGGACAAACGACAATATGTGTACTTGAGTCGGGTAGGCTGCACCTTCTTGTCAGATGGGCCGCATATTTCAACTGATTGGGAGAATGTTTCCACCTATGACCTTGCAGTTTGAACAGGCTCTGTAGTCAGGGCTTTTACCAATTGAGCTATCTCTCAGAATGAAGTATCTGACATTGATAACATTGGTTTGCAGTGTGTGTATGGACCAATACGCCCCCCTGTATACTGTAACGTGTAACGTATATAGAAACAGAAGAGGTCTACCAGTCTAGCAATGAAGCTAATTGTGTCAAAATATGTAAATCAAAAAATACAAATATTATCACCATATTTCTTCTGGCTCTGGAATAATCAAATGGTCTTTCCACAAAAAAAAAAAAAAAAGAAAATGGCACTAAAATGTCTTTATACAAGTCCTGTTACCCTGTAATTATTAATATTTCATTTAAATTACAATACTTATTTGATGATCTCATATACACCTAGGGTTGCCACCTTTTCTTCAGAAAAATACTGGCATTGGTACTGTCTCCATAGACTTAACATTGGCCTGATGCCATTTTTTTAAAGGCCTGCCGGTAAAATACCAGCCAGGTGGCAACCCTATATACACCAGGCTAGCTGACCTTTTTCATTTTGTGCTCAGTGTCTGTGCCAATAAAGTTTTTGAATTCCAAAAGAACCTTCCATCTTCTTTCAAGGCTGAAGCTCACTTGTAGAGAGGACAGGAAGTGTAATAATAAGCTGACTTCCTTGTTGGCTACAGTAGATCAGAGTTGGCAATCAGTGAGGCTATAGGTTAAAGCTTTTCCACCTTTCTTGTAAACCATTATAATTAGTGTTTTATTACAGTATTAGATTACAAATAATGATAACTTAGAACAAGAACTCTCTTAGCACAGGTTATACAACTGCAAAATGTGCCTGAGGATGATGGGTGTTGAACTCAATCAACAGCTGTTGTATCCTGGCTGTTACTATATACTAATCATTATTTAATGTATTTCTATCATAGTTGCCAACATCGGCCATGTTTCCAGGGACACATATTTGCTCCACATGCTGCAGAAAGAGTATGCAAAGTGCAGCCCGGCAGTATGTAGTATACATACACGCACAGACACAATCCAATTAATTAATCAGGGTGGAGATCTCATAGGACCTACCATGATTAATTAATTGTGTGTCGCCTGCAACTGCACTGCAAACACTGTGACTATGGGAAGCCACTGCTAATGAAACAAAACTGTAAGGAGAAAAAAATATATACGAGACTAAAAAGTTGTTATCACCAAACTGCCATCTAATGTTGGGAAGATCTGCCTTCTTCAGGAGATCTTGCTATCCTGAATATGTACACTGATAGGACAGCGTGGCGAATTGGACGGGATTCCAAGAAAACATTTACATTTAGTCTCTCTATCTCGAGTGGCTTAGGGTTTTAAGTATCAGTTCAGGATTACACTGCTACTTATTGCCTCCTAAGTCACAGAACAATTACTATTGGTTATACGATACTTTTTTTTTTTTCAAATTCAGTATATCTTAGTAGATCTTTTGCTCATCTGTATTTGACTGCAGTTCAAAGCAAGTTTCTATTATATGCCCCCCACGCTGCCATGACTTGATTTAATTATTATCATATTTTTTTCGCTAATAGTCCAGTTGTATCCATTCTAAGTATATAATACTTGACTTCATATGAAATAGTTCTATTGACTATGCATAATGATAATTTATACTGATGCTGTCCCTTAGTTTATAGCAGCCATGTATGGAACGTTATATTTATGAATAAAACATTGTTACTTAAAGGGGCTGTCTAGTGCCCAAAATGCATCTTCCAAATATTAATGCATATTAATGTGCTTTCAAAGTACTTTAAAATGCATACTTTACATATTGCATTGCTTAATATATAAAATACTTACAGCAAGATGAAAATTGTGAAATTATAGCAGTTTGCAAGAAGCCAGGACTGCCCACACTAGCCAAGTAAAAGTAATTTCCTTTTCTTTTTTTGCTGCAGGAACCAATGAGAACCAATAATTTCATTTAAGTGAATGGACTTTCCTGTGTCTCTAGTGATGTCATCAGACAATGTGTTGCACTGTTAAGAGATCCTACTGTGTACAAGAGCATGTTTATCACAGTCTACACAATGCCTTCAATTTCATGAGCACAGGAAGTGACTAAATGACACAAAACTTTATATCCTCAGTGTCTATATAAGCAGTGCTGCCACAAAATGCCTGCACCAAACCACACTGGAAAAAAAGTGTGTGCACTATACAAGCAATAATCTTCATCTTGCACCAAAGTGAGTTTGGGGACTAGACTGTGCCTTTAAAATGAAAATTGTTCCTCGTTAAGGTTGGTTGTTTATTTACCCACAGATATAGTATAACAGGGGCTGTGAATTGTGATCACTGTTTTTATAACTCTCACTTTGTTTACTTTAGCACTTTGTTTATTATGTGTATTATTTTTCGAAGCATGGCTCAGTAAATTTTAGTTTTTACTTTTATCCCTTTGAGATGTCACATTTAGGTGTTGTTGTTTCTAGAAAGTTGGGTTATCTCCAGGCCAGTAGTGGTCTCTCCATACATGTGTGTACATTCTTTGAAGCCCTACATATATTTATCATTCTTAATGCCAAGGGGTCTGAACATGAATTTTTTCACTTTATTATTGTAGATCTTTATCTAGTGAAACTTAATATGTACCCAATCACCTCCCCATTTATCACGCTAGTGGACTGAATTAGAGAAAGAGAAGCCTGTTGGTAGAACAGTATTGGAAAAGCTATATGAATGGTGTCTGCATAGAAACCAGCATCCAGATGTACTCCCTGTCATGGAACCCTCTGGGCCCTGAGCTTACTGTGCTTACAGCGCACTTTGACCTATTCGTATGAATGGGGACTCTATTTCGGTTTATAGAATAGCAATAGCATTACATGTATTCTATAAACCGAAAGTCTATAAACCGAATGTCTTTCGGTTTATAGCCGAACCTCGAACTCCAACCCGAACATACAGTGAAATGTCCGGGTTCGGGTTCGTGGCACGGACACCGTAATGTTCGGTACGAAACCGAACAGTGCGGTTCGGGTTCGCTCAACACTATCCATGACCAACCAGACAAGATTTAACTGAAGTTTTGTCTCTTTAAAAAAGTCTGCTGTGTGCTCAGAGCTGTACATAGTAGCAGCATTACTGTTCTGCACATTTATAAACCTATTGTGAACCATGTGTCTTGCTGAGTCGTGTTCCATGGCCACTAGAGGGGGTGAACACCAGAATACCACCAGTCAGGTAGAGGGACACCGTTTTTTTGTTTTTAACTTGTGCTTCTATTATAGAATGTGTCTGCAGATAAGGCCCATCTAGTCTGCCCAATTGTCCAAATTATAGAAGCACAAAATGTAGTGCCCCTACTATGAGGATAAGCTAGCATGTAGTTTTTACAGGTAGAAAGATATTTATACCGTGTACATCTAGCAGACAAACAGTGTAAACGCACACAAATTAGCTCCAGACACGGGTATTTGTGCCGGACAGGCTGGATCTCTCGGGTGCAACTTCCAGTGACATCACATGATCCCAGCCCCTCGCTTCCTGGGACCCACATTTTAAAAGCTGGCAAGTGCGATGTGCGCAAGGTCACCTGGTAATTCTGAGCATCAATCTGTATGATTGACACATGTTCCGAGTATGTGGGAAATGCCATTTTATTCCCGTAGCAGGGGTGCTCGATCCTATCACATGCACATGCAGCTCCGGGCGCCGGGCTAGAAGATTTTTTATTAATCTTTAGTCCTCATGCGGGCAAGCAACAAGGTTTACGACCGCCAAAAAAGACTGCTAGTGGGACTGGGCCTACTGAATGAGATTATGTAATCCCAAGAGGTGAATGTGCCTTTATATTATAACATTGAATGATTTCCTGAAAGGTTACTGCATGCTTGAATGGGTAAATGTGCGCTTGTACGGGTGCATAACGGCATGCATGTATGGGTAAATGATTGCGTGCATGTATGGGTATATGACTGCATGTATCTATCAGTATATGACTGCGCGTATGTATGGGTATTTGACTGCGTGCACGTATGGATAAATTACAGCGTGTATTTATGGGTATATGACTGCATGCTTGTATGGGTATATGACTGCATGCATGTATGGCTATATGACTGCATGCATGTATGGCTATATGACTGCATGCATGTATGGCTATATGACTGCATGCATGTATGGCTATATGACTGCATGCATGTATGGCTATATGACTGCATGCATGTATGGCTATATGACTGCATGCATGTATGGCTATATGACTGCATGCATGTATGGCTATATGACTGCATGCATGTATGGCTATATGAGTGCATTAGGGTTGCCACCTTTTACTAAAAAAAATACCGGCCATAAATCTCCCCTCTCAGTCTGTCTCTCTTTCCCTAATCATCTCCCCTCTCGGTCTGTCTCTCTTTCCCTAATCATCTCCCCTCTCGGTCTGTCTCTCTTTCCCTCATCATCTCCCCTCTCAGTCTGTCTCTCTTTCCCTCATCATCTCCCCTCTCGGTCTGTCTCTCTTTCCCTCATCATCTCCCCTCTCAGTCTGTCTCTCTTTCCCTCATCATCTCCCCTCTCGGTCTGTCTCTCTTTCCCTCATCATCTCCCCTCTCAGTCTGTCTCTCTTTCCCTAATCATCTCCCCTCTCAGTCTGTCTCTCTTTCCCTAATCATCTCCCCTCTCAGTCTGTCTCTCTTTCCCTCATCATCTCCCCTCTCGGTCTGTTTCTCTTTCCCTAATCATCTCCCCTCTCGGTCTGTTTCTGTTTCCCATATCTCCTATCTTCCCTTTTGGTCTGTCTCTTTTACCCCTTCCCTCCATGTTAAAATATCTGGGAGGTGTAATTGGTGGGGGTGCAGTCTGCAGAGAGACTAACAGGCAGCCCATCTCAGACTGCATTGTGAAGACTAGTGAAGGTCTGAGACAGGCAGACAACAATCTCAGCTGCAGCTGCCTGTTAGTCTCTCTGCAGATTGCACAAACACACACACACACTCTCACTCTCTCTCTCTCACACACTCTTCAACACTCTCTCACACACTCCAACACTCTCTCACACACTCCAACACTCACTCTCTCACACACTCCAACACTTTCTCTCACACACTCCAACACTCTCTCACACACACTCTCACTCTCTCTCTCACACACTCTTCAACACTCTCTCTCTCACACACTCTTCAACACCCTCTCTCACTCACTCTCCAACACCCTCTCTCACACATTCTCCAACACCCTCTCTCACACACTCCAACACCCTCTCTCTCTCACACACTCCAACACCCTCTCTCTCTCACACACTCCAACACCCTCTCTCTCTCACACACTCCAACACCCTCTCTCTCTCACACACTCCAACACTCTCTCTCTCTCACACTCTTCAACACTCTCTCTCAAAAACTCTCACTCACAGTTTTTTTGTACAAAAAAAAAAAGGTGCACTTTTATATTATAACAATTCTGCTGCTGTCAGGCCAGTGGAGAGGCACCGACCAGCTCCACTCCTAGTGCTTCTGAGTTCTCGTAAACATTGGCGGTATTCTCGTCATACCGGCACCGGCTATTAACTCTTCATTACTGGCTGTGCCGGTAAAATACCGGCCAGGTGGTAACTCTAGAGTGCATGCATGTATGGATATATGACTGTGCATTATTTTTGATAAAGTAATCTGGAAATCAGTTCTGTTTAAGCTCACTACCTACTTGCATTGGTTGAGTGAATTTAAGTATTGTTAGGTCTGTCTCCTAAGTTGCTATCAATGAAGACCTTATTTAAATACAGGTTTTATTTAAATTATTTTTTGTATCAAGACAAGTAGATTGGGCTACTGCTTTAGTCCCTGGACAAGTAGTTTGTTTTTTCCACACCCCTGCACAGTAAGCTCAATTTAAAAATATATCTTGACTGTCAAATTGTGTTTTTTTTTGTGTCAAATTTTAGTTTTGTATTGTCATAACAGAGTAGCCATTGAGCCTTCTGTTCCCCGGATCAGTACCTGGTCATTTTCCCAAACAGTTTCAGCCAAAACCTAAAGACAGGTCACTAATATACACAGTGTTCTGTGCTTTATAGGGAATGAGAGAAGTAATGTTATATATCCATGTTCCATGTACTCCATAAATACACAGTGCATACATGATCTCTGGAAAACAGGCTTATAAAATGAATTTCATTTTAAAAATCTGGTCACTTTACAAAAGAGCAGACACTAAGCATACAAAAAAAAAAGCACAAATACAAAACAATAAGGCATGCTTAGTTCAAAATATTATGTAAAAACATTTTGCTGTGTGGAAGGGCCTTTTAAAATCAGACTATTTATGATTTCCCTCCAGTCTAATTATTTGTTTTGGAAAATCTCCTGTACTCAGTTTTAACATATTTTGCATATTTATCTTCTTTTCATAATATACTTGTTTATCTTGTTCACATCCCACTTGATGCCCTATTCACAGTGCCAGAGAAGCACAGTCCGCTCACTCTATCCACTTACCATAATAATAGAGGGACCTAGGCCATTCACCAGTCAGTATTAGTCTTATGGTAATGTAAATTGCAGTAAATGCATTCTATGGATGTAAATACTGCATATTTAGCCAACCATTAGTTTATTATGAGCAAACTGATATTTATTTAGTTTTTAAGGCTACCAGGTAACTTATATTGTATTTAAAAAAAAAAAAATGTAAAAAGTTCTTTTAGCTTAAGTTGTGGTTATAGTAAGAGTACTGAGTTAAAGATTTAGGCTGAACCTTTGTTATCAGCAAGATTTGAGCCACAGAGTTTACAAAGAGTCAAATTGGGACTAAGAAAGTCAAAGCACGGATGATATTTCGGAAATCTGTAGATTTAGATCCATGGGAAGCATGTGGATCAGCACCTACCTTGCAGTGCAAAGACATGAATAACATGGGGGTGTTTTTTGCGGTAATAAAAATGTATCTCTTAGTTTTGCAAACGTGCGTGGTTGAAGGGTCTACTCAATAAAGGGAGAATTGCAGGAAAATTCTCACATTCACCTGCACTGCATTTTTTTCAAACTCGACTACATTGGGCCTAAAGTTTGAAATTCCCAGCAATTCTCTTTATTGAGTAGATCCTACAGTGTCACTAAAACGATGTATTAATTCAGAAAATGGCATTACCATGGCTGCCTGCTTTTCAAAAGATATAAATATTGATGTCTACTTTTCTATTATTAGTATGCTACATCACAACTATTAAGGCAAGCACCAATTCCCCTTCTATGTTTGTATGTCACTGGGGAAAAAACACTTCATATGTTAGCAAGTGGGGAATTACAATACTGTGATTTATTTTTGTCTCAAATTCTAGTGGTAGTTCTATATTTTTTTTGATATTTATTAAAGGTTTTCTATATTTATCCAGCAGGGTGTATTATTAACGGACAACTGAAGCAAAAAATGTACTTATATTTAATTGAAAGATTGTATCATGTGTAGATAGTTAAAAAAAATTCTGAAAAATACCCCTTGTCTTATAATCGAGGTCGTCTTATAATCTGACCTCAAATTGAGGTCAGACTATAAGACTGGGATCCAGGTCCCCCGCAGAGCTGCAGGGGACCTGGATCCCCCTCTCTAACAGCAGGGGATGTCTGCGCCCAGCACGACCGCCGGGACGTCTATGATGAAGCCAGGTACTTCTGGCTTCGTCATAAAAGTCCCGGCGGTCGTGCCGGGCAGCAGCAGGGGATGTCTGCGTCCGCTGCCCCGCTAGCCACCAGGGAGAATCGGGCAGCTGGGGGATGTCTGCACAATACGTCCCCCGGCTGCCCCCACTAGCCACCAGGGACCAAGAAACAAGTGAGGGGGAGGGAAGGGGGCAGAGAAACGGGGGGGACAGAGACAAGGGGAGGGAGGGGGGGCAGAGAGAAACAAGGGGGGGGGGGGAAGAGACAGACAAGGGGAGCAAGGGGGGGGAGACAAAAGGAGGGGGAGAGAGAGACAACACTAAGGGGGGGGGGGAGAGAGAGAAAGCTGGGGGCAAGGGAAAGAGAGAGGCATTTTTTTATATCATAATTTTTTTATTAAAAAAGCAATTTACATGTGAATATATACAAGTTGAACTTTTTTCCTATAGGGTAGTCTTATATTCAGGCTTTTCGTTTTTTCCCTAATGGAATATCCAAAGTTTGGGGGGTTGTCTTATAATCAGGGTCGTCTTATAATCGAGCAAATACGGTATTTAATGAAGGCATTCAAATGAAGTGCCTTAATGAGTCTTCTTTACTCCATATCGTTCTCTCAGGGGGCAGCCATCTTGTTTAGAATCTTGGGTCAGATCTTCACTCACCCTGGTTCAGATGAATCTTACCCATCTGACCAAAGATTCTAAACAAAATGTCTGCCTCCTGGTGGAGCTATATGGAATAAAAATAACTCAATAATGTACTCTTTCATTAAAGCATTTCTATAGAAAATGCCTACAATTGATGCCATCTTTCAATTAAACAGAACATTTTTTGCTACAGTTGTCTTTTAAGCATTGAGTGCAGCTCTGTTTTATGTTTCAATAAAGGTGCAACTTCACTCTACTTGCTTCCTGTAGTAGTATTATTATTAGGGCATATATATACTTTTATTTAATGAAACATTTCTGGCTAATGTATGGCACACTTTATTAGTACAGGGGCTGGCTGAGCTGTAGGTCAAATGTAATTCACAACACCTGGGGTGGCAAAGTTTATTCAACTTGGCATGTAGTTTTGACCACCAAATAAATGGCGGCAAGCCGACATGACTTGTACTAAGAACTGCAGCTCACAAATCGGCTTAACCGCCGAGATTTTAGGGGAGCCATTTTCTTGGAGCCAAACTATAGTTTTTGCGCAAATAGCTCCCCTCATTCATGTTGTGCCCCCCCCCCCCAAAAAAAAGTGAAAATACGTGTTGTTAGAACACACGTTATAGAACTTCATTGCCCGAAGCATTAGTAAACGAAATTTACATTCAAGTAAACATGTTTATGAAAACATGAAAGTTCTCGTTTTCTATTGGCCACGGCGCTGGTCCCGCCCTTCGGGTGAAGGTTCCGAGTTCACCTCAACAAAGACCCGCGCCTTCATTGCACTAGCCGTGGCCACGCCTCTTGCCCGCCAGTCTGTCCAATCCGCTGCCAGGATAGGGAATTACGTAACTAGGAAGTGACCAATCGGCTGTTGGCAGGAGGAGACTTTTATGAGGCCTTCGCTTGGTAGCCGGACTATCCGATTAGGGCGCTGCACACGTGGAAGGATCACACCCGGAACGAACAGGTGAGTACCGAATGTACTGTTGAGGTTTGAAGTGTAACGGCAATTGGCACCGACCTATGCGGTCGCGTCGGTGTATAGTCTCCGGAGCCCTGCGTAGTCCTCCGCCTTCCCCTTGAGCTGTGTAAGGCCCGTTTGGCTTCACCGGTTTATGGTTACTGTGCGGCTCAAGCGGAGTCCTCCCCCGGCCTGTTGTGAAACGCTGAGCTGTGGATCGGTCAGCAGTTCAGAGAAAAGCCGTGACCGTCCCGTGCGGGGGCAGAGCTTCAGTTTTCTGTCTCCAAACTAACCCCCCGGGGCCTGGCGTTTTATCCGAGGTCGAGAACAGGCCTCCCCCAAAGAGGAAACGCGTGGAGCGGGTACTAACTTCATCCCAGGGCAACTCCAGCGGATCCTGGTGACGCACGTAGCCTCTCCCTGGCTCTTGTCAGCCACATCTCCCATGAGGCCCAGTCAGGCGGCTCGGGGAGGAAGTGGGCCTATTATCGCTTCTCTCGCTCCAGGTAGAGCGAGCGCTTCATTCGCACCATCCGCCGTTGTTTAGACGCCATTGTTTGTTCAAGTTGGAGCCGTATGTAGATGAATGAATGAATGAGCCTGCGGGATTACGGGCCAAATTCCACACACTCCGTATTTAATTTCTCATACGTGTGTAAATACATGGATACATTCATGAGCTATTGTGTAATGCTTTCTCGGATTGACCCATGCGAGCAGCCATTTTGCTGTTACAATACGTCTTGGAGAAAGAGGCACACTACCGTGCGGTTTCCCATGATGCTCAGCTATCTGACCATCACGGCAGCTGGATAATGTAGCAGCTGGGATGTCCTAGTATTGGGACTGCTGTAGTGTGTTTGGGAGTACAGCAATGATTACGTTCTCGGTTTTTTTTTTTTGTTTAGGTTTACATTGGTCATTTTGTGTTGAAGTCCACTGTAATACTGATGTTTTATGATGGGGCAATGGCACTTAGTTGTGGGTCCTGGTTACCATTATGCTCTCTAGCTGGCTATCGAAGGATTATGGAAATTGTAGCTTAAAATATGGTGTTTTGAAACTTAGTCACCCCCTACTTAAAATGTCAGGCTCTGTAACCTTGTCTTGTAATGGCAAGCAACCTTATAGTGTGTTTAAATCTGCACCATGCTGGTAATATAAAATAATCATACACACATCACACAATCGTTGCTTATTCAGTTGTATAGTGCATATATTTTGTGTGTGGTACTGTGTGTATGTAGTAATGTTCATTTTGCTAGATATTATACGTTTGTTTGCTGTAGACTCATCTTGTAGTTTTTGGTTTGTTTTTTTTTTAACTCCTCCTGGCTGTACAAACCTAATTGATTTCATCTGTAAATAAGCCATGCTTGTGGTGTAATTTACAACTTTTGTAGTATGTCTAATGTACCATGGTATTGTTAATTTTGCCTAATGAAGTTGGAAGCATGCAGCATACTTTAGAAATCTGATATTTAATGACTTCAGTCCCAGCTCGACCAAAACATTTGGTGAAGTTAAGATGGGGGGGGGGGGGGGTGTTCTAAAACAGTGGTTCCCAGCCCAACAGTTTAGGATTTAAGAATTGCCAATTGTAGTTTTATTTGTTTAAACACCTTAGACACAAATGTGTGATCCTTAAATCCTGTATTGTTGATTGAGACTTGACTGGGTTGGAATCCAGTGTTCTTGGATACAGCTGCTCCTGTCCTGCAAGGTGTCTGTGTTATTGGTGTGCTATTCAACAGCACTGCACATTGACGCTGTGGCAGGAAATTGCTGGTCTTCTGATTTTGTTTTAATTCTGTGACTTATTTTAGCCGTGCTGTGGATTAGCACACCAATAACACAACTACCTTGCAAGACAGGAGCAGCTGTGTTCTAAATCACTGGTTTCTAACTCAGCCCCCAAGGCCCACCCAACAGTCCATGATTTAGGGATTATCCAATTGTAGTTTTTACACTCCTTAGACACTTGACATTTCTGATTTTGTGACTTATTTTAGCCATGGTGTTATTTAATTAACTCTGCCTTTCAGAGAACTCTGCATTCACTGTTAATGTTATTGTCCTTCAGATACCATGACTGAACAAGATGTTGAGAACGAACTTTTGGACTATGAAGAAGATGATGAACCACAGGCCCCAGCTGAAGCCCCAGCCCCACCGGCTCGAAAAGAGGTGAAAGGCTCCTATGTATCCATCCACAGCTCTGGGTTCAGAGACTTCTTATTGAAACCAGAGCTCCTGAGGGCTATTGTGGACTGTGGTTTTGAACATCCTTCAGAAGGTTTGTATACTTTTCTTTCTGGTTCAATAATACGATTATTTAAAAAATATTTATTTTCTTAAATGTTTGCAGATTTTTTTTTTAATTCACGTTGTTAACTTGTGCTTTATTCTTTGTGAAACAAAGGAGTTATTTAGAAAATTAAGTGGCCTAAATGGCAACATCATACCATTGGTATCCATGGTGATTGCCCCACAGGTTACTCTTAGTAATTACCCAGTTAATTTCTCCATGTATTTAACATGATTTTGTTCAGTTATTCATCCATCCTGTGCAGTGAATCAATAAATGTTTTATTCCTGCTCTAATGTCTTGTTTCTTGCAGTTCAGCATGAGTGTATACCTCAGGCCATTTTGGGTATGGACATCCTATGCCAAGCCAAGTCCGGTATGGGCAAGACTGCAGTGTTTGTCCTCGCCACCCTACAGCAAATTGAAGCAGTGGAGGGACAAGTGTCTGTACTAGTTATGTGTCACACACGTGAGCTAGCATTCCAGATCAGCAAGGAGTATGAGAGGTTTTCTAAGTACATGCCTTCAGTGAAGGTGAGTAATCTAATTTTTTTGCCCTGTTTTCAGAATGATCATGTCTGCCCCAATATTTCTCCTCTGTCACTTCCATGACTGATTTTGACTTTGATTTCTTCAGGTGGCAGTTTTCTTTGGTGGTCTGCCTATTAAGAAGAACGAGGAAGTCATCCGCAGAAGCTGTCCTCACATTGTTGTTGGAACTCCAGGGCGCATCCTGGCTCTGGTCAGGGACAAAACGCTGAGCCTGAAGAATGTAAAACACTTTATACTGGATGAATGTGACAAAATGCTGGAACAGCTAGGTGAGTGGAGTCAAAAGCTCAGAAAAACCAATTCGTATAGAGACAAATTTCAATAACTGATGAGGAAGATTCCCAATTGTTCAGTGTGGGCTGTGGTGTAACCGTACTGTGGCCATACTCCAGCTTTTTCTGAGGCTGGACATGTCATGTATGCAACAATGTAGCCAGATTTTCTCAGTTGTGTTTTATAAGCTTTTAGCAGCTTTTGATAGTACCACAGATCGAACCTTTTGCTCAGTAGCAAAGAGCTGACGGGCGCAAACATTCAACCTTTCCGTTGAACCATGGCCAATATGTATGTTCATTAAAGCATGCCTAATGGCAAACTTGAGCATTTTGTTAATCTCACAATGATTTAAACATTGATTATCTGGGTTTATTTTGTTAATATCTCATAGTGTGGAGTGTGAATTTATTTATTTTTCTTCCGTAGATATGCGCAGGGACGTGCAGGAGATTTTCCGTCTTACACCTCACGAGAAGCAGTGCATGATGTTTAGTGCCACACTCAGCAAGGAAATCCGCCCAGTCTGCAGAAAGTTCATGCAGGATGTAAGTCTTTTACCTTTCTCTAACGATTGTGGCAGGAATCAAGTCCTTAGAATTCCAGAGCCATCTGAAGAGGTGTAGTCTAGAAGCCTTAATGAATCTGCTGTTCATAGTGACACTAAAACAGTCTGTCCCAGGTTTATGTGGACAATGTCAGGGCTTGAAAAATCCAGCCATCTAATACATCTATAAAATGTGTAGTTGGGGAGACACTGTTCCTAAAACACCTAGTGCTAACATCTTCATTGTTGAAATATTAAATTCTAAGGAACTACAATTTCCCTCCCCCTAAAATAACTAGACTAGTTCTAAATTGGTCTGGCGGTGTCCAAAAATATATACCTACATATAGTCCCTGGCCTATGTTTGCTCTTTTTGTGATTGTTGCGGAAGTGTTGACTATTGGTTACTTGTATGATAATGTTGTGATATGATTCCCTCCTCAGCCCATGGAAGTGTTTGTGGATGACGAGACCAAGCTAACCCTTCATGGTCTGCAGCAATACTACGTCAAGTTGAAGGACAGTGAAAAGAACAGGAAGCTTTTTGACTTATTAGATGTGCTGGAATTCAATCAGGTGGGTACTTGTAAGCGGCGGTTCATGATTGGCAAGCTCTGTGGGTGTCTTATTGTGTATACATGGAAAGCTGTGTTATGCATTGGTGGTGCTCAGTCTTAACTGTTCAATGTTTTGTTCCCTGCAGGTGGTGATCTTTGTGAAGTCGGTGCAGCGATGTGTGGCTCTGGCTCAGCTGTTAGTAGAGCAAAATTTCCCAGCCATTGCTATCCACAGGGGAATGGCACAGGAGGAAAGGTGAGAATGTCTTATATTACTATGGTGGTGGGTGCAATAATGGGTAACAGATGACATGTGAGTGTTAGGTTTTTTTAAGGTTGTCCGCTGGGACCAACATTGACCATGACCACTCTTTCCTTCAGACTCTCACGATACCAACAGTTTAAGGACTTCCAGCGAAGGATCCTGGTGGCCACCAATCTCATGGGCCGTGGAATGGACATCGAGAGGGTTAATATCGTTTTCAATTACGATATGCCTGAGAACTCTGATACATATCTCCATCGGGTGAGTACTTTAGCAAGCACTCTGTTACTTGTGTCTAAGGGGTCATCTTAAATGGTAACTTGCACCTATTGCGGAACCAGGGATTACAGAGTGTTTCAAACTTACGGCCAAAGTAGGAGAGTTTGAAGAAATATCATTCAATTTTAAAATACTTCCTTTATTTTCAGTAGTGGATTTACTGGATATATGCAGTTCTTAATGTGTGGCTTTATATTTTTTTCTACGCTAAAGTATGAATATAAATAAGACGTGCATCACCACATACATCATAAATATCCTGAGTGGACCTTTTATTAAAGGAAGGGTTGTTTTTTTTGTTTTGTTTTTTTTTTAATAGTTTAGTGGTATTCATGGATATTCCCTGTCCTTTAACTAACACCACTGACCACCCTCCCTTATTCCCCAGGTGGCTCGTGCTGGCAGATTCGGCACCAAGGGTCTCTCTGTCACATTCGTGTCTGACGAAGAAGATGCCAAAATCCTGAATGATGTTCAAGACAGATTCGAAGTCAATGTGGGGGAACTCCCTGATGAGATCGATATATCTACTTACAGTGAGTACAAATGTTCCCAGTTTCTATGATCCATGTAATTATTTAATGCTATTCAAGATTTACATTTTTGCGGTGGCTTTATTCCACACACATTTGGAGTGCTGAAGGTTGCCTACCCCAGCACTAGGGTTGTTCACATCAATATCCATCCACAAGGAAGAGTTCAGAAAAGTAGACACTTACCACTTATCAGCACAATACACATTTTATTTTGCTTTTAGCTAAAGTGAACTATATAAAAAAATATTTACATATTGGAAAGTGCTCTAAGTCTTATTTTCTTTTTCTTTCTCCACAGTTGAACAGAGTCGATAACCTTGTCCACCACAGCTTGCTTCAGAGATGTCTACACATCGTCTGCCTCTTCTGTCCTCGTCTGGTCACACATCCGTGTGGGGAAGATGTCTTTTGGTTTTACAGTCTCTGGGTTTTTTTTTTTTATTTTTATTAATGACCGGTTTTGTGTAAAAAAAGGGGGAAAAAATTAAACTTTTTTTTTTAATTAAAGTCCCTGTTTTCTTAATTTATAAAACTGATCATGCCTTTCTTTGACGCACGTTTTCGGGCTCCATCTTGTTTCAGGGAATGCAGTGGTTTGAAATATTTGCAGGGTTTTGGCACCGGAGTAAATCCATAGGTTACTATTTAAAATTGGCGGCCATTTTGAGATGTGGGTCCCAAATATCAATTTCCTGTACCATCTTGAAGACCCAAATGAGTTTAATCTCCTGTTTTTCCATAGTGGTATTCTACCCCCTAATGGTTTCCTTGTTTGGGTTGAGTTCATTGGCGAAAGCAGAAGCTGCCGAAAATGCAGTCATTATAATGTGGATTCTTTGTTTGATGTCTTGGCCTGCAGGTGACAGTGAACTATATGTTAACATCCAAACATTTAATTGCTGGACTTTTAGATCACATGATTGTTGTGCTTACTTTGCTCTGTGACTGGATGTTGCTGCTGTTGCTAAACTCTGAGTAGGTGGAAGTCTTCAAATGAATAGCTGCACATACCCACTTGGCATACTCTTCACGTACCTGCAAGATGAAGAGATAGGATAAGTCGATTTGTCCAATATTGTGTTAAAGTGCCAAGGTTTTAGCGTTGTCTCCCTCACTCACCTTTCTGTGCATGAGGCAGTGTAGCAGGAAGATCTGCAGTCCCTGGAGCGAGTTAAGGATGGAGAATATGTAAGCAAAAGTGTTGGTTGCTGAGCCAAACATTAGGAAACCAAACACCCAGCAGCAGCCTAGTATACAGAGCTGGGCCACAGAGGTTATAGTGAGGGACCTGTAGATTAAAAGAAAGTGTGGATTGGATAGAACCTCTATATCTGGTTATAAATAAGGTAACTATGCTTGTACATATGATGGAGCTACCAATAACACACTAATCAAACATACAGATGTATATGAAAATGGATCACCGATTAATAGGTGTAACCAATGTGAATAAACATTTTTAAGCCCAGGTTGTTAATATTTGGGGGGGAAATATTTTTCCCTCTTATCTGAATATATGCAACTTTAACTTTTCATAATAAGAAATGTGTTCTGTCTAACTAGGTTTGGTATAAAATGATCAGGCTTGGCATGTTACAAGTACGGTTCATTACACTATTCCAAGCTACAGTTGTCAGTCAGATCTCTGTGCTATCTGCAGCAGTCGGTCCCCTCTCCTGTCTGTATGGCACCACAGGTACCAATACTACTTTAGCTCAATGGGATAAAGTAGCCCATTTCACTTCTAAATACTCTGGTTCCTAGACATCCAACTGCAGAACTCAAACCACATAATACCCTGCCAGCTTTCTAGAATGGTCTAGGAATCCTGGTAGTTGTAGTATAGAAACATCTGGACACTTGGGCTCTAGTGCAGAGCTTTCCAAACATCTCCTTATGGTTGACGCACTCTTTAAAAATGCATCATTTTGTGTCTCCGTAGTACAGTTTTTCTAGCAAAGCGGAGGTTAACCCTAACCTCGTAACAGATATGGACAAATATATATAAATTGTAATGATGAAATGTATGGGGGACGACACAACATAACATGAAAACCTTTCATGTATATTTTTACAGTAAGCATTAAAAGAAGTCAGTTTGACCATTATAATATTCCCCAGTCAGGTGCCTAGTAAATTTGCCACTGTTAGTTTGCCCATTACATATGCCACCGCTATCCCATTAAAATATTCCCCAATGTGGTGCCATATTAAATATGCTACTGTTTGCTTGCCAATTCCATGTGCCCCTGTTTGCCAATTACTATATTCAAGTGCCCAATAAATGTATAACACCCCCCTGACTGCTGCTCGCCTCCATGTTCCCACAAAGCATGCAGGAGTAGGGAAGTGGCAATGACAGCAGGGCAAGAGCACTACATGGGCTGGATGCTAGCTGCAGACCGCTCCCATAGTGTGACTGTCACATGGACTTCCGAGCGATACCACCTGCTCCCTCTGGCCGACACACCATTTGGAAAGCTCTGTTCTTGTTTGTAGCACTTTCTATCTAACTGTTTTGTCTGTCCATCAATCTCTGTACCTTTATCTGTCACTCTGCCCTGTCTGTCTCTGATGACAAAGGGTGGTAAAATGTGCTCTTTAAATGTATTTGCCCCTAGGGACAAAAGTTGTCTATGCCTTCAGGATGGCCAGGTGCATTGTCTATTAAAAGAACGTTACATGGCAATCCTTGTTCGAAATCATTTATTCACTTTTTTGATGAAGCATTGGTAGAATAATTTAATAAAAAAAAAAAAAACCATGGCTGCCAGAACATGGGCAGAAATGTTTTGTCTTTGGAAGGCATGTGGGTTATTTTTTCCCCTCTGTGCTATGCATGGCTTTATATTAATTGTAGTATTGTCACAGTGTCACAATGAATCTATCCTTCCATACTGTATGCCCTGGTCCCTGGATTGCACTTTCATGTTGGTTCTGTCAGGCATCTTGTGCCAGATCAAGCCTCATCACACCTTGAATCATCAACCAAAAATGTTACTGCACAGACACAGCCTCTTTTTCAGTTTAAACTATTTCTGAAATCTGTGTAAGCATGCCCTACTTGCAATAAATGGCATTTTTCAGGGCATCCCTTATCAAGCCGTCCTGGGTCTATTCACTCAAATTTGAAGCTGTTTTTGAGACCAAGGCGCAATCAGCTGCCAAATATGACTTAGAAAAAAAACAACCCAGATTTTAATCTTCCCGATTGAAAGTAATAGGAGGTGAAATAATTGAAGCTATTTTTGAGACTAGATCAGACTCGGGTGCCAAATTTTGACTTTGTCTTAAATAAAAGTCGACCTCCAAAGTGGAATTATAGTGAATAGACCCATTCGTGTAGACTCTGTTTTCTGACTTGACACATGTCATTGTAGCGCACTGGGCAGTTTGAGGTGCGACTGCAATTGTAGAATGAATCTCATTTCACAGATAACATTCGTTTTTACTGTACCTCCTAGAAACCATTTCCTTCACTTAAATGCTGATATTTTCACCCTCTCAGTTACTGAATTCTCTTTGGCTTATCTCAATTGCCGCAACACTTCTCTTGCACTTGGGGGCCATTGTCAAGCTCTGTGATAGCGGGAGAGTTTATCCTCATGCTCTCAGCGGTGCACACTTCCACGGTTACATGGAACCACAGTAACAAACAGTGGATAAGGGGATTTCAATAAAAAAATATTATATGCCCATGTTTGTAATCTCATCTGCAGCATACTTGCAAAATAAATATTCATGAATAGCAGTCTTTCACATCAGTGTACAGCCAGAAATATTGAAGGATTAACAATTTATTAAAACTATGTTTTAAATATTGCTAGAAACCCAATCCCACTTCCTGTATTAATGCGCTACATAGATAAATCATAGCATGAAGCTGATGGCTTCCTGTCTAACTTGCCATTTGTGCAGGGAATGCAGTAGGTGAGCTGGATAATGCAATCGGTGGGGCAATGCAGTGGATTCAGAGGTTCTGCATATTGGTTGTGGGTAGAGTTGAGCGGACACCTGGATGTTCGTCAGGTTCGGTCGAACTTCGAAAAAATGTCCGGGTCCGTGCTCGAACTTGACCCCGAACCCCATTGAAGTCAATTGGGACACAAACTTTTGGCCACTAAAATGCCTCTTAAAAAAGTCCTGGAAAGGGCTAGAGGGCTGCAAAATGAAGTAAAATGTGGGTAAGATTGTCCCCATTCAATTGACCTATTCGTATGAATGGGGACTCTATTTCGGTTTATAGAAAGCCAATAGCATTACATGTATTCCATAAACTGAAAGTCTATAAACCGAATGTCTTTCGGTTTACAGAATACATGTAATGCTATCGCTATTCTATAAACCGAAATAGAGTCCCTATTCTTATGAATGGGGACTTTATTTTGGTTCATAGCATTACATACAATGTAATCGCCGAACCCCGAACTCCAACCCGAACATACAGTGAAATGTTCGGGTCCGGGGTCCAAAAAACTTAATGTTCGGTACGAACCCGAACAGTGCGGTTCGGGTTCACTCAACACTAGTTGTTGGTTCTAAAAGTGATCTAGTCCAGTCACCATGGAAACCAATGGAATGTTCCTGCTAATTAGATCACTTTAGATCCTTGCCCCATACATCACACCCCTGTGCCTTTGTAAGGTAGGGTAGGGGCTTAGGTAAAACCAATGTATTTAAGGTACTACTGTTATTCTTTCTATATACATCCTAAATCCAGGCCTGTACAGACCAGACTTCTGAAGCAGTGCTGTATGACACATATTTAACTATAGCAGGAGCCTCCAACCTCTTATGTAGTGAGAGCTACCTTAGATCTATAAAAATATATAAAAAAAAATAAAAAACAATCACTGCAAAATACACCTTCAAACAAAACAAATTGCACTTTAACATAAAAACTAGTTAAATAAATTAAGACTGACTGAGCACCATGGGAAATGTAGTTCCCAAAACATCTGCAGTGCCATTGTTAGGCCATTATTATTCTTGTTGGATTTGTGTTTAGATTGGCAGTAGAGTAACAGGACACATCTTTTTCTACCTTGATTTCCTGTTATGTTCCTCTGCCCTCCCCTTGCTACTGTATATACTAACATGTCTCACAGCTGTTGGTTTTTTGTTATCTGCTTTCAATGCATTACAACAATGTATAGTTCCTGAGGGAGTAGTCTTCCTGCTCAGTGGAAAGCACCAAAAAAAAAAAAAAGGCATTGGGCAAGTGTGCTGTGAGATGTTGCTAATGGCTAGAAAAAGAATAGATTATTAGCTGTATTAAAATTAAATACAGGGTACCCAGTTCTATTGTTGCTGCAGCACAGTAAGGTTATATTGTGCCATTACCCAGAGTTCAATGCAGTCTGCTCCTGCACAAAGCATTTGCTTCCAGTGCTGCTAACGCAATGTATAGGTAATTTTGTCATAGTTTTTATATTGACAATATTAGCATTGTTTAGGCTGATAGAGTCCCTTTAACCCCTTAGTGACTGAGTGCTATGTTGCATTTGATGTGCCTTGAAGACCAGAATTCCATTATTTTTGTCAATGTTTACTGAACTGTCAATTTCTTTCTTTGTGTTCAGTCCACCCACACAAATTATATATCATTTTTTTTAAAGGACAGATAGGGCTTTCATTTGATACTATTATTTTCATCATATGATATCATTTACTATAAAAAAAATATATATAAAATATGATGAAAATATGCCATAAAAAACACTTTTTCTAACTTTGACCTATTTTTTTTTTTTACACAATTACAAATGGTAAAAAAGACCCCGTCTATATATTTCTAATATTTGTCCTGAGTTTATTAATACCAATGTTTCCTTGTTTGTCTAGGTTTTATTTCAAGTAATAGGGCAATAAACAATATTATTATTTTTTTTTTTCTAATCATTTTCTTCTACAGTGACTTATTTACCCCAACCCTAAATTTACCCCAACCCTAAATTTACCCCAACTCTAAATTTACCCTAACCCTAAATCTACCCCCCCTTTAATCTAACCCTTGTAATCATCAGAACCCCCCCGTAACCCTAATTATGACCCTAACCCTAGATCTAGGTTTAGTAGATCTAGGGTTAGCTTTTTCCATTTATTTTATTTATTTATTTAATTCATATTTTCTTTCCAACTGTAATATACTTAACTGCCTCTAGGGGCAGTCAAGTAGCGGTTTCAGAGCAACGGAAGAGATTTTTTTTCTCTCTCTTCCGTCGCTCTGTGCGGGGCACGCTGTATTGGAGGAGCCAGCTCCTCCAATACAGCACTCACCCGCGATCACCGGGTGATCATGGTGCCCAGGAGGAAACAGAATGTGTTGCATGATGCCTCGATCGAGGCATCATTGCAACACTTTAACACACATAGACAGTGATCAGCTTTCACTGCTAAGGAGCGCAACACTACATGTAAACGGAGGACGTATATATACGTCCTCGGACCATGCTTTTCAGGATGTATATATACGTCCAAATGCGTTAAGAGGTTAAACGTATGTGTAAACATAACACTACCAGATGTACCAGCTAATTTGATGCCTTGAGTGTCCCTTCCCAACCCCAGAACACTCATTTGTCGAGAGCAGGGGTGTGAAACTACAGCACTTCAGCTGCTGGTGGCCTATAGCTACCATAGTGCTCCGCACCTAAAAAATTGACTGGGAGAATGACGGCAACAGGTGGGTTCTATAGATGGAGCAGCATTTTTTAATATATATATATATATATACAATTTAAAATAACTAGTGCTGTGTACAATGTGTATACCCTGAATAAAGAACCACTTGCTTTAAGTGGAAAAGCACACGCCATTGTTACCTGATTCTTTTCAGTTTCCCTTGATCTGGGTTGATTGACGCCATTTTGTCTGCAAGTTTCCAGACAGTGAGGACGAAAATCCCACAATTGACCTGAAAGAGCAGGGACAGGCATCACGTGGCATCTCCCACTTGGAGCAGACTGAGGGGGGTGTAACAGTGCGTTCAATAAGTGGGCATCCAAATAAAAATATGGGGGTGTTGGTTTCTTGAAACCATTGAATAGGGAATGTCAGTGACTTGCAGTAAGGGGATGCGTTGTATACTGATAAATTAAAGACCTTATATTGGCCATTTAGTGTGTATTTAAGTAATTACCAGGATGATAGCACAGACAGGGCCCATGAAGCTCCAGATAACGTTTCCTGACAGCCAGCAGCTGTAAAAACAAAATCAGAAAGAATAGGTTTGTTAAACCGTTTATGATATCACCTCTGTACTCTCCCCCTTTACAAGGACCCTCTCACAGACCTCTTTCCACTTCACCTACAAGCCCATTGTAGGCATTACTTTTACAGAGCAATTTAGGTCATCTAAAAGTTGAGCAATAAGCACAAAATGGCAATAATTAATCAATAATCACTGCTTAAAAGAGTTGAAAAAAATGTGTAGCGCACTAATAAGCGCTCCTTGCGTCTATGATTAAGCTTATGCAAAATAATATTATGGGACATGTGTAACTAGAATATCATGCAACAGGTGATGTCATAAACAAGAGACGCCACTGACCCAATTAAAACACATTTAAAAACATAATTTATGCAATCTACAGGTCATTTATCATTTTATTTTTACTTCTATACATTTACAGTAAAAACAATATTTAGGTGAAAGGGACCCTTTTTAAGTGGGAATCTTTGGTCTTTGTACATAACTCCCATTTCAAAATTGTGACTATACATTGGCCCATCCCCCTTTTTTCAGATAAGCATATTGAAAGCATTATGTGCAGGTCTTTTTAAAACTGTTCCCCCTTTGTCTTTCATATCTAGATGCATAGGGTCAGATTTATCAAAGCACAACACTGTGCCTACATTTGGATCAAACCCCCCCCCCCCCCCCCCCCCATATCCCTTTCTCACTATCTTTTGGTGCCAAATCCGCTGGGGGAGACAGCGGCACTGATGACAACGATGACAGCAGGTACTCCATAACCGACCAAGACGAGATGCCTCTTCTTCAGGCAGTGGGTGTCAAACACTCTCACCAGCATGAGATAGAGCTCCAGCCCCTCCAGAGCCATCCAGCAGAAGGCAGAGAGGTAAAGCGCAAGCAAGACCCCCGCAACCACGTGACAAAAAATCTACAAGACAACAACATATGGATAAAAAGCTCATTTAACAGAAGAACAACAAACTGCATGATCTGCACACTGGCACGAAATTCAGGAGATAGTATGGCGACTCGATCCAAACGCAACCCAGCCACGGGATCACCAGTAATGTCCTCTATACGCAGCCACGGAATAGTTTAATATAGAATTTGCCCCCTGATTATAAAGAATATGAAATGATGAAATAATTTACTAGCACCTTAAATCATGAAAGAGGGAATTGCGAAGGAAACCGCTATGCCTCAAACTCACCCTCACCTTGTGGCTTCACATGCAGATTGAAACATTTCTACATTATAATTATAACACTATACAGGAAGGGGTGGAGCAGGCGATCAATGTGCCACAGATATGGCTGTGTGTTTACCTTGTTGCTGGTGGCCGAGATAAAAAGTAGAAATATACAGTTTCCACATAGGATGGTCGCACACAGGTGGGTGTGGATGGTGTTCCTTGTACCTCGGATTGATCGGCAGAAGCAAAAGGTTATTATAGAGACTGTGAGACAAACTATTGAAATGGCCAGTCCAATCTTTGTGATGAGGCTCAGTGTCCAGCTCTGGGAGAGAGATGAGAGAAGACACTAGCACCAAGGGTTTGGCCAGAACCTAAACTAGAGAGTTTATTTTATGAATATTATCTACAAATGTTTCTACAAACATCAAAGGCCTCTCTGTATATTGGCTTGTAAACCTAATTCCGACTAGTCCTGATCATAATTACAGTAGCTCATTTTTATTGTATCATGTTATAGTCATTTAAAAACTGGATCATTTTAAATTTAAAAAAAAAATTAAAAAATTCTATCCAACTTGCACTTTGGGTTATTTTACTTTTTGGGTTAGTGGGCACTCTGCATCGTCAGACCATACTAACACTACCACTGACTTTCCATGGAGCTGTGAAATGATAGACCTGTACAAGCAAATAGGATTCAGTAAGGTACTTTGTATTCTTTCATTAAAGCATTTAGTATTTATTATATCGTGATTCAATCTTTTTTGCAACACTTGATCAATTAAACATAACTTCATTTTTTGCATTAAACTTTCCTATCCCTATTTCATCTTTGAGAATGAATGCTTTATTGCATGTTGTTGCGTTGTACAGCCCTGCAGAATATAAATCAATAGTTTTACCTCAATTGCTGATGGGTTCAAAGCCATTAAGATGGCGAAGCTGGTCATGTGACTGCATGTGCAGAGCGTTTCATTTGTATTGCTCTCCACTTTCTCGCACCCTTCTGTTATCCAGGCGCTATTGTCCTTCGACCAAAACACACAACGTGTCTGATTGGGGTCCTGCACCTGGGAGGGGGGGGGGGGGGGGGAGCAAAAAGCAATGTCATAAGGAAGTAGCCAAATGTAAAATCAAGAGATACCGGTCATGTGTAGGACTGGCACCTGGTATTTTACCAGCAGGTCGGTTAAAAAAATCCCTCCAGGCCAATGTTATTGCCATGTGGGGCTTTCCCTCTACTAGGCCTTCTGCACCTGTGACTGGTCTAGCACTCTCCACGCCCAAGTCAAACATTGGTGGAACATCTTCCGGCACCTGCTCCTGTGTGTATGCCAAGAGCAGGGATGTCATATAGTACTAGGGTACTGCCTGTGTAGTTATTCTCACAGACCTGCACTGTGTGGACATGGACAACCAGGGACCATGCTGATGCTGATGATCCTCCAGCCATCCCCCAAATTACATCTTTTTTTTCTATCAGCGTTTCTGTGGATCTAGTTTCTAATAAAGCTCAGCTAGCATTATAGGAGCATCAGAGGAATTATAATCCACAGAGAACGTTTGTCATTATTATCTTAGAATGTATAGGTAACTGCTGACATGGCTTCTTTGGAAAACTAGTTCTTTCTTCAGCTATGTTCAATGAGTGACATAGAAGCAAACTATTTATAGTGCTGTGGATCACTGTAATTAGGGTTAACAGTGTACCAGGAACAGAATTGCTGATCATGTTTATTTTTTTCTGTCACAAAGTGAATCCCGACAGCCTGCATGACTTACATAAAGACAATGGGTGAGGTGACATAATGACAGGGGTTTACAGGATAGGATACAATCTTAACCTAAGGGAAACACGGTGAATGGGACAAAGGTTTTGGACCCAAGGGTACACTTCTTGGCTGGCATCCTGAGTGCCTGTGCTTGATGTGTGTGTGTGTACCCCCAAAACGAATATATCCACAGACAGGATCCATAGTCCACAGGGAGACTTCTGGCCCCCAGGGCCCTCCAAGAGCCACAGTCATGCAGGTTGTCAGGATTCACTTTGTGACACTTTCTATATTAGAATGCTGTGATATTTTATGGTCCCCAGTATTTTGATTAAGGAGTCCAGTGTTTTAGTCAGATCCATTCGGCAACCCTCCTTTATTCTCCTGGGGCTCAGTGATGCACTTTATCATACCCAGTTATCTGTGGCTGCTAGGGTATATGTTAATAATAACAATATACAATTGACTAGATACGTCAATAAAAGAACATTCAACATCCTAAACAGAGCTCACTGAGACAGCTCCGGGCAGAGTCGAAATCTCCAAATTGTATTAGTCTAGTCTGTAGTGTGTATGCTTTTATTCGCTTGTTATATTTAAGGGGATATTTACTATAGTGTTTACGAGTATAAGATCGTTAATGTGAAATAAATACAATTTCAATAAAAAAAAAAAATTAAAAAAATACTATTGCACCCTCTGTGGCTGGCAGACTATATGCTGATTGTAACTATATTTGTGGCTGGCAGACTATATGCTGATTGTGACTACCTTGTGGCTGGCAGACTATATGCTGATTGTGACTACCTTGTGGCTGGCAGTCTATATGCTGATTGTAACTACCTTGTGGCTGGCAGACTATATGCTGATTGTGACTACCTTGTGGCTGGCAGACTATATGCTGATTGTGACTACCTTGTGGCTGGCAGTCTATATGCTGATTGTAACTACCTTGTGGCTGGCAGACTATATGCTGATTGTGACTACCTTGTGGCTGGCAGACTATATGCTGATTGTGACTACCTTGTGGCTGGCAGACTATATGCTGATTGTGACTACCTTGTGGCTGGCAGTCTATATGCTGATTGTAACTACCTTGTGGCTGGCAGACTATATGCTGATTGTGACTACCTTGTGGCTGGCAGACAATATACTGATTGTAACTTTACTGTAACATGGTCTGTACCTGGCAAAATATGTGCAGATATTAACTATATTAGACCATCATTAGTGTAAGAATGTATTTGTATATTTTGGTATATTATGGTTTACATTTCTTGCATGTGTGCACCAGTCTGACTCAAGGTAGAATGGGTTTCCATTCTCAGTCCAGCGGTAGGAGTTGCTCAGCCTAATCCCTACCTGTACATTGTGCTTGAGACGTATTGCGATATTGCTTTGCAGATGTTTAGTATCTTCGCGGGTTACAAAGGTGCTGAGCACAGGAGAGATGAGCTTGGCAGCTTTAGAATCTTCTCCCAAAATGCTAGCATCTTTCAGTAACGGAGAAAGGTTACGATACTCCAGGAAACCGACCATGGCTACATCTGTGCGGGAAGAGTAGACAGAGAAGGAATCATCGGTTACTAAAATGTAAAGCTGAAGAAAAAAATAAATAAATCCTGCAAAAAAAAAACCTGAATCCCTCCCCCCCAAACCTCCCCCCCCCCCCCCCCCATTATCCCATAATAATGTGGCCATATATTTAGGAGGCAGGAAACATTGACTTTACTCCAGCTTTAAATGGACTCTGTCACCTAAACATTGTTTAATAAAGAATACATGAACTATGAGAAATGATCTATACATTGTGTTAGAAGAATGACTTACTTTTCAGTGGGAAATGTGTAATTTGCATATCAAGTCACAAGGTGATGTCATAAGCAGGAGACTCCACAGACATATTATTCTCTAATTGTATGCATTTGCCTGCAATTCTAGTAACAATGTGTAGCTCATGTTTTATTATCTGTTATTCTCTGCATTCATGTTCAGTTTGACACATTCCTCCTATGTATTCACGCGTTGCTGGAGCATGTTCCACACCATTACCTGTTTCAGTCTGTTCTGCCGCGCTGTTCCAGTCCAGCTCTATATAGCTCGTGTTGCTGCTCAGACAGAGTTTCTCTTTTTGGAAATGGCGGCTGAGTATATTCAGTGCTGTGATGAGAGGGAGGTGCAGTTAAAGGAACAGTCAAACTCAAATGTATTTTTTTTTTCACTGGTGCCTGCATCAAAAATGACATTATTTCTTCATGGAGCCATTCACTTTCCGATATACAGAACAATACCTTCACGCTCTCCCCTGTGCATAGGGTTGCCACCTTTTCTTCAAAAAAATACCGGCCCTGGTACTGTCTCCATAGACTTAACATTGGCCTGATGCCAATATTTTACCGGCCTACCTGTGCAGTGCCCTATTTATTCCTGAACTCCATAAAGCAGAAAGAAACAGCCAGGAACGAGCTCTGGAAATACTGCACCAAGCACTGGATTGGCTGCGTATTAACCCCAGTGTGGCCGTATTTACCCCAGCATGGCCATATTAACCCCAGCATGCTGTATCTACCCCAGTATGGCAGTATCTACCCCCATCATGGCCTTATTTACCCAACCATGGCCGTATTTACCCTAGCATGGCTGTATTAACCCCAACATGGACATATTTACCCCAGCATGGCCGTATTAACCCCGGCATGGCCGTATCTACCCCAGCATGGCCGTATTTACCCCAACATGGACGTATTTACCCAAGCATGGCCAAATTTACCCCACCATGGCTGTATTTACCCCAACATGGACGTATTTACCCCAGCATGGACGTATTTACCCCAGCATGCCCTTTATTTACCCCACCATGGCCATATTTACCCCAACATGGACGTATTTACCCCAGCATGGACGTATTTACCCTAGCATGGCTATACTATCCATTTAACACAACTGAACTCTGCTACATAAACACTTGTCTGTGAACACCTCATTCTGGCATTATGACCGGCCACTCTAGAAGCATGCTATTTCGAAATCTAAGTAATGCATACAGGTTGGACAGATCTAGTACTTAAGAGAGTGACGCATGTAGCTCACTCACTGGAGTATATTTACACAGAATTCTACACATGGGACAAGCAGCAGAAACAGTCCATTGGTTTCTACGGTGATTAGGCCATGTGTACTGACTTCAGTTCCTTTGGTGGTGATCTAGATCTGGTGCACAGTAGCCAAATACTACTCACTAAGCACAGAGATAGATGACATGTGCAAGGTCTCTTAGCGAATGCTAGTGCAGTTCTGGAAAAACCTAAGTGCATAGCACCAGAAGTGTGAAAGTCATTTTAGGATTAACTCAAGATAGAAAAATGAACCATAAAACGAATGATTACTATGTAGGTTCTGGAGCGGTGTAGACTGACCTGTGCAAAGTTGCAGTCGGCACAAACAGTACTCTGCAAACACCCACATACTGCTCCATAGTCCCTGCATTCAGTGGCCTGCACACAATGCTCTGCAGACACCTGCACGTAATACTCACTGATGTTGCTCACGGTGTGTGTTATGTTTTTCCGAAGCAGCAAAGCCAGGTTTCGTGCCACTACCTCCACTCTGCGAAACAAACTCCCCACAAACTTCAGCCTTGTCGGTTTGTCCTCATTGCTGTCACCAGGCAGCAGAGAAGCCAACTTCTCCAGAAACTGGAAGGAGGAAAAGGATATTTACCAGAGGAGAACATATCATCTAAACATTGTTTGTAGTGCGAATGTAGAGAATAAAATGGAGAATTAACAGAATTGCAAGTAAATTAGGAATACAATGTGTCTCCTTTTTATGACACATTTTTATGCACAAACCACAGGTGATGGGAAACGTGGAATTTGTACTTCAAGCCACAAAGTGAGGTCATAATCCTGAGACAGCATGGATTTCAAAATGGCAAGCCTCACAACGTATTACACGAGCAAGAGGGAGACTTTCTGAAGCACAATACAAATAGTTTATAGTATATAGAAAATAGTTTATCATTTTGTTACATTACACATTTAAATACTAAATGAGTAAGAATGATAAAGATTTGGAACTCCCTGTGAGGTTGTGCTAGCAGAAACAATCAATGACTTTGCAAAGGATTTAGATGTCTTTTTCTTTCTTTTCTAGCAAAGCAGGACTTACAAAGTTTAGAAAGTGGTTTCTTTTAACTTTTGCTTCACTAACAGAAGCACACGTTTGACAGGGCTGCTAGTGCAGGGAATGACCCCCGGACCCCCTCGCTGTTCCTGATAGGAGTTTGGGTTCTCAGGATGCTCGCTGTTCCTGATAGGAGTTTGGGTTCTAAGAATGCTTGCAGTCCCTGACAGGAGTTTGGGTTCTCAGGATGCTCGCTGTCCTTGACAGGAGTTTGGGTTCTCTGGATACTCAGTGTTCCTGATAGGAGTTTGAGTTCTCAGGATGCCCGCTGTCCCTAATATGAGTTTGTGATCTCAGGAGGTTCGCTGTCCCTGACAGGAGTTTGGGTTCTCAGTAGACATGTGCATTCGTTTTCGGACGAATGCATTTTCGTCCGAAAATTGCATTTTCGTCCATTCGTCCGAAAAACGAAGAACGAAAATGCTAAGCTAACGAAAGCCGAATGAACGAATGGTTAATAAACGAAAATCATTCGTTCATTCGTCCATTCGTAGTACTATTGCATTCTATAAGCCAAAATAGAGTCGGTTTATAGAATACAATAGCATTTAACTATACGGAGACAGAGTCTCCATTCATAAAATTATGAATGGAGACTTTGTCTCCGTATAGTTAAAAGCCGACAGCCTATAAACCAAACGTTCGGTTTATAGACTTTCGGCTTATGGAATACATGTAATCCTATTGCTATTCTATAAACCGAACGTTTGGTTTATAGAATAGCAATAGGAATACATGTATTCCATAAGCCGACAGCCTATAAACCGAACGTTCGGTTTATAGGCTGTCGGCATTTTACTACACGGAGACAAAGTCTCCATTCATAATTTTATGAATGGAGACTCTGTCTCCGTATAGTTAAATGCCCACAGCCTATAAACCGAACGTTCGGTTTATAGGCTGTCGGCTTATGGAATACATGTATTCCTATTGCTATTCTATAAACCGAACGTTCGGTTTATAGAATAGCAATAGGAATACATGTATTCCATAAGCCGACAGCTTATAAACCGAACGTTCGGTTTATAGAATAGCAATAGGAATACATGTATTCCATATAGGAATGTATTCCATATAGGAATGTATTCCATAAGCCGACAGCCTATAAACCGAACGTTCGGTTTATAGAATAGCAATAGGAATACATGTATTCATATGAATGGAGACTCTGTCTCCGTATAGTTAAATGCCCACAGCCTATAAACCGAACGTTTCGGTTTATAGGCTGTGGGCATTTAACTATACAGAGACAGAGTCTCCATTCATATGAATGGAGACTTTGTCTCCGTATAGTTAAAAGCGACAGCTTATAAACCGAACGTTCGGTTTATAGGCTGTCGGCTTATGGAATACATGTATTCCTATTGCTATTCTATAAACCAAACGTTCGGTTTATAGAATAGCCATAGGATTACATGTGTTACATAAGCCGAAAGTCTATAAACCGAACGTTCGGTTTATAGGCTGTCGGCTTTTAACTATACGGAGACAGAGTCTCCATTCATAAAATTATGAATGGAGACTTTGTCTCCGTGTAGTAAAATGCCGAAAGCCTATAAACCGAACGTTCGGTTTATAGACTTTCGGCTTATGTAATACATGTAATCCTATGGCTATTCTATAAATCGAACGTTCGGTTTATAGAATAGCAATAGGAATACATGTATTCCATAAGCCGACAGCCTATAAACCGAACGTTCGGTTTATAGGCTGTCGCTTTTAACTATACGGAGACAAAGTCTCCATTCATAATTTTATGAATGGAGACTCTGTCTCCGTATAGTTAAATGCCCACAGCCTATAAACCGAACGTTCGGTTTATAGGCTATCGGCTTTTAACTGTACGGAGACAAAGTCTCCATTCATAATTTTATGAATGGAGACTCTGTCTCCGTATAGTTAAATGCCCACAGCCTATAAACCGAACGTTCGGTTTATAGGCTGTCGGCTTTTAACTATACGGAGACAGAGTCTCCATTCGTAAAATTATGAATGGAGACTTTGTCTCCGTATAGTTAAAAGCCGACAGCCTATAAACCGAACGTTCGGTTTATAGGCTGTTGGCTTATGGAATACATGTATTCCTATTGCTATTCTATAAACTGAACGTTCGGTTTATAGAATAGCCATAGGATTACATGTATTACATAAGACGAAAGTCTATAAACCGAACGTTCGGTTTATAGGCTTTCGGCATTTTACTACACGGAGACAAAGTCTCCATTCATAATTTTATGAATGGAGACTCTGTCTCCGTATAGTTAAAAGCCGACAGCCTATAAACCGAACGTTCGGTTTATAGACTTTCGGCTTATGTAAAACATGTAATCCTATGGCTATTCTATAAACCGAACGTTCGGTTTATAGAATAGCAATAGGAATACATGTATTCCATACGCCGAAAGTCTATAAACCGAAAGTCGTTCGGTTTATAGACTTTCGGCTTATAGAAAACATGTAGTACTATTGCCTTTTTTTATGAACCGAACGAGAGCCCCATTCATAAGAATTTCTTATGAATGGGGCTCTTGTTCGGTTTATAGAAAGCCAATAGTATTACATTGTATTTCTATAAAACTAACAAATTAAAATTAACGAAACGAAAATAATGAACAAATTTCGTCTGAAACGAATGCAGTAAATTAGATTTAGACTAAATAAATAACATTTTCGTCCGAATGGACGAAAACGAAAATTTTAGTTTTGCACATGTCTAGTTCTCAGGATGCTCGCTGTCCCTGATAGGAGTTTGGGATCTCAGGATGCTCGCTGTCCTTGACAGGAGTTTGGGTTCTCAGGATTCTCAGTGTTCCTGATAGGAGTTTGGGTTCCCAGGATGCTCGCTGTCCCTAATAGGAGTTTTGGTTCTCAGGATGCTTGCTGTTCCTGATAGGAGTTTTGGTTCTCAGGATGCTCGGTGTTCCTGACAGGAGTTTGGGTTCTCAGGATGCTAGCTGTTCCTGATAGGAGTTTGGGTTCTCAGGATGCTCGCTGTCCCTGAAAGGAGTTTGGGTTCTCAGGATGCTCGCAGTCCCTGATAGGAGTTTGGGATCTCAGGATGCTCGCTGTCCTTGACAGGAGTTTGGGTTCCCAGGATGCTCAGTGTTCCTGATAGGAGTTTGGGTTCTCAGGATGCTCGCTGTTCCTAATAGGACATTGGGTTCTCAGGATGCTAGCTGTCCCTGATAGGAGTTTGGGATCTCAGGATGCTCATGTTCCTAATAGGAGTTTGGGTTCTCAGGATGCTTGCTGTCCTTGACAGGAGTTTGGGTTCTCAGGATGCTCAGTGTTCCTGATAGGAGTTTGGGTTCCCAGGATGCTCGCTGTCCCTAATAGGAGTTTTGGTTCTCAGGATGCTCGCTGTCCCTGACAGGAGTTTGAGTTCCCAGGATGCTCATGTTCCTAATAGGAGTTTGGGTTCTCAGGATGCTTGCTGTCCTTGACAGGAGTTTGGGTTCTCTGGATGCTCTGTGTTTCTGACAGGAGTTTGGGTTCTCAGGATGCTTGCTGTGCCTGACAGGAGTTTGGGTTCTCAGGATGTTCGCTGTCCCTGACAGGAGTTTGGGTTCTCAGGATGCTCAGTGTTCCTGATAGAAGTTTGGGTTCTGTGGATGCTCGGTGTTCCTGATAGGAGTTTGGGTTCTCTGGATGCTCGGTGTTCCTGATAGGAGTTTGGGTTCTCAGGATGCTTGCTGTGCCTGATAGGAGTTTTGGTTCTCAGGATGCTAGCTGTCCCTAATAGGAGTTTGGGTTCTCAGGATGCTTGCTGTGCCTGATAGGAGTTTGGGTTCTCAGGATGCAGGCTGTCCCTAACAGGAGTTTGGGTTCTCAGGATGCTTGCTGTCCCTGACAGGAGTTTGGGTTCCCAGGATGCTCGCTGTCCCTGACAGGAGTTTGGGTTCTCAGGATGCTCGCTGTCCCTGATAGGAGTTTGGGTTCTCAGGATGCTCGCTGTCCCTGATAGGAGTTTGGTTTCTCAGGATGCTCGCTGTCCCTAACAGGAGTTTGGGTTCTGGGTTGCTGCAAGTCTTATAAGACGCATCCAGAATTTCAACTCCTGTCAGGCTCAGCAAGCTTGAGGGTGTTTAAGTAAAACAAGGTTGAAACAAGATTCTTACCTTCTTCATACGATCCCCGCTGAATTCACCCCCCTTACAGAGTGGTCTAGCAGACATTTCCAGATTTTTGAGAGAACACCTTAACTGGAAAAATAAAATAAAGATTGTGTAATGACAACATTTCAAAAAGAAAACCACACTGGCCTTGTCTTGCTGACTTGCTCATTATTTAAATGATTTAGTTATGTTTCATTGACAGATTGAATTATGGGTAGGCATTTTAAACAGACATTCTTAAATGAAAGAATACAAGTGTCTGTGGTGTTCTGTCTGAAGGTCGTCTGACACAATGCTACACTATTACTTATACTCTAATCAGCCATCCCTCTCAATAGCACTTTCTAAACTCAAACTACTTTAATGCTATTAACTTAACTCTCTCTGGGTCCAAGCATAGAGCTGTATGATCACAAACAGATTTAAACTCTTTGTGTCCCAGACGACGCAAGCACCAAAACGTCACTATTTGTTCCTGGCCACCGATCACAAGGTGATCAGTAGCCAGGAACACTATGGCAGACACCCAATCAGGGTCTTAATAGACCCTGTGGGTCCCTGCCAAAAAATCGAAAGTCCTCTGTGATGTCACGGAGGAGTTCCCGAACTTAGTTAAATGTAACCGGTACTCGATTTGGGCACTGCCTACATTTTCCCTGTCAGACTGAGGTCACTCACAGTGGCCTCATCTGACAGGTGAGATCCCGCTGCAAGTCCCTGCAGCGAGATCCGAGCACACCTCATCACTTGGAGCCGCAATGAGCTGTTTAACACAGGACGCACTATGGCGTCCTGGCGTCTTTTAGGCACTGAAAATCAGGACGGCATAGTACGCCCTAACCTCGTGAAGTGGTTAAGGTACACATGACACTTTTACATGCTGCCCTGAAACATATATAATGGAGTTCAGAGGGAAAGAAATCCATTAATGATTAGGGATTCCCTGCTTGATTCCAGTAATTGGTTCTCCCTGGACTTGGATTATGCAGCAGAGCATGTCAAAGTTATATATGTCCAGTTATCCAAAATACTCCTGGTCCCAAGCATTTTGGATAATGAATACTCAACCCATATGTGCACATTGCAAGTATCGTTATAATTTAGGATATTTAATTGCATGTTTCAGTGCCAAGGTCAGTAGAGGCTACTAACCCTCTCTGTGTGACCAAATGTCACATGTGCAGAATAGAATATAAATATATATTGTATATAATATGAATATTCACATTATAAAAACACTTACAATGTTGAAAAAGGAATATTTCAAGTTAAACTACTCTTTCTTTTTTTTTTAAGTACAAATATATGAATTCCATCAGGTAAACTGGTCTTTTAAAGGTCAACTGTAGGCAAACAATACCTCATGTTTAAATAAAGGATTACATCAAGTGTTGATGGTGTGTAAAGAGATGCTTTAATGAAAGAATACAAATAAAGCACCTTATTGAGCACTTCATTGCTTCATACAGCTCTAACAGGGGGCAGACATGTTGAATAGAATCTTGGGTCAGCTCTGCATTAACATTCACGCAGATGAATGAAGATCTGTCCCAAGACTCTAAACAACATGGCCTGCCCCCAGTTAGAGTTATGTGTAGCAAAGATGGCTCAATCAAGTACATTGTATCCTTTCATTAAAACATGTAAAATGCCTCCAATTTATGATATCTTTCAATTAAACACAAGTTAATTTGTTGCTACAGTTGCCTTTTAAGTAGGGTAGAAACGAAGCAATAATGCAGTTCCTCCCTCCAGTGTCTATCAGTGCACTCTCATAGTTGCCAACATCGGCCATGTTTCCAGGGACACATATTTGTTCCACATGCTGCAGACAGAGCATGCAAAGTGCAGCCCGGCAGTATGTAGGATGGATATACACACAGACAGAATCCAATAAATTAAACCCTTCGCGACCTTATGACGAGTTAACTCGTCATGCAGTCTAGCCGGCGGGGCGCTCCGTGCACACCGCCAGCCAGTCTGCAACGGGTCCAGGACTAAGCCTCGCGCCCGAGGCAAAGCTCCTGGACCCGATCAGTGGATTTCCGGGCATGTGATCGAGTGATCACCGCGATAACAAATTAGATGCAAAGTCAATGTGTTCACACACTGACTTTGCCTCTAATACACTCTCTGTGCTTCACGTTCTTATAGTGACAGAGAGTGACCTGCAAGTATAAATAAATAAATAAAAAACGTTGTATGAAAAAAAAAAATCAACCCTTTCATTGCTGATCACAGTTTCTTTCCACTTTATGGCTCTCATTTTGTTTTTGTTTTTTACAAATATTTTTTTTTTATTTTTGCAATTTATAACGTTTTTTAATAAATAAATCTATTTGTGATATATTTATTTAATAAATGCATGCCTGTTACATGATTTTTATGGATCTGA
This sequence comes from Pelodytes ibericus, assembly GCA_036172795.1. Classification (NCBI taxonomy): domain Eukaryota; kingdom Metazoa; phylum Chordata; class Amphibia; order Anura; family Pelodytidae; genus Pelodytes; species Pelodytes ibericus. Next base: position 206,586,606 of record CM069858.1, on the reverse strand, counting down.
AATCGCATTCTTTTTTTTCTGTCTTTATTGTTTAGGGGGTTTGGGAACCAATATTTTTCTTTTTTTATTAGTTAGTTAATTACGTGGGGTAAGTGGGTTAGTGTTGCACTAGTTGTGTAGCTTATTATTGGGAAAAAAATTGGGAAAAACTGTTTTTTCCCCCCCAAATTTCCTCTTTTATATGTATTTTTTATTACTAAAATGTAACTATTTTTTATGTATAGGGTATCGGTAGAGGTAGAATCTATGTTTCTATGTTTCTATCAAAAGAAGGCTCTAACTGTCCTTTAAAAAAACAACATATAACTTGTATGTTTGTATTAAATGAGAGAGAGGAAAATAATGTTTCAAAAAACGCATGTTAAAAATTGAAAAACGCTCTGGCCTTTGGCCTAGGAAAATCCCTGTACCTTAAAGGGTTAATCGGGGTGGAGATCTCATAGAACCTACCATGATTAAGTGGTTGGATTCCGTATATCCATCCTACATACTGCCGGGCTGCACTTTGCATACTTTTTGCAGCATGTGGAACACATTTGTGTCCCTGGCCAATGTTGGCAACTATGCACCCTGCATAACACAGACATGTTCAAAAAGTTCCTTATTGGAGTGACAGTGTCACAAACCAATAAAGGGGGATGTGTGCCATCGCCACCTCCACCATCGCAGATTCCAGGAAGCAAATTTCCTAGAGCTTAAATTGACGCTGATCAATGCATTGTGTTTGTAAAATGACAACCAAAGCCATAAAATGAGAGAAATGTATGTTTTACATGTGTCTGTGGGGTCTCCTGCTTATGACATCACCTTGTGGCAAATGACACATTTTTTCCATGGAAAAGTAGTTCATTTGCATGTCAGGCCTCAATGTTTAATAAAAAAAAAAAAAAAATGTGTTTCTACATATATTTGTGGTGTTTCCTGTTTATGACATATTCTCGTGGCCTGATATGTGAAGTAAGTAACTTCAAAGTGGGGAATGTTGAATTTGTATATCAAACCATAAGGTTTGATGATTTAGTCACACCACCTAGCCATATAATGCTTAGCCCACCACCAGTCAAAGTACTCCAATATTGGTGGGTCCTACACTAGAGCATAGTTGCCAACATTGGCCATGTTTCCAGGGACACATATGTGTTCCGCATGCTGCAGACAGAGCATGTAAAGTGCAGCCCGGCAATATGTAGGATGGATACGCGCACATACAGATCCAATTAATTATCATGGTAGGTCCTATGAGATCTCCACCCTGATTAATTAATTGGATTCTGTCCGTGTGTATCTCCATCCTACATACAGCTGGGTTGCACCTTGCATGGTGTGTCTGCAGCATGTGGAACAAATATGTGTCCTTGGAAACATGGCCGATGTTGGCAACTATGCTAGAGCACAATATTTGTAGGTATATTGAAGCCTGGTCAGAGTTTGGGAGTAGCACCCAGCCACAGGTGCTCTATATATTGCGTCCTAGTGTAGGACCCACCAGTATTGGAGTACTCTGACTGGTAATGGGCTAAGCATGATATGCCATATAGTATGACTACATCTCCACTTGTGTCATCTAGAGTAGGTGCCTTCAGCTTGTTTGCTGATATTTCTATGTATTGTGTATACATTTTGGTCACTACACCAGCACCCTGTATTAAATATGCAGTTTTAGGATTTGTGCTCCCCATTCCCATATATTGAGATAAAAGGCGTAATCACCATTATACATAAGAAATAGCGATTGCACCTTGTTTTTTCTACCTTCACAATACTTTCGGGTGTGGAAATTTTTATACAAAACCCCCATTTTTCTCTTGATCTATGCATTTGCTCTTGTAATTCTGCTATTACAATGTATAGATCATTATACACATCAGAGACTCCTTTGAACAGCAATTAAATAAGCAAAACATCGGAAACGTTTAAAATGTTTCAACCTTATGGTAAATATATTGAAATAGAGCATTATAGTCATTATACATCATACACAGATCATACCGGATTAGGCTCGTCACATGGCTGCGTTGGGGTAGGGCTGTTCTCACATCGAACTGTGGAGACATTAATGTATTAATTAATGTATTTCATCTCTATAGATGGGACACAAGGCAAATAATGAAAACCCCAGAGTCTGGGACAGGAGGGTTAAATAGTAACAGACAATTAGAGATAAGACAGAAAGAGCTGACTGGTTGAATGGGATGCATACAGAAAGGCTCATATATCTATGCATTGAGTAGGCACCAACATTGCTCTTGGGGGACATTTGATGGACTTTATGATGGACATTTTGATGGTGTTCCGTAGCCCTTCCCAGACCTTGCCATGGATATTGGCATCCTCAGACACTTTGATGACACCTGCGGTGCACACACTGCCAGAGCTTTCAGTAAATGTGCAATATATTAATACACCTGGGCCAATCTGATGTTATAATCCTTCAGTCTCTTATTAGATTCCCAATAGCCTGACTTCACCACTGCCTGCAGTGTCTTGGAAATACAAACCAACCAACGCATTTCATTGCATAGTGATTGGAGTGTCCTATGATTGCTCGTTATTAAATGGAGCTGTTTTGTAGGGCGATATTGTTTTGCTCTGCTTTATTCTACACTAGCGGGACTGTTTAGCCAATGGTTTTTTTGCATTGATTTTAAGGCAACTAGGTATACACACATACTTCAATTCTAGCATACTTTGACATCCTTTTTAATAATAAAACACCTTGTTGAGGGGTGGGAGAGGAGAGTAAGAGGCGACGGGGGGGGGGGGGTTATCCTGGTAAGGTTTATTTTTTCTTTTTAATTGGGCTTTTTGGATGTGGGAAGCTAAAGGGTCACACATTGGATGCTTTTTCTTTCCACGGTTTCCATCTGTTTACCCATTTATCTCTTGAGCCATCTTGAGAGGCCGACATAAATTCATAATCACTGTTGGAGTTTATTATAGGGCAATAGGGAATTGAGACAGGAAATTTTGCCAAAGTAGCTGAGCTGGTAAAATTCTCCCACTCGGCTGCATTGGAGAATAAATCCAACTCGGCTACATTGACCTCAATTTTTTAAATTCCCATCTCAATAACCTGCAATTCTCTCTTTGGGCTGGTGACTCGCTGGGCTGGGGTAACTGATGGAACTAAAGGGATTTTATAATTTTCAATACCTTATCCTCAGAAATTGGGGAGATAAGTTCCTTTTTCATTTCGACTGGGATAGCTGGGATAGACATCCATATTTTCGAGCTCATTCGAGTGATCATCGGGGCAGCTGGTCTGGTCGGCGACTGTTCCTCTCTCTCTGCTAGCTAGAGACCTTAAATAGGTCCCCTCTGTTGATCCCATGCAAAGACGAGAGTGTCTCTCTGCACTAGCAGATATCTTTCATCTATGTTGATGGGCGCCATGTACAAGGGTTTTCCATGAGTGCACTGAATATTTGCGGCTTACCCACTGCCTTTACTGTATCGCACTGTATTGTTCCTCTCCTTTTCGTGTACGTACCTGCCCTGCCATTTCTTCGAATACTAGCGGAGAGTTTCCCAGAAATTGCAAACCCTGATCAGATGAGCGTGGGGAGCCCCCTCTCTGATTGGCTGTGTGCATGCTGACAGTATCTCGACCCTGCTAAGACACAGCGTAGAGTAAACCTGTGTGTAACATGTATCTATTGAGATACATGTCGGGTTTACTCTGGAGATGGAGTACATGTTTTTTAATGCTTCCTGTACACTGAAAATAAGAAGATGTGACCCATTTTAATAACATATAAAACATAAAGAAAAATAATCTATTTGGACCCGCCCCTTTGAGGGTGATATACACTATATGGACAAAAGTATTGGGACACACCCCTCAGTTATTGAGCTGAGGTGTTTCAATGGCACCCATTGCCACAGGTGGAATTTGTCTGCATTTACAACTGGTTGTGAAAAAAATGGGCAGTCTGTGAAATTTCATCCCTGCTAGGTATTCCACGGTCAACTGTAAGTGTTATTATTGGAAAGTGAAAGTGTTGAGGAACAGCAGTAACACAACCATGAAGCGGAAGACCACGTAAAGTCACAGTGGAAGATTCCAAACTTCCACTCTCATTAATATCAGCACAAAAACTGTGCAGCGGGAGCTTCATGGAATGGGTTTCTATGGCCGAGCAGCTGCATGCAAGCCTCACATCACCAAGTACAATGCCAAGCGTCAGGTCGAGTGGTGTAAAGCACGCCACCACTGGACTCAGGGAACAATGGTAATCTGTTATGTGGAGTCTTCACTGTTTGACAGTCTAATGAGTCTGGGTTTGGCAGATGCCAGGAGAAATTTACCTGCCTGACTGCATTGTGCCAACTGTAACGTTTGGTGGAGGTAATAATTTGGGTCTGTTTTTCAGGGATTGGGCTGGGCCCCTTACTTCCAGCGATGGGAAATCTTAATACTTCAGCATACCAAGACATTTTGGACAATGCTATGCTTCCAACTTTGAGGGAACGGTTTGGGGGAAGTCCATTCTATTCCAGCATGACTGTGCCCCAACATGGTTGGATGAGTTTAGTGTGGAAGAACTTGACTGGTCATACTAAAATTCAATATTTTTAGATTGTAAGCTCTAAGGAGCAGAGAACTCCTGCCTCTTCTATATTAGTTTCTGCTATCAGTACACTGTGCATAATTATTGCATATCAAACGAGGGAAATATTGTATTTAATCTGCCTTCATAGGTCTCTTGCATTATGCGCGCATATGGGTCAGGTGCCGTGTTTTCACTATGATATATTGCAGCTGCGCTTTATACCTGAAAGTAAAAGGGAAAATAGACAGAGCAAAGGGAGAGGAGACAGACAGATTTGCATTGAGGCTCCTGATACCCACCGAAGCATTGTGGACGTTTGGTATCTGCTGAGATGTTTCTGAATCCGGGTTCACAAGTGCATGAATATGAACCAATAGAGTTCACGCACACACTATTGAGACCACAAGGAGAAGGCAGGTCTTGACACTCATCTATATCTGATGAAAAACACATTAGATGCTAGACATACACACACATGGTTTACATGACTTTTTAAGATGAGAGATGTATTTATTTATTTTTGTTATTTGTTATATTATTTCACACAAACTAAATGTGCGTAAACTAACTCCAGGAACCCAGTATCTCTACCGGGTAACCTGGCGCTCAATGCCCCAGCTCCCCTTCTAGATCCGACCCTTTTCGTGGCACTGAAATTAAAAGTTGACAAGTGCGAGGATGGGCTAGAGAGACGGACAAAGGGGGAATGCGGTAGAAAGAGATATAAAAGGAGGAAATCGAGGGGAGAGAGACAAGCGGTGTTTGGCTAGAGAGACAGCAAAAATGTAATGTAGTAAAGAGAGCTAGATATGGTAAAACAGATAGACAAGGAAATGATAAGCAGGATCACTGGTAAATCTCTGGCACACTCCATGCTTAGGGATACTATGTGACACTGTGTGTATGTCTCGGGCACACTATATACTTAGGGAAGCTATGTGACACTGTGTGTATGTCTCGGGCACACTATATACTTAGGGAAGCTATGTGACACTGTGTGTATGTCTCGGGCACACTATATACTTAGGGAAGCTATGTGACACTGTGTGTATATCTCTTGCACGCTAGATACTAGGGAAGCTATGTGACACTGTGTGTCACGGGCACACTATATACTTAGGGAAACTATGTGACATTGTGTATGTCTCAGGCACACTCTATACTTAGGGAAGCTATGTGACACTGTGTGTATGTCTCTGGGACACTATATACTTAGGGAAGCTATGTGACTATATGTGTATGTCTCTGGCACACTATATACTTAGGGAAGCTATGTGACACTGTGTGTGTGTGTTTGTCTCGGGCACACTATACACTTAGGGAAGCTATGTGACACTGTGTGTATGTCTCGGGCACACTATATACTTAGGGAAGCTATGTGACACTGTGTGTATGTCTCTGGCACACTATATACTTAGGAAAGCTATGTGACACTGTGTGTATATCTCTTGCACACTAGATACTAGGGAAGCTATGTGACACTGTGTGTGTCACGGGCACACTATATACTTAGGGAAACTATGTGACATTGTGTATGTCTCAGGCACACTCTATACTTAGGGAAGCTATGTGACACTGTGTGTATGTCTCTGGGACACTATATACTTAGGGAAGCTATGTGACTATATGTGTATGTCTCTGGCACACTATATACTTAGGGAAGCTATGTGACACTGTGTGTATGTCTCTGGCACACTATATACTTAGGGAAGCTATGTGACACTGTGTGTATGTCTCTGGCACACTATATACTTAGGGAAGCTATGTGACACTGTGTGTATGTCTCTGGCACACTCTATACTTAGGGAAGCTATGTGACACTGAGTGTGTCTCGGGCACACTATATACTTAGGGAAACTATGTGACATTGTGTATGTCTCGGGCACACTATATTCTTAGGGAAGCTATGTGACACTGTGTGTTTGTCTCTGGCACACTATATATTTAGGAAAGCTATGTGACACTGTGTGTCTGTCTCTGGCACATTATATACTTAGGGAATCTATGTGACTCTGTGTGTATGTCTCTGGCACCCTATATACTTAGGGAAGCTATGTGACACTGTGTGTATGTCTCTGGCACCCTATATACTAAGGGAAGCTATGTGACACTGTGTGTCTGTCTCTGGCACACTATATATTTAGGGAAGCTATGTGACACTGTGTGTATGTCTCAGGCACACTATATACTTAGGGAAGCTATGTGACACTGTGTGTCTGTCTCTGGCACACTATATATTTAGGGAAGCTATGTGACACTGTGTGTATGTCTCGGGCACACTCTATACTTAGGGAAGCTATGTGACACTGTGTGTGTGTATATCTCTTGCACACTATATACTTAGGGAAGCTATGTGACACTGTGTGTATGTCTCTGGCACACTATATACTTAGGGAAGCTATGTGACACTGTGTGTATGTCTCGGGCACACTATATACTTAGGGAAGCTATGTGACACTGTGTGTCTGTCTCTGGCACACTATATATTTAGGGAAGCTATGTGACACTGTGTGTATGTCTCGGGCACAGTATATACTTAGGGAAGCTATGTGACACTGTGTGTATATCTCTGGCACACTCTATACTTAGGGAAGCTATGTGACACTGTGTGTATGTCTCGGCCACACTCTATACTTAGGGAAGCAATGTGACACTATGTGTATGTCTCTGGCACCCTATATACTTAAGGAAGCTATGTGACACTGTGTGTATGTCTCTGGCACACTATACACTTAGGGAAGCTATGTGACACTGTGTGTATGTCTCTGGCACATTATATACTTAGGGAAGCTATGTGACACTGTGTGTATGTCTCTGGGACACTATATACTTAGGGAAGCTATGTGACACTGTGTGTATGTCTCTGGCACATTATATACTTAGGGAAGCTATGTGACACTGTGTGTATGTCTCTGGGACACTATATACTTAGGGAAGCTATGTGACACTGTGTGTATGTCTCTGGCACATTATATACTTAGGGAAGCTATGTGACACTGTGTGTTTGTCTCTGGCACACTATATACTTAGGGAAGCTATGTGACACTGTGTGTTTGTCTCTGGCACACTATATACTTAGGGAAGCTATGTGACACTGTGTGTATGTCTCTGGCACATTATATACTTAGGGAAGCTATGTGACACTGTGTGCATGTCTCGGGCACAGTATATACTTAGGGAAGCAATGTGACACTGTGTGTGTCTCGGGCACAGTATATACTTAGGGAAGCAATGTGACAGCTATGTGACACTATGTTTGTCTCTGGCACACTATATATTCTATGGCAGACAAGTCCCTATCGATATCACCCCTGGCCAAACACATTGCTGAATTTGAATTTACTTCTATATCAGATAGTGAAATAGCAGCGCATCTCCTTAATCAAAAAATGAAATTACAGTGTGGGCCAGACCTACTTCCGTCAATGCTACTGAGGCTGAGTGCGCCTGTTACTGCGCGACCCATTGCCTGCTTAATCAATGCGTCCCTGTCCTCCGGTTATGTCCCCAAAGCCTGGAAAAAAGCCAGAGTTATCCCCATCCACAAAAATGGTGATGTAAACAGTGTCAAACTACAGGCCTATTTCACTGCTACCCATACTTTCTAAAATCCTGGAAAAATGTGTCCATGATCAACTGTGCGAGTATTATCAACGGTCCAATTATCTAACCTCGCTTCAATCTGGGTTTAGGTCAAATCACTCCACGATAACTGCCCTCTTAAAGGTGACCAATGACATTCAGAGTGGCATGGAGAGGGGTGAACTCACAGGTGCAGTTTTCCTAGACTTTGCAAAGGCCTTTGACACAGTTGATCATGGGCTGCTGCTAAACAAGCTAAGTTGTTCCGGTGTAAATGAGAGGTCGCTCTGCTGGTTTCGTTCATACTTGTCTGATAGAACTCAATATGTGTCCATTGCTGATACTGCCTCCCTCCCGTTGCCAATCAAGTGTGGAGTGCCTCAAGGATCCGTTCTTGGGCCTCTGCTATTCTCGCTATATATAAATCATCTACCCTCGGTGTGTGACCAGGCTCATGTGCATATGTATGCTGATGATACGGTCATTTATACTTGCAGTACTCAACTATAGCAAGTGGAACCCGTGCTACAGGATCAGTTTTCTAAAGTTGAAAATTGGATAGCTAACAAATTATTCCTCAATGCTAAATCATCATCTACTCTAAGATCCCTGAAAATAAGTATCTCCCAAATCCTCAAAACAGATTGTACCTGTTATTAGTTTACAAACTCCTTCGTATACTGTACGTTGTTCCTTTTTGTATCAATAATGATTTACCCTGTATGTTCTCCTTCCAACTTGTTTAATATATGTATGTATGTATTTTTGAATCTACTGTTAAATGTGTAACTCTGTGTAACTCCATTCTGGACTGGGTCCCCAGGACATACTTGAAAACGAGAGAAATCTCAATGTATTTTTCCTGGTAAAACACTTTCTAAATAAATAAATAAATATACTTAGGGAAGCTATGTGACACTATGTGTATGTCTCTGGCACACTCTATACTTAGGGAAGCTATGTGACACTGTGTGCATGTCTCGGGCACACTATACACTTAGGGAAGCTATGTGACACTGTGTGTATGTCTCGGGCACACTATATAATTAGGGAAGCTATGTGACACTGTGTGCATGTCTCTGGCACACTATATAATTAGGGAAGCTATGTGACACTGTGTGTATGTCTCGGGCACACTATACACTTAGGGAAGCTATGTGACACTGTGTGTATGTCTCGGGCACACTATATAATTAGGGAAGCTATGTGACACTGTGTGCATGTCTCTGGCACACTATATAATTAGGGAAGCTATGTGACACTGTGTGCATGTCTCTGGCACACTATATACTTAGGGATGCTATGTGACAGTTATGTGACACTATGTGTATATCTCTGGCACCCTATATACTTAGGGAAGCTATGTGACACTGTGTGTATGCCTCAGGCACATTATATACTTAGGGAAGCTATGTGACACTGTGTGCATGTCTCGGTCACACTATACACTTAGGGAAGCTATGTGACACTGTGCGTATGTCTCTGGCACACTATATACTTAGGGAAGCTATGTGACAGCTATGTGACACTGTGTGCATGTCTCGAGCACACTATATACTTAGGGAAGCTATGTGACAGCTATGTGACACTGTGTGCATGTCTCTGGCACACTATATACTTAGGGAAGCTATGTGACAGCTATGTGACACTGTGTGCATGTCTCGAGCACACTATATACTTAGGGAAGCTATGTGACAGCTATGTGACACTGTGTGCATGTCTCGAGCACACTATATACTTAGGGATGCTATGTGACATCTATGTGACACTGTGTGAATGTCTCTGGCACACTATATACTTAGGGAAGCTATGTGACACTCTGTGTATGTCTCTAGCACACTATATACTTAGGGAAGCTATGTGACACTGTGTGTGTCTCGGGCACACTATATACTTAAGGAAACTATGTGACACTGTGTGTATGTCTCGGGCACAATATATACTTAGGGAAGCTATGTGACACTGTGTGTGTCTCGGGCACAATATATACTTAGGGAAACTATGTGACATTGTGTATGTCTCGGGCACACTCTATACTTAGGGAAGCTATGTGACTTTATGTGTATGTCTCTGGCACCCTATATACTTAGGGAAGCTATGTGACTCTATGTGTATGTCTCAGGCACACTATATACTTAGGGAAGCTATGTGACACTGTGTGCATGTTTCGGGCACACTCTATACTTAAGGAAGCTATGTGACAGCTATGTGACACTGTGTGTATGTCTCTGGGACACTATATACTTAGGGAAGCTATGTGACACTATGTGTATGTCTCTGGCACACTATATACTTAGGGAAGCTATGTGACACTATGTGCATGTCTCGGGCACACTATATACTAAGGGAAGCTATGTAACAGCTATGTGACACTGTGTGCATGTCTCTGGCACACTATATACTAAGGGAAGTTATGTAACAGCTATGTGACACTGTGTGTATATCTCTTGCACACTAGATACTAGGGAAGCTATGTGACACTGTGTGTGTGTCTCTAGCACACTATATACTTAGGGAAGCTATGTGACACTGTGTGTGTCTCGGGCACACTATATACTTAGGGAAACTATGTGACATTGTGTATGTCTCGGGCACACTATATTCTTAGGGAAGCTATGTGACCCTGTGTGTTTGTCTCTGGCACCCTAAATACTTAGGGAAGCTATGTGACACTGTGTGTATGTCTCTGGCACATTATATACTTAGGGAAGCTATGTGACACTGTGTGCATGTCTCGGGCACACTAAATACTTAGGGAAGCTATGTGACACTGTGTGTATGTTTCTGGGACACTATATACTTAGGGAGCTATGTGACACTGTGTGTATGTCTCGGGCACACTATACACTTAGGGGAGCTATGTGACACTGTGTGTATGTCTCTGGCACACTATATACTTAGAGAAGCTATGTGACACTGTGTGCATGTCTCGGGCACACTATATACTAAGGGAAGCTATGTAACAGCTATGTGACACTGTGTGCATGTCTCAGGCACACTATATACTAAGGGAAGCTATGTAACAGCTATGTGACACTGTGTGCATGTCTCGGGCACACTATATACTAAGGGAAGCTATGTAACAGCTATGTGACACTGTGTATATCTCTTGCACACTAAATACTAGGGAAGCTATGTGACACTTGTGTGTCTCGGGCACACTATATACTTAGGGAAACTATGTGACATTGTGTATGTCTCGGGCACAATATATTCTTAGGGAAACTATGTGACATTGTGTATGTCTCGGGCACACTATATATTTAGGGAAGCTATGTGACACTGTGTGTATGTCTCGGGCACACTCTATACTTAGGGAATCTATGTGACTCTGTGTGTATGTCTCTGGCACCCTATATACTTAGGGAAGCTATGTGACTCTGTGTGTATGTCTCTGGCACCCTATGTACTAAGGGAAGCTATGTGACACTGTGTGTATGTCTCAGGCACACTATATACTTAGGGAAGCTATGTGACACTGTGTGTATGTCTCTGGCACACTCTATACTTAGGGAAGCTATGTGACACTGTGTGTATGTCTCGGGCACCCTATATACTTAGGGAAGCTAAGTGACACTATGTGTATGTCTCGGGCACACTATATACTTAGGGAAGCTATGTGACACTGTGTGTATGTCTCTGGCACACAAAACACTAAGTGAAGCTATGTGACACTCTGCGTATGTTTCTGGCACACTCTATGCTTAGGGAAGCTATGTGACTGTGTGTGTGTCTCTGGCACACTATATACTTAGGGAAGCTTTGTGACACTGTGTGTATCTCGGGCACACTATATACTTAGGGAAGCTATGTGACACTGTGTGTATGTCTCTGGCACACAAAACACTAAGTGAAGCTATGTGATAGCTATGTGACACTGTGTGTTTGTCTCTGTTACACTATATACTTAGGGAAGCGATGTGACACTGTGTATGTCTCAGGCACACTATATACTTAGGGAAGCTATGTGACACTGTGTGTATGCCTCAGGCACACTATATACTTAGGGAAGCTATGTGACACTGTGTGTATGCCTCAGGCACACTATATACTTAGGGAAGCTATGTGACACTATGTGTATGTCTCTGGCACACTATATACTTTGGGAAGCTATGTGACACTGTGTGTATGTCGGGAGGGTACATATAACCGCTGTTGAAGGTGAACAACAACCAGGGATGTGATGAGAGACTATAGCTGACATGACATCACCAATATTGTTATACCACAAGAGCCGGTATGTATAAAATTATTTGTGTTAATTTATGAACATATGTGTAAATCCAACTGTTGAACGTTGCCTGTAAAGTTCTCTACAGTGACTCTAACCCCTGGTGGGCACAGGGGGCTAGCCATCTCCCGAGCAACTACGGAAATTGTAGGCAGTGTAGGCACTCTCCCTATTGGCAGGCTGGATAAAAGTTCACCACTGTCTCAACGCATTTCACCGGACCGAAGGTCACAGCTTTGATAAAGTTCATGCTGAGCAATCCAAGTGGATTCAGTGGATTCAGAGCATTTCCATCTCCCCCCAGAGTGCTCGCATTTCTTTACTGATTTATTCCTGCCATCTTTATGTTCTATATTCATCTTTGACATCTAAGGTCCAGCCCATATTTGTGTGTTTTATATCATCGCTGTCATATTAAAGTTTCTTTCTACCTTATTTCTACCTGTGTGTTTGTTGATCAATTGTCTTTTGACCTTTATTTATTTATTAATTTATTAAGCAATAGTGTACCATCTGTGTTTTTAAAATGTTCTTTATTATGAGGGGTTCCCTTCCTGATTTCTTGGGAAATCTATAATTTCCCTTGTCTTCTTAATGACTAACAGTTATTGTGGAATGCAGTTCCCACAATGCTCAGCCAGCCAAATGGTTGGTTGGGCATTATGCCAGCTGCAGTTTGCAACAACTGGGACTCAAAAGGTTAACATCACTGGGTTAGAAGAGGAGAGAAAGTTGCATGTGAGTGACATGGGTACTTGTGAGTGACATAGGAACTTGTGAGTGACATGGGCACTTGTGAGTGACATGGGTACTTGTGAGTGACATGGGCACTTGTGAGTGACATGGGTACTTGTGAGTGACATGGGTATTTACTTGTGACATGGGCACTTGTGAGTGACATGGGTATTTACTTGTGACATGGGCACTTGTGAGTGACATGGGCACTTGTGAGTGACCTGGCTCCCAGATTTAAAAAAATAAAATGAATAAAGTCCTGTGTATGTATATGTGTAGAGTTTAGGAGCCAGGGAAATAGAGTTCTCAGTAAAAGAATCCAAAAAGTTAAGAGAATTTAGGAGCAACTGGGATATAGTAAGCCCTGCAATATAAATACGCTAATATACAGTATGCGTATGTATACATATATATTTATGTGTGTCCTTTAAAACATGTTTGTGTGTATATGTGTGTGTATACATTTTGATAAATCATTATTGTGTACTCACCTTTACATCCCTCTTTTTTGTCAGGAGCACAGAATGTAGTGCTGCCATCTTTGCTGAAGCCACTGCGACATTTGCAAAAATAGCTGCCTATCGTGTTATAACACTTTGAGTTTATTCCACAGTTGTGTTTCTCCCTGCATTCATTGATATCTGTAAACAGAACCCAAGAAACACAATGAAGGAGGTATATGTGTAACCTGCATTGAAGACTAGTTATTTATTTCTCCAATAACAGGGTCCTTCACAGCCTGCTGACCTCTGCTTTGTGGGCACAGACCTCAATGACTGCCCAAAACGTATTCTACCTTCTCTGTGTCATGTGCTTCACCTCTATGCTAATTATGCCACAATCCACTTGTCTACTACGGTCTCCTCAACATGTACTGCTTCCAAGGAGCTGCAGCTCTCCCCATAGCTACTTTTAATTCCCTTCCAGGACTGATATCATGATTCTAAACAGGTTTTCATGCAATGTGAGACTCTATTTCAGGTGAATGAAGGGGAACAATATCCTTGAATGATATTTGCTAAGTGTCACGGTAGCACCCCTCCAGACAACCATGTTTTTCCGTTCCTCAGTGCCCATGTTCCGGTTGAGTTATTTTCCCCTGTTCTAACTGTGTGTTTTACATGTATGGTGCCCTGTTAAAGAGCCAAATCCCTTGTACCCTTTCCCCAGGAATGTAGCTTCAGCAGCCGCTTCACAATAAAGGTTTATCCTGGCTGCTGAGCTCATTCTCTTCTTCAAAAGGTAGGCGGTTTTCTTATTGGTCGCTCAGACCAAGCCCCCAGTGTAGGCACTGTTCTGATTGGATGCTTAATTAAATGCCAAATTTGAATATATTTGCTGATCTGTGGGCACGCCCCCTGCTGGGGATTGGTTGCTACTAATCCTACCTTTCATCTGATTGGCTGCCAGGTACTGTCCTTTTGTGTAGGTGTGAAGAAGTTCTTTTGTTCAACTTATCTTATCAATATGTTTTCCTGTATATATGTCCTGTGTTTGGAATCAATAAACATTTCTTCTTGTTTTCCCAACACGACCAGTCTCGTCTGCTATGTTGGGGGAATTGCTTGCAGGGAAGCACTGCACATAGCCCAGTTTGGCTATTGGATATTTACTGGACCTGAGGAGTGATTTTGTGGAACTGATTCCGGTAGGAGCTACCCATCTAGTAGCCCTCCCATGACACTAAGACCCAGTGACATATACACTATTAAGTGACACACAGTGACACACACACTTACACAGGGCAAGTAACTCACCCTCACAATCTGTTGCATTGTTGCCCAATTGGATGAATCCTTTCTGACAGTAACACTGTGCTTTTTCTTCATTGCAGGTTTGATTGATTGGGCAAATCAGTTTATAACAAAGTGTTCCATCTGTTGGGATAGTTAGTGAAACATTACCCATTGACAAAAGGTAATTTACATATCAAGCCACATGGTGATGTCATAAACAGGAGACACATTTAAAACATATTATTCTCTTAATTAGACGTTTGTTTGTAATTTTGCTAACACAGTGTATAGGTCCTTTATCACTATTTTCTATCCTGTACACTCACAGTTTAAACAAAGTTTAGGTGACAGGGCTCATTTAAGATGAAAAACCTCTAAAGTTGTCACAAACTGTATCAGTCAATACTTCACTTGTTCATCCATTCATCACCTCAGCCATTATGAATATGTACCTACCAATCAGCAGTAAAAACATAATCTATGTATATGATGCCAATGAGCAGTAGATGCATAACTTTGCATATCCAAGAAATCGGCTCATAGCTATTCAAAAAGTGCTTTTTGCATATATATGGGCCGGGAAGAAACCTAGAATCAACAGAATACATCTCATGAAAAAAGCAAATGAAGGGGGCTTTGGTTTACCTAATATAATTAAGCTCTATGATACTAGCAGACTTTTCCACGTTAGGAAGTGGCAACTATCATCGGTAAGAGACGAATCGTGGTAGAAGTTGGAAACAAAAATAATAGGTATGGAAGATTTGTCAACAATCTTATGGACGAATGATAGAGCTTATAAGGTACTATTTTTAAAACACCTTCCTGCCTATATGGTGGACCTCATAATCAACTGGATCAAGTTAAAAAAAAAGAGAATAAAAATTGAAAATATAATTCCATCATCGACCTCAATAAACATTCTGGAATTGAACCTAGACAATTTTTTCATAAATAACTGGAGTAAGACCAAAGACTTAACCCTTAAAGACATAATGAATGGAAATGCTATAATATCATTCCCGCTCCTTCAAGAAGAGTTTAACTTGAATTCAAGGCAACTATTTACCTTCTTAAGACTTAAAAACTATACAGAGTCAGTAATTAAGAAAGGGAATGAAAATAAGATAGCTAATGAAATAGAAAATCTCCTTTGTAAGGAAGAAAATCATAAAATCATGCCTAAATTGTATAATTGGCTTTCTAAACAAGAAAAAGAAATTAAACCTAAACCTTGGTATTCTTGGGGAAAAAGAAACAGGAAGGAACTTTCACTCTAATGTCTGGGTAAAAGCCTTAAATGAGATCAGGAAGAGTGTGAAATACATAAACTTATTAGAACTACAGTATAAAATTGTATATAGATGGCCCCTGGTGCCTGAAACTTTACATAGAATTAATAAATCAAATTCGGCGTTATGCTGGAGATGTAACTCGCAGATAGGATCTCAATCACATGTATGGTGGTCATGTAGTAATATAAGACAATTGTGGAATAGAGTCCTACAGGAAATGTCAATGTTATTTGAGGTGGAGCAGGACTACAATATAGAAAATGTACTACTTCATATTAATATTCCATTCACTAAATTTAATGGAAGGTATCTCTTGATCCATATTTTTTTGGCCACAAAGGCGGTCATAGCACGATACTGGAAACAACAGATCTGTCCACCTTGGTAAAAAGTACAGGCCCAAATCAATTATCAATTTCATATGGAAAAGGGTGTTGCAAGTAATTTGGGCCCCATGGAATTTCAAAAGTTTAATACGAGATGGGCCCCTTGGACGAGGGGAAATAGAAATCTGGACATGGGATAGGAACCAGGAGGCAGTGGCTTTGGGACTGGGTGACGGGATGGCACTCCCCCATAATGTAATGGAATGTTATGTAAAGGTACTGTTTTGTATTGTCATTTTTGCAATGTTATGCTTTAATGTTTTTCATGTGTTTAGGAGGTTTTGTATATGGGTCCCTTCCCAATCTGACTGAGATGGAGAGAAATAAGAGGAGAGGTGGATTAGAGGGGAATGAGTATTGGTAGTGGGGAGGGAGAAGAGGAGGGATAGAGGAACAGAACGCATAAGTCAATTCAACGGTCATAAACTTATTGAGACCGCCTCCCCTTTTTAAGAACTCCTTAAATATTCATTATGATATTAATCTTAATGTAACAATTGAGTTAAAGTTACTTGTCAAACTTTATACCCTAAACTCTTATTTCTGAGTAGGTGCTTTTTTTTTTCTTTCTTTTCTTCTGGAAGGAAAGATAAAGGGAAGAAGGGGAAAGAGGATTTTTAGAATTATCTGAGGGACGCTAATTGAAAACCCCCTGGATTTATTTTAGAATCTGTTATGACGCAAGACGTTGTATTTTGTTTTGTCTTGATTGTTATATGTCTGTTGTTACTTATGTCAGTATTTTCTAAATTTAAAACTCAAAAAAAAAAAACTTTGCATATCATGCCAATGAACAGTAAATGCATACTCTTTGCAGTAAATGCATAAACATTGTGTATCATACCAACAAGCAGTAAATGCATAATAATTGTACATGATGCCAATGAGCAGTGAATACATGCTTGTTAAATATCATGCCATTCAGCAGTAAATACACTAAATACATAAACTTTGTATATCATGACAATGATAAATGCATAAACTTTTATATCATGCCAATGAACAGTAAATGCATACTCTTTGTATATGATGCCAATCAGCAGTAAATGCATAAACTTTTTGTATCATACCAACAAACAGTAAATACATAATCTTTGTACATGATGCCAATGAGCAGTGAATACATGCTTGTTATATATTATGCCATTCAGCAGTACATACACTAAATACATAAACTTTGTCTCTGTAAATTGTTTTAAGGTAAAAATAAGTGAACTTCAGAAATGGTAAATACATGTATAGCATACATAAATTAAGAAAGGTGTACCTGTCCCTTTACGTACCTTGTGATACTAGCATCCTAGATGCATATATTCAGCATGTTGGGATTCAGTAGAATATTGACTTTTAATTCTATACTTTTTTATGGTTAAAGAATTTGGAACTGGGAATTTCACAGCACTTTGTATCTAATACTTACTGATGTCTTTCTGTTTATTGCATTGCAGAGTTGTATTATTTTCATTCCTAGGTGGACCTGTAGTTAAAAAGAAAGGTTCATTGGCGGGCGCCTCCTTTTGATGCGGGATATTGACGTGTAAAGACAATAAACAAATATATTACGGTAGTATCTGAACCTATCAGAAATCAGGCAGAGTCTATGGGGGTGAGGTATGAATATGTATACAAATGTTGCACACAGAAGGAACGCCAAATAGTGGTTCTATAGCTGTGTACGCCAGTGTGTAATGCTAACTAGCGACCAATGCCCTAGTACTACAATCCCATCGCCCCTCAGCACGAGGACTCAGTCTGCTCCATACGGGTTCCTGAATCTCACTATGACCCATACACAAAGCCTCTATAATCCCGCCACTTCTCAACAACAGGACTCAGACTGCTCCATACTGGTTCCTCAGTCTCTCTATGACGCATACACAAAGCTGCCTCTTCACTCACCCTATGTTTCTCATGTCCCCCATTCCCTCTAGACTGTAAGCTTGTGAGCAGGGCCCTCTACCTCATGTTTTAATCTGATTCTGAATTTTGGGATATCACTAAGGGGGTTATTTATAAAACACCCTGAACACAAAAAAGTCTGGAAGGTACAAAAATAAAATGGATTATGTGGGCACTGTCTGCCACTTTCCAGCACCTGTTTTTCTTGACCATGGGGGCTGCTGGAGCTAAAAACACCTGAGCTCCCTAGAAGTGCAGGAGCCACAAACGTTGTACAAACTCACGGATTTTGACACCGTGGCGCACACAGCTAAAGCTCCACCTTTTGCCGCCATTACTGTTTGCGCTGATATCATACATAATCCACATTGCGTTGGCAACATTGCAAGCAAATCCATGAATTAACTTAAAAAATGTGTTTTTATATGTGTTTGCAATGTCTTCTGTTTATGACATCACCTTTGTTTTAATATGCAAATGACTACTTTTCAGTAGGAAATGTGTAGTTTGCATATCAAGCAACACAACACATTTAAACCACATTTTTCCTCCAATTTAAGCATTTGCTTGCCATTCTGCTAACACAATATATAGATCATTTCTGATGTAGCCCCCAGACAAGGTCGGGGAGGGGCAATCATGACAGGGTGCTGAGGGGATATGTCAGCCTATAGTGGGAATCAGTGGGAGGAGTTGGGAGAGTAGAAAAGATAGGAACAGGAAGTTTAGGGGCCATTTTAGGAAAAGTTTTTTCCCCCTATACCTGTTGTCCCACCCACCCTCCCTAATTTTATGGTTAATGAGCCTTTATTTATTTATTTATTACATGTCACAGCATTGGCGGAAGCTTGCAGGGTATCCAGGAGGGTTAATGGAAGATTTGGATTGGGGAGAGTCAATCGGGACTCTGGTGGGAGGTTCGAGGGGTAAGTGGTACCTCGAACCTCAGGTATTGGGGGCATTGGGATATGCCCAGAACATGGACTTCGGCAGCCACCTGGATACTCTTGCAAGCTTGGTTGGTTTTCTTGTATATGGAATGTTTAATGTTTATGTTTATGTTTAGTCATTGTATTAATTATGGATATATATACATAGGTGGAATGTGTATATATATATGTATATATGATTGTAAATGCAATGGCTATTTAAATAAAGTGCTGTGGCTGTTGTTTTACCCCACAGTCTGGTTTTAAGTTTTAGTTATTTCTAGGCAAATACATATCCTCAATGATAGAAGCTACCATGTCATGAGTTTTTTTTTTTATTCTGTACATTCACCGTATAAACAATGTTTGGGTGACAGGGTCATGGTTAGTGCAGCTTATTTGATCCTCAAATGTTAACACAGTGACGTCAACAGACGGCACTTATACAGTCTGGGCAGCTATACTTACTGTCCTTATCATCGGGCTCGATGATCTCAGCTGCACAGAGACCTGTAAATAAAGGGAAATGTTCAGTATCTTTTGATAGTTTTATAAATGAGAATGAGGAGGAGAGCCTTACTATTAAAGGGACTGTCTCACCCAAACATTGTTTTTACTGTGCATGGAGAGAATAAAAAATGATTGGAAATGATCTATACATTGTGTTTGCAAAACTGCAAGCAAATTCCTAAATTAGGAGAGAAATGTGTTTTAAATGTGTCTGTGGAGACTCCTGCTTATGACATCACCTGTGGCCTAGTATGCAAATTAACTGATTTTTAATGGGAAATGTGTAATTTGCATATCAAGCCACAGGTGATGTCATGAGCAGGAGACTCCACAGATGCCTTAAAATCATATAATTTTTTTAATTTAGGCATTTACTTGCAATTCTACTAAGACAATATATAAATCATTTTCAATCATTTTTTTATTCTCTACATGCACAGTATAATCCATGTTTAGGTCCATCCCGTTAAATATTTAAACCCACTAAGACACCCCTTTAATTGTACCTTCTTCACGTATCCCAAAAATAAAGACACAACACATGACATCTTTGAAATAAACATGGCCACAGCGTTTATTTAAAAATAAATGAATAAAATAGAAATATTTTATTAAATAACACCCTATTACCAAACTGTTAACAATACCATTTAAAATAACTTAGCCACTGTAAACAATTATTGAGATACCCATCAAACTGTGGATCTGTATACACAAGACCAATAGTTCACATCCCACCAACCGCAGTTCACCAGCACGGTGGACGTAACCAACCGTGAACCAATTAGCATTGATTCCAATTTAAACCACCATTTTTCACAGCCTTATTTGGTACTTATACCAACCCCCTAGGACCGAACTTGTGTATCAGATCTCACAGTATAAAAAAACCAACAAGCGATGACATCCACCGCGCCTACCAACCAGATTCAGCAAAAATTTGGCCATGCGAACGGGCAAGTTCCTTCTTTGACAAAATGTACTGAATGATTAAGCTACATAGCTAAATAGCACCCGGGTGCTAGGTCTGATTTATTGGTCGCCATGGCGACCTGGCACCCGGTTTTTGTCGAGCCCTGCTTTAAGATAATATAATTAGAAAAGGGAAGGAAATAGACATAGGGACCACAACACAATCTATTATACCAGTGAAAAAGCAGGGGACAATCTAATGATCCACTTTAGAATTGTTTGTATTTTTTTTTTTAATGTAATATCAGTTCTGGTTTAGTTTTTATTGCCTAATTAGAAGTGAGTGCGGTTATACAAGGGTTTAACCAGGAAACATTCAGAGAGACTATGGTTATCAAATACGTCCTGGAGACATTGTGTTTGGCCAAAAATCCAAGGGCTGTTACTATTACCCAATCTAAGGGTAACTCATTGTATCTGCCTTGGAAGGATGATGGGCTGAGAACTGAACCTCTGACCCCAAAGGTTAAACAGATTGTACGGATGAGGCATTGGCCCACTGAGCTATCTCACCAGCCCATACATCTCCCACGAGTGGAAGTGTTAGGTCATTAGTTCAAACGTCACTGAGAAAGAATCTTGGCGTCAGTTGGGAGAAGTGAAACCACAGTATTAGCAAGGGTTTCACTGAATAAGTGAAATTGGAAATACTTTGAGAAGAGACTTCCATCATCTGCAAGGGATACATAAAATGGTCACCTTTTTACTTTCAAAAAAACAGATCGATCTCTGTTAACCAGCAAACACAAAAAGGTCTACTTAATAAAGAGATAATTGGAGGGAATTGGCAAGGGAATATTAAAGTTCAGGCCAATGTAGCTGAGTTGGAAAAAATCCCCAATGCAGCTGCATGGGAGAATTTTTTTTTCCAAATTGGCTACTTTGGCCTGTAGTTTGAAATTCCCCTGTCAGTTCCCTGCAGTTCTATCTTTATTGAATAGACCCTAGTCAAATTCCACGCTGGTCACACACAATTTCTGGCCCCAAATATTATTGTGTGGAAAACACATTTATGAAAGGGGTTGATATGTCGCCAGACACAAACTGTTGGCCCATCTAGTCGGGCTATTATTCTGGGTATTTGGACCCTCATCTTCTGTTCAGTAATGGACTATTGTCTTACTCTAGTCCTCTGGCGCTTCTAGAACAGTTCATCGCGGCTATTCCATTGCTGACAGTTCAGTGCGGCAGTTTGAGCTCTGAACTGTCAGCTCTTACAATTACTGTAAACCCCCCTAACAAATTTCCCCCCCCCAAAAAAAGTTACCCCGAATCCCTAATACTAACCCCACAATCCCTCATACTAACCCCCCGAACCTAAACACTAATACCCCTAATACTAACACTTACCCCTACTACTAACACTGACCCCTAATACTAGCACCAATACTAACACTAACCCAAATTACTAATAATACTCACCGTGTACGCAATCCCGGATCTGTCCCGCGATGACCTCTCACGTGATGAACCAGTCATCGTGCGAGAGGTCGCGGTGAAGCTGCTGCATTTAAGCAGCAATGAAGAACAGTCCCATCCCTCCACTGCCTGTCTACTGGGTGTTTAAAATGTCTAAATCTCAAATTCTTCTGCTGAAAATATATTCCATGTACCCACTTCTCTTTTCTTGAAGCAATAGCTTTTCCTGTGACATTTTTGCCCCATGCTTTCTGACCACGGCTTCTTGCCCTAGTATATAGTTATTTATTTAGATTTTTTTATTTTTATTTCTGTGGTTCTTATTCCACATTGTGTTATATTTTTGTGATGTTTGGGTTATCATGTTTTTTTTTTTTAAGTTGCTGCTCCACACTTTCTAGCACTGTACCATTATCTTTTTTACTTCTATTAAACATACTGTCGAACGACTTTGTATTATTTTGTTATAACTAGTGTTGAGCGAACCCAAACCGCACTGTTCGGGTTCGTACCGTACTTTATGGTTTTTGGACCCCGGACCCGAACACGGACATTTCACTGTATGTCTGTGTTGGAGTTCGGGGTTCGGCGATTACAATGTATGTAATGCTATTGGCTTTCTATAAACCGAAATTGAGTCCCCATTCATAAGAAATTCTTATGAATGGGGACTCTATTTCGGTTTATAGAAAGCCAATAGTATTACATGTATTCCAGAAGCCGAAAGTCTATAAACCGAAAGACATTCTGTTTATTGACTTCCTTTTTATAGAATAGCAATAGCATTACATGTATTCTATAAAACGAAACTCTATAAACCGAATGTCTTTCGGTTTATAGACTTTCGGTTTATGTAACACATGTAATGCTATTGCAATTCTATAAACCGAAATAGAGTCCCCATTTATAAGAATAGGTCAATTGACCTATTTGTGTGAATGGGGACACTCACCCACATTTTACTTCATTTTGCAGCCCTCTAGCCCTTTCCAGGACTTTTTTAGAGGCATTTGTACAAGTTTAGAGGAACTGTACAAAAAAGATGGTTTGCATCTTTCTCAAAAGGGAACGAATGTTCTCAGTGAGCAGTTCAGAGGTTTTGCTAGGAGGTTTTTAAACTAAAAGAGGGGGGCAAAATGGCGATAAAACATCAATCCAATTGCCCCCCAAAAAAGGGACAGAAGTTACCTGTAGTCAGTGTGCTGAAAAATGATAAGCTTAGGGTCATGTCTACAAATGCTCGCAGTTTAGGGAATAAGAGCCATGAACTTGTGGCAATATTGGCAACTGAGAATGTAGATTTAGTGGCTGTTACTGAGACATGGTATAATGAAAAACATGACTGGGACATTTCAATACCAGGGTACTCTTTATATAGAAAAGACAGAGAAGGTAAAAAAGGGGGAGGGGTGGCCCTGTATGTGAGGGATAGATTAAAATGTAACGTAATACAAGTTAGTGAGGCGAACATAGAGTCAGTTTGGATTACATTAGAATTTGGTAATCATATGGTAACTCGGGAGGTGTGATTTATAGGCCCCCTGGACAAATAGAGGAGTTAGATAACCTACTAGTTGAGGAAATAGCTAAAATGACAATGAAGGTAGAAGTGATCATTATGGGTGACTTTAATCTTCCTGATGTGAACTGGAAATACAAAACAGCTACTTGCGCCAGGAGTACGCATATCCTAAACTCCCTACTGGGATTATCTCTAAAACAAGTAGTGGAGGAGCCAACTCGAAAGCAGGCCATACTAGACTTAGTGTTCACAAATGGAGATTTGTTATCAGATATTACTGTAGGTGAAAGTTTAGGATCTAGTGATCACCAGACAGTGTGGTTTAATATAAGAACAGTGACCCAGTCACACCACACAAAAACAAAAGTTTTAGATTTTAGAAAAACAGACTTTTCTAAAATTAGATTAGATGTAAAGGAGTCATTATCAGACTGGAGCAATTTAAATGGAGTCCAGGAGAAATGGGATTATCTAAAAGTTGCACTACTGAAGGCAACAGAAAATTGCAGAAGGCTTGTCAGTAAGAGCAAAAAATTGAAGAAACCACTGTGGTACTCTGCAGAGGTGGCTAAAATAGTAAAAAATAAAAAGCTAGCATTTAGTAATTATAAAAATACTCAGAGTGAGGAAGATAGAAAGATCTATAAGAGTAGGCAGAAAGAGGCAAAGCAAGCTATAAGAGCTTCCAAAGCACACACAGAAGAGACTATAGCCCAGTCAGTGAAAAAGGGGGATAAAACATTTTTTAGATACATAAATGAGAAAAGGAAAGTAAAACAAGGATTAGTTAGATTAAAACAAAAGAAGGATGCTATGTAGAAGAGGATAAAGGCTTAGCAGACTGCCTTAATGAATATTTTTGTTCAGTTTTTACAAATGAAAATGAGGGTAAGGGACCTCATTTAGGGAAAAAGACTAATGAGTCTTTTGATGCATGTAAGTTTACAGAGGAAGAGGTTTTACTTCAGCTGTCTAAAGTAAAGACAAATAAGTCGATGGGACCTGATGGGATACATCCAAAGTTATTAAAAGAACTTAGTGGTGTACTAGCAAAACCGTTAACAGATTTATTTAACCAATCATTGTTAACGGGAGTAGTTCCAGAAGATTGGAAATTAGCTAATGTTGTGCCCATTCACAAGAAAGGTAGTAGGGAGGAGGCGGGCAACTATAGACCAGTAAGTCTTACTTCAGTAGTGGGGAAAATAATGGAAACCTTGTTAAAGAATAGGATTGTTGAACATCTAAAGTCGCTTGGATTTCAAGATCAGAGACAGCATGGGTTTACTTCAGGGAGATCATGCCAAACTAATCTTATTGATTTTTTTGATTGGGTAACTAAAATAATAGATCAGGGTGGTGCAGTAGACATTGCTTACCTAGATTTCAGTAAGGCTTTTGACACTGTCGCACATAGAAGGCTTATCAATAAACTAAAATCTTTGAGTTTGGATTTCAATATTGTTGAATGGATTAGACAATGGCTGAGTGACAGGCAACAGAGGGTTGTAGTCAATGGGGTATATTCGATGCAAGGTCTTGTTACTAGTGGGGTACCTCAGGGATCTGTTCTTGGACCCATTCTCTTTAATATTTTTATTAGCGATATTGCAGAAGGTCTTGTTGGCAAAGTATGTCTTTTTGCTGATGATACAAAGATTTGCAGCAGGGTTGATATTCATGGAGGGATAAGCCAAATGGCAAATTATTTAGCTAAACTAGAAAAATGGTCAGAGCAGTGGCAACTGACATTTAATGTGGACAAGTGCAAGATTATGCACCTTGGGCATAAAAACCCAAAAGCAGAATATAGACTATTTGGTACAGTCCTAACCTCAACATCTGAGGAAAGGGATTTAGGAGTAATAATTTCAGAGGACTTGAAGGTAGGTAGGCAATGCAATAGAGCAGCAGGAAATGCTAGCAGAATGCTTGGTTGCATAGGGAGAGGTATTAGCAGTAGGAAGAGGGAAGTGCTCATGCCATTGTACAGAGCACTGGTGAGACCTCACTTGGAGTATTGTACGCAGTACTGGAGACCGTATCTCCAGAAGGATATTGATACTTTGGAGAGAGTTCAGAGAAGGGCTACTAAACTGGTTCATGGGTTGAAGGATAAAACTTACCAGGAAAGGTTAAAGTATCTTAACATGTATAGCTTGGAGGAAAGACGTAACATGGGGGGATATGATAGAAACATTTAAATACATAAAGGGAATCAACACAGTAAAGGAAGAGAGTATATTTAAAAGAAGAAAAACTACCACAACTAGAGGACATAGTCTTAAATTAGAGGGGCAACGATTTAAAAGTAATATCAGGAACTATTACTTTACTGAGAGGGTAGTGGATGTATGGAATAGCCTGCCAGCAGAAGTGGTAGAGGTAAACACAGTCAAGGATTTTAAGCATGCGTGGGATTGACATAAGGCTATCCTAGCTATAAGACCGGGAACGGGGCACTAATAAAAGTACTCAAAAACAAATTGGGCAGACTAGATGGACCGAATGGTTCTTATCTGCCGACACATTCTATGTTTCTATGTTTCTATGTTTCTATGTTTCTATTTTAGTGGAAAAAAGTTCGGGTTC
This sequence comes from Pelodytes ibericus, assembly GCA_036172795.1. Lineage (NCBI taxonomy): Eukaryota > Metazoa > Chordata > Amphibia > Anura > Pelodytidae > Pelodytes > Pelodytes ibericus. The sequence goes on along the minus strand of CM069858.1, from coordinate 206,560,245 downwards.
CCATTGACAATGGGCAGCATGAATGATGTATAATAAATAAACCACCATACATTAATAGGCACAGTTGATTCAATGCCCTCCATTAGGCCTTCCAAAAAATAAACATTGGGGGTCATGTATAAACCGGAGAAGAAACATTCAATTCTACTTTGTATATACTACATATAGGGTTGCCACCTTTTCAAAAATGCCGGCCTTGCTACTGTCTCCATAGACTTTACATTGGCCCAATGTTAATTTTTACTGGCCTGCCGGTGAAATACCGACCAGGTGGCAGCCCTAACTACATACCTCCTGACACTTTACATGGCCAAACAGATACTTTAGTTTTTGTGGGAGTGGTTGAAGGTGTGGCTCTGGGCGGGGCATTTTTTAGGTGATATTAAGGCCAGTTTAGAGCTTTTAAATGCATTTTGTTTAGAACAAAAAACTAATGTAAAAAGTTAATTTGCTACATTTTATGACTATATGAAGAGGTTTATTGCTGTGTAACACTGTGATTTACTCATGCACTTTTAAAATTCCAAGCTCCTATTAAACAGGGACATTAGAGGAGGTACAGAGGGATTTTGGGGCAAACAATGTGGACCTTAATAAGAACACTTGGGAGGCATGATATGTATATATTAAGGAGGGAGCACTGTCTAGGTCGGGGTAGGCAAACTTTGGCTGTCCAAAACGGGGGGAGGGGAGGCGACAGGGCAACTTGCGTTTCCCACTATTGTGCTTATTCGTAAGCTCACATAAAGTTAATGCTTTATAAATAAAATAGATGCATGGATAAACACACAGATTGGCCCTTTTTACCTGGGTTGGAAAGATTCTCTAACTTGCTTATTTGTTCAGCTCAGCTATTAATGCCTGATCTATGCATTTCACTTGGCAATCCATGGTATATGGAATAGTACAGAGTTGGACAAATATGTATAGACTTTAGGAGTCAAGTTGACCAATTCTGGAACCAACCATGTTGGCCACAAAAATGGTGCTTCTGTAGAGTTTTATGGAAACAAATCAAAGAAGTTTGGAGCCAGTGGAATGGATTTTGGGAGCCATTGCACCTTAGATTTTTCAAGCCCTGGTACAGGACCCTGTGTGTTTACTGTATAAAGTGTTAAATGGTGAGGAGAGAATTTAGGGACTTCCAGGACCACATAGGTGTTTTCCAGTGAGAGAAATACAAAATGAAAACTGTTATAAGCTAAATCCCTTGTGCAGCTTGTGTAATGGCATCAATATGTGATAGCAAAGCATCAGTCAGCTGCTGCTGGATTGTTATTAGCAGTAGATCAAGGGGTGTCAAACTGGGACCTCCAGCCTCATCTCTCATAATGCATTGGGAGGAGAGTATGGGAGATGTAGTCCACAAACACCTGGAGGGTCTTTTCTTAGATTGTGCAATTTGCCTACTTTTGACCTCTTGGAAGGGGGAATTATCACTTAACCCCCAACTTGAACATCTTTAAACATATCTGAGATATCCCACTGACCAGCACAACTGTATCCTGGAATTTCTGTTTGATGTGTGGGCTTCAAACAACAACACAATACAGAGAATATGTTTCTATATATATTGCTTATGCCCATACACACTATGACTAAAAAGTGCCTTCCTCGTTACTCTCAATAAGAGACATTGATACATGCAGTTTTCTAGTCTTTCTACCAACTGGACCTTCAAATCCCTGTCCTAATTACTGAAAGAGCTATGTTATAAACCAATGGTGATATACATAACTCTCAGCAGGACCTCTGTTAGTCAATGGGAAGGTGTTAATATCTGAAAAACTGATTCAGCTCAACATTTGTAACTAATTTATATTAAATGATATTTTGTGCAACCAAAATGTCTCTCTTTGTAAAACTCACAAGTATACAGTAAGTTCTTTTATTGGACCTCATTTTTCAGACACTGATATAGCGCATACAGATTACTGTGACTGACATGTACACCCCAGCAATCAACAAGTGATAACACATATTATCCTACAACTTTATTAACAGGGTTGTACAAAAGTGTTTTTTTTTTAGCTATTAACGTCTTACTCCATGTCTATTTTATTGATACGTAATAAAGTTTACATTTAATTCAACTAGAGACTTCAAACATACCCTCTCTTCATTTTGTAAATGCTAGGGTTTCCCCCTTTTTTGGAGTCTTTTTACACAATATTGCTATTGTAGAGACTTTATATACAATAATTAGCACCTCTGCCACATTTCCCATGAATCCTTGGTCAGGGGAGTGCTGGCAAGGGTGACAGAGTGGTAACATAGTAACATAGTAACATAGTAATTTAGGTTGAAAAAAGACACAAGTCCATCAAGTTCAACCCTTCTACCTATCATTACAGCTTTTGATCCAAAAGAAGGCAAAAAACCCCTAAGGAAGCTATTTCGAATTTTGCCTCCTGGGGGAAAAAATTCCTTCTTGACTCCAAGAGGCAATCAGATTTCTCCTTGGATCAATAAGCTCTTTTATTAATGCTTATTCTATTATTAATAGCCCTGTATGTTCTGCTTTCCTAAAAAAACATCCAAACCATTTTTAAATGCATCTATTGTGGTTGCTAGCACTACCTCTCTTGGCAGTGAGTTCCATAACTTTATTGTCCTAACCGTAAAGAATCCCTTCCTTTGCTGTCTATGAAATCTTTGCTCTTCCAGTCTGAGGGGGTGACCTCTTGTTCTTTGTACCTTTCTGTTAATGAACAGGTCACTGGAGAGCTCTTTATATTGGCCCTGCAAATATTTATATAATGTTATCATATCCCCTCTGAGACGCCTTTTTTCTAACGTATATAAATTCAATTTTTTAAGTCTCTCTTCATAACTAAGATCCTCCAAACCCCTTATTAATTTTGTAGCTCTCCTTTGCACTTTTTCTAGTTCCTTAATATCCTTTTTAAGGACTGGTGCCCAGAACTGTACTGCATATTCAAGGTGAGGTCTTACCATTGATTTGTAAAGAGGCAAGATGATATCCTCCTCCCGTGAATCTATACCTCGTTTTATACATGCCAATATCTTATTGGCCCTTGCAGCTGCTGACTGGCATTGGGCACTGTTGCCAAGTTTGTTGTCTATAATTATTCCTAAATCCTTTTCATTAGTAGTTTTTCCCAGGGAAAAACCATTTAACGTATATGTTGCTTTGTTATTATTTTTCCCATAATCAGGGCCGATCGTAGGGTCATGAGCGCCTGGGTGCAGGATTTGTTTGGGCGCCCCTATGGTGGGCGTAGTTATATTACTAACCCCTCCCCTTTACACATGTTTTCATGAAATATAAATTAAAATACCAAAATTGTATTATAAATTATTTGAAAAAAAGGAAAGAAGAAACGAGTGGAAAAAATATTGAATCACTATTATTCATACTGAATGTGCTAATCAAGTGTGAAAATTAAAATAATGCCATCATCTCATATAATATTTATTTTCACATTTGATTAGCACATTCAATTTGAATAATCATGATTAAACACATGTTCTCTCATATATGTAACATTATTCTATAATCTGTTAAATAATTTTATAAATGACACTTCCAGACACACACCGACATATACACAGTCATTCACAGACACACACTGACATATACACAGTAATTCCCAGACACACACTGACATATACACAGTAATTCCCAGACACACACTGACATATACACAGTAATTCCCAGACACACACTGACATATACACAGTCACTCCCAGACACACACTGACATATACACAGTCACTCCCAGACACACACTGACATATACACAGGCACTCCCAGACACACACTGACATATACACATATACACAGTCACTCCCACACACACACGGACATATACAGTCACTCCCAGACACACACTGACATATACCCAGTCACAGACACACACTGACATATACCCAGTCACAGACACACACTGACATATACCCAGTCACAGACACACACTGACATATACCCAGTCACAGACACACACTGACATATACCCAGTCACAGACACACACTGACATATACACAGTCATTCCCAGACACACACTGACATATACACAGTCATTCCTAGATACACACTCACATATACACAGTCATTCCCAGACACAAACTCACATATACACAGTCACTCCCAGACACACATTCACATATACACAGTCACTACCAGACACACACTCACATATACATACAGTCATTCCCAGACAGCCTTACACACACAGATACCCTTATACACACATATACCCAGACAGCCTTACACACACACATATCCTTATACACAGGCAGCCTTACACATACAGAAACCCTTGTACACAGACACCCTTACACACATATACCCAGACAGCCTCACAAACACACACCCAGACAGCCTTACACACAGATACCCTTATACACACATATATCCAGACAGCCTTACACACACAGATACCCAGACAGCCTTACACACACAGATACCCAGACAGCCTTACACACACAGAAACCCTTATACACACATATACCCAGACAGCCTTACACACACACATACCCTTATACACAGGCAGCCTTACACGTACAGAAACCCTTGTACACAGACACCCTTACACACATATACCCAGACAGCCTTACACACAGATACCCTTATACACACACACACAATTACATCCACAGACACAGCCTTATACACACACATAGACACCATTACAGACACACATATACCAAAGCAGCCTTACACACACACAAATACCCTTATACACAGACACCCTTACACACATATACCCAGACAGCCTTACACACACAGATACCCTTATACACAGACACCCTTACACACAGATACCCTTATACACCACACACACACACACACACACAATTACATCCACACAGACACAGCCTTATACACACACATAGACACCAATACAGACACACAGACACGCTTACACACATATACCCAGGCAGCCTTACACACACATATACCCTTATACACACACACACACTCTTACACACACAATTACATCCACACAGACACAGCCTTATACAAACACATAGACACCATTACAGACACACAGACACCCTTGCACACACTCATAACACACATACCCTTATACAGACGGATGTATGGCCTTTTTATAACCATAAAAAGGGTTGCTATAACGTTTGTCCCCCTCCCTGCTCATTTACCTTTCAGTTGCAGGGAGGGGGATATTCAGATGGTGTGGGTTTCCAACCCCTGCAGTATTTACCTTCTTCTGAGTGCCAGCAGGAAGTCAGGTGACATCCGGGCGCTCTGACAGTGTGAGGGGGCGGAGCTTATCCCACAGAGGTGCAGTCACCTCTGTGTTTAGCAGCATATTCAACTCCCCTTATGTCCTTCTCCGTTTCAACGGAGGAGGATCATGATGAGGGAAGAAGGCGCCCGGCGTCCTGCACCCAGCATGATCAAGTTCATGGCAGCTCCAGTCTAGGCGCCGCTATATTTCTCAGTCTTACAGCGCCTGGGTGCGGTGCACCCCGCGCACCCGCCCAGGATCGGCCCTGCCCATAATGCATAACTTTACATTTGTCTATATTGAACCTCATTTGCCACTTTACTGCCCAGTCCCCCACTCTGTCCAAATCTTCCTGTAAAGAAAAAACATCAAGATTAGTCTTTATTGCCTTACCTAATTTAGTGTCGTCCGCAAACACGGAGACATGGCTCTCAGCACAATGTGGCAGATCATTAATAAACAAATTAAAAAGAAGAGGGCCCAAAACAGACCCCTGAGGTACTCCGCTTAATACCCTTGTCCAATTTGAGAATTTTCCATTTACAACAACCCTTTGTGTTCTATCTTTTAGCCAATTTTCAATCCACATACACACATTTGCCCCCAAACCTATTTCTCTCAATTTGTAGAGTAACCTTTTGTGTGGAACTGTATCAAATGCTTTCGCAAAATCCAAATAGATCACATCAACTGCCACGCCTAGATCTATATTTTTACTGACTTCTTCATAGAATGTTATTAAGTTTGTTTGACAAGACCTGTCTTTCACAAAACCATGTTGACTTTTACTAATTATATTCTGGTTCAAGATGTATTCTTGAGTGTATACCTTTAGCAATCCTTCAAATAGTTTCCCCACTACAGATGTCAAGCTCACTGGCCTATAATTACCTGGCAGAGATTTTGATCCCTTTTTAAATATTGGAATGACATCCACCTTTCGCCAGTCTGTTGGCACTGTACCTGAACTGAATGAATCCCTAAAGATCATGAATAGTGGCCTGGCCAGAATTATGCTTAACTCTCTAAGTACCCTTGGGTGTATACCATCTGGTCCTGGGGCCTTGTCTATCTTAACAGAGTGTAATTGCTTAAGCACTTTTTCCTGTGTCAGCCAATCCCATGTTTGCGGCGAATGTCCCATAACTTCCTGTAGCAGGGGCTCGTCCATCTGCTCTTCCTTAGTATAAACAGAAGAAAAAAAAGTATTTAAAATGTCTGCTTTCTCTCTGTCCTCACTTACCAAATTTCCCATTTGGGATAACAAGGGCCCAACATTTTCCCTCTTTAGCTTTTTTCCATTCATATATTTATAAAACATTTTGGGGTTAGTTTTACTCTCCTTGGCAACCCTTTTCTCATTTTCCAATTTAGCCATTTTAATTGCCTTTTTGCAGGCTTTGTTGGCCTCTTTGTACTCTATAAATGATAATGCTGATCCCGTGTTTTTATAATGTTTGAATGCCATTTTCTTGTTTTGTACTTCCTGTTTCACGTTACCTGTAAGCCACATTGGTTTTGATTTGTGTCTTTTGCATTTGTTTCCCAAATGTATATATTGGGATGTGTACTTTTTGTAATGTGTGCTTAAAGGCATTCCACTTGTCTTCTGTGTTTAGTCCAGAAAACAATCGTTCCCAGTCTAAATGTTCAATCGATGCCCTTAGTCCATCAAAGTTAGCCCTTCTAAAATTAAGTGTTTTGGTGGCGTATTTACCAATTTGCTTTTTTGCATTAATCTCAAATGAGACCATATTATGGTCACTATTCCCCAAGTGTTCTCTTATTTGGATGTTTGAGATAAGCTCCTCATTGTTTGTTATTACCAAATCCAGACAGGCATCCATTCTAGTTGGGGTGTCTACTAATTGTGCCATAAATTTGTTATTAAGCAGGTCCAGAAACTTGCTGCCCCTAGCTGAACTAGTTGTGCCACACTTCCAATCTATATCTGGGTAATTAAAATCTCCCATGATTAGAACTTCATTCATATTTGCAGCCTTTTCAATTTGTAATAAAAGCTGATCTTCTCCATCAATGCTAATATTTGGTGGCTTGTAGCATACACCTACAAGTAATGTGCGATTCTTTTTAGCGTTTAAGCTAATCTCCACCCACAGTGTCTCCACATCAGTTCCAGTTACATCATGTACACCTTCTTTAATACTGGGATTTAATTTAGGATTTACATACAGACAAATCCCTCCCCCTTTTCTATTTACTCTGTCCTTTCTAAAAAGTGAGTAACCTTGTAAATTAACTGACCAGTCGTGGGTCTCATCCCACCACGTTTCTGTGATTCCGATTAAATCATACTGTTCAGCACTTACCAGTATCTCCAGCTCACCCATTTTGTTTGTCAAGCTTCTTGCATTTGCTAAAAGACATTTGAGATTACTACCCATTTTCTGTTTAGTTGACAAACACTTAATGTGTGCAGGTTTAATTATATGGACCTCCCTTTGGTCTATGTTAACCCCACCACTGCTTTCCTCCTCTCCCATAGCTAGACCCACCTTCCAATCTACCCTAGCTACCATTGCTTCTTTTTTGATCTTGACCCTCCCCCCCAGAGCTTAGTTTAAAAGCTCATCTAATCCTATAGCCATCCTCGCCCCTAATACTGCAGCCCCCTCATCATTGAGGTGCAGCCCATCCCGTCCAAAGAGCCTGTAGCCGACTGCAAAGTCTGCCCAGTGCTCCAAGAACCCAAATCCCTCTTGCTTGCACCACCTTCGCAACCACGCATTAATCTCCCTAAGCTCCCGCTGTCTCCCTGACGTAGCGCGTGGTACTGGTAATATTTCCAAGAATATTACCTTGGAGGTCCTTTCCTTTAGCTTCTTTCCTAGTTCCCTAAAATCATTTTTAAGGACCCCCCACCTACCATTTACTTTGTCATTAGTACCAATGTGTACTATGACCGCTGGATCATGCCCAGCCCCTCCCAATAATCTGCCTACCCGTTCCGCAACATGCCGAACCCGAGCACCCGGGAGACAACATACAGTTCGGCATTCGGGGTCCTGGTGACAGATTACCCTATCTACCTTCCTAATAATAGAATCCCCTACCACCACAACCTGTCTAGCCTTCCTAGTGTCCTGGCTCCCAACTGCGCTGGAGAGGCTACTCACCTGGCTGCTAGGAGTAGTTACCCCTTTCCCCCGAGCTTGCCTCTATCCTAGCTCAATGGGCTGGGGCTGCACCTCTTTACACTTCTAAAAGCCCTAGTTCCTAGGTGTCCAACTTCGACCTTCCAGCTGCTGCAAAACTACAAACCCCATAATTCCCCACCAACTTTCTAAGATGACTGGGAATTCTGGTAATTGGAGTACAGATACAGCTAGAGGGCCGGAGTCGTCCAGAGTTGGACGGCTATGCCCTACTCTGTAGAACTTTCTATGTCATTTTTTTCTCTTTCTATTGAGGGTCTACTCACTATAGTCTATTTCGGGCCAATCTTCGGCAATATTCGGTTTCGGGGAAATGGCCTGAGGAATCCTATGGATTGTCCCTACTCAATAAGGGCAGAAATCCTTTGAAATTATGTTATAAAAGCTTCATATTATATTGGCCCCATAGGCACAGCGGAATGCCCCACTGGCCCCACATCAATACATTTGGCCCCTGTTCCAGCACATTGGACCAGGACAAAAATGTGAGGTGTAGGTGAACACTTTAAATGTAGAAAATTTTATTTTTAAGGTTAAAACATCCTTTCAAGACCATCAAGCCGGTAAAAAATGTACTTGCAGCCAGTGTCTATGGAGGTAAAAGCATGACCGGTATTTTTGGGGAAAAAATATGGCAACTCTACTTAACACTGGGATTTATTGGCCGCTCTTGTCTGAATTTCAACAAAGATTGCTGCATACATGAGAAAAGCTCCGATGAAGCTGATGAAGTTTAAAACATGCAGTTAGTGACATTTGATGTGTACACTTTCTAAGTTCAGCTGGTGCCGCTGCGATGCCTCAATATTGAGGCATTCAGCAGCATCTAAAACCAGGGCACAATGCAATCACTCAATGGAGCAATAGCAAGCAACATATTGAAAGACAGCAAGAGCTTCTGAAGCATTTAGAGGCACTCAGCAACTTTACAGTAATAATAAAAAGGCTAAGTTTGCCTTAGATCCAGGGTTAGGTTTACCATTAGGGTTTGTGTAATGTTTAGAGTTAGGTTAGATTTAGGGTTAGGTTAAAAGGTTACTGTAGGAAACATAGAATGTGTTGGCAGATAAGAACCAATCCAGTCTGTCCAATTTTCTGTATACTTTCATTAGTCCCTGGCCTCATCTTATATCTAGGATAGTCTTGTGCCTATCCCATGCACGTTACCCTCTACAACATGAAAAAAATGGTTAGGAATAAGAAATAGTTTGTTTCAGTGTTTGCCATATAACTTGCAAAAAAACAACAAAAAATACAAGTAAACATTGAATAATTTTCTATTCGTATGTAGATGTGTTAAAGTTTTTTCATGTAAAAGTTATAAAGTGTTTTTCTTTAATTTTTCATCATGTTTTATTATGATTTTTTACAGTACAGTATATGATTTGATCTAAATAACGGTCTCTAAAGACAGCCCTTCACATCATGAAAACAGCAATATATAATTTGTGTGGGTACAGTAAATGACAAAGAGGAAAATTACAGCTAAACACAAACACTGCAGGAATGCTAAACCAGCGATTGTCCAGAAAGATCAAACATATTCTAAATGTCTAGTCACTAAGAGTCTAAATCTTATAAATATGTAGATAAACAACACAGATAACACTGTGAACAAATAATCCTACAAAACACCTGCTATCACATTAAACAGGTGTGTATAACTGAAGCCAAAGACATAAGGGTCTGCTCAATAAGGAGAGAATTGTTGGGAATTGAGATGCAAATTTGAAACTCAAAGCCAAAGTATCTGGAAGAATTGGAAGAATTCTCCTATTCAGCTGAATGAAAAAAAACAAAACAGGTTTGAATTTTCCCCATTAAAAGTAATGGGAGGCGAAATGATAATATATTTAATGTGCAAATTTTTTTTTTGGGGGGGGGTGCTTTGCTCCTTTTCCAATGTACTAACCGTTTAACACTCAAATAGTAAATACGAGCAAATTGCGAATAAAACAAGCAAGTTTGCAAATATTTTTTCTACCTCTTTTAATAGCACTTGCTAAAAGCTGGTGTAATTTTCAAAACTCTTTAGTGTGCGTAAATATAATTACAATTTACTAGCGCAACCGGAAAAATGCGCGCTAAATAAAAATAAACGGAAGAGGCGCAAATCGGGGAAAAAAAGGGCAAAATGTTACAAATTGTCGCAAATTGTTCCTTACTCATGTTTTACCTACTTTTTTTTCCCCACTGCACTTGTTTAGTACATGACCCCCTAAATCAAATCTGGCACCTGAATTTGGATCGTCTCAAAAATAGCTTTGATTATTTGGTCATCTGAGTGCCAAATTTGACTAATGGGTCCAGGGCCGGACTGGGAGAAAAATTCGGGCCTGGCATTTTTTTATCACAGCGGCCCACTAAGAAGGGGGCGGGGCAGAGGAGGTGTGTTTTGTCATCACCAATGACAAACACGCTCCCTCTCAAAGTGAGCATGTTGGTTCAATGCTCTTCCAGGGCAGACCATGAGCAGAGCTCTGCTGAAGAGCTCTAGCATGAGAAAAAAGCCCTGTATTTGTTCTGCACAGTGCAAGCAAATTTAATAACATGCTTGCACTGTGTTTCCTTGCAACTTGTCTCTGGTGTCTCTATAAATGGATACCAGGAGACAAAAATGCCAGGAAAGAGTATTGAGCATGTGTTTGGAGCCTGCTTGTGGGATTGCGTGTGTGTAGAGTGAGCTGATTGTGGTGTGGTATTGTGTAATAAGGTCGGTTTTAGTTGTGTTGTGTTTGTGGTGTAATGTGATGCATATGTGGCTAGGGGCTGTAGAGAATGTGTGTATAAGGGATATAGCAAGTGTGTGCATACAGGCTATAGCGTGTGTGTGTGTGTGTGTGTGTGTGTGTGTATATATAGATGTAGTGTGTGTTTAGGGGTGTAGTATGTGTTTGCTTACAAGGAATCTAGTGTGTGTATATATACATATATATGTCTAGTGTGTGTTTGAAGGACCCAGAATGTGTATAGGAAATCTAGTGAGTGTGTGTTTATAACGGTTTCAGAGTGTATATAGGGATCCAGTGTGTGTATGTAGATGATCCAGAGTTGGGAAAGGGATCTAGTGTCTGGAATGTAATGTGTTTAGGGGTGCAGTATGTGTGTGAGGGGTGCTGTGTGTGTGTATATATATATATATATATATATATATATATATATATATATATATATATATATATATGGAAGTATTGTGTATGTCTGTTGTGCAGTGTGTTGGGGGGTTCTGTGTGTATGTGAGGGGTGCAGTATGTGTGTGTGAGGGGTATTCCTTAGTAATACCAGTCAGATGGCCATTAAATATGCCACATAAAGGGGCCCCACAAATTATGTCACACGCAGGAGCCCCATAACTATGCCACATATAGGAGCCCATAACTATGCCACATACAGGAGCCCATAACTATGCCACATACAGGAGCCCCATAAATTATGCAACATCAGAGCCCCATTATTTATGCCTCAACTTGGAGCCCAATTAATTATGCCACACACACAAGCGCCCCTTAATTATGCCACACACACAAGCGCCCCATAATTATGCCACACACACAAGCGCCCCATAATTATGCCACACAAAAGAGCCCCTTAATTATGCCACACATGGGGCCCAATAAATATGCCACACATGGGACAGCCATTAATTATGCGACACACAGGAGCCCCACAAGATGACAATTGTACAATTCGAAAACAATACATATCTATAAACACAGACATCTCTCTATAACTAGTTGCATTTATACTTATTTGAATTATTTAATATTGTATTTAATAAAAATGTTATTGAAAAATTGCATTACTATATTTTTTTCCCTTCCTCTGCACCCACATTGCACCTACAGGACTTAACACAGCACCATACAGTACCCCCAGAACTTGCCATCCACCTATATTGCACCCACAGCACTTGGCTTGTACTCATATTGCACCTACATGATTTGCATGCCACAGTGTCACTTTGCCCCACAGAACTAGCCAGTGTCACTTTCCACATAGTACATGTTATTTTGCCCCACAGACCATGCCACAGCATCACTTTGCCAATTAAAATATGCCAGTATTTAACCCCTCGATATGCCATGATTAATCCATTCAATATGCCAGGATTTTGCCCCCCAATATGCCATTTAATATGCCAGGATATTGCCCCTCAATATGCCAGGAGTTTGCCCCCCAATATGCCATTTAATATGCCAGTATTTTGCTCTCAATATGTCAGGATTTTGCCCCCAATATGCCAGGATATTGGCCACCAATATACCATGTAATATGCCAGGATATTGCCCCCAATATGCCATGTAAAATGCCAGGATATTGCCCCCCATATGCCATGTAATATGCCAGGATATTTCCCCCAAAGTGCCATGTAATATGCCAGGATATTGCCCCCAATATGCCATGTAATATGCCAGGATATTGCCCCCAATATGCCATGTAATATGCCAGGATATTGCCCCCAATATGCCAGGATATTTCCCCCAATATACCATGTAATATGCCAGGATATTGCCACTTAGTATGCTCGTTATGCCACCCTCCTCCCCCCTTCCCCAGACCCCAGTACTTACCTCTTTGCTGCTCCGTCTCCCGGTGTTCTGAAGGTCCGTGGCGTTGTGAAGGGAAGCGTTGTGAGCTCCCCTCTAGCCGTGCGGAACAATAAAGTTTGTTTTAAAAAAAAGTTCCAACAAACTTTATTGACCACGTGGCTGGAGGGGAGCGCACAACGCTTCCCTCACAGCCACGGACCTGCACCGGGGGACAGAGCAGGAACGAGGTAAGTTTTTGATATTTTTTTTTTTTTAATGCAGGGGACGCCACTGCTGGGACCTCCCCTACCGGCCTCGGCCCATGGCCACCGTGGCCCACCGGGCATTTGCCCGGTGTGCCCGATGGCCAGTCCGGGCCTGAATGGGTCTATTCACTAAAATTTGGAGGCTGACTTTAATTTTGAGACTAAGTGAAATTGACCCGAGTTTGACCAGGTTCGAATCTGCCCCACTGATAGTAATGGGAGGCGAAATGATTGTTATTTTTGAGACTAAGTCAACCTCCAGTGCCAAATTTGAATTAGTCTCAAAAATAGCTTTAATCATTTCACAGCACTTAAATTGCATTTACAGGACTTTTCCCAGCACCAAGGACTCACCCCAGCACTTATATTGCACTCACAGGACTTACCCCAAAACTTATATTGCACTTGGTATATTCTGGGCCGGCGCTACCATAAGGCAGCATAGGAGGCTGCCTTAGGGGGCCCCAAGGGGGGGGGGGCGGGAAAATCGCCCGCTCCCCCAGGTCTGTTTACTTACCTTCTTGTTCCTGTCCCCCGGTGCAGGTCCGTGGCTGTGAGGGAAGCGTTGTTCGCTCCCCTCCAGCCGCACGGATCAATAAAGTTTGTTTTCAAAAAAAGTTTGAACAAACTTTATTGAATCCGCGCAGCTGGAGGGGAGCGCACAACGCTTCCCTCACAGCCATGGTCCTGCACCGGGAGACAGCAGCAAGGAGGTAAGTACTGGGGTCTGGGGAAGGGGGGAGGAGGGTGGCATAACGAGCATACTGAGGGGCAATATCCTGGCATATTAACTGGCAATATTCTGGCATATTAAGTGGCAATACCCTGGCATGTTATTTGGCAATTTCCTGGCATATTAAGTGGCTATATCCTGGCATATTAAGTGGCAATATCCTGGCATATTAATTGACAATACCCTGGCATATTAAGTGGCAATACCCTGGCATATTAAGTGGCAATACCCTGGCATAATTATTGGCAATACCCTGGCATATTAAGGGGCAAAACCCTGGCATATTAAGTGGCTATATCCTGGCATAATTATTGGCAATACCTTGGCATATTAATTGAAAATTTCCTGTCATATTAAGTGCAATACCCTGGCATATTAATTGGCAATATCCTGGCATATTAAGTGGCAATACCCTGGCATATTAATTGGCATTATCATGGCATATTAAGTGGCATTATCCTGGCATAATTATTGGCAATACCTTGGCATATTAATTGGCAATTTCCTTGCATATTAAGTGGCTATATCCTGGCATATTATGTTGCAATATCCTGCCATATTAAGTGGCAATACCCTGGCATTTTAATTGACAATATCCTGGCATATTAAGTGGCAATATCCTGGCATATTAATTGACAATACCCTGGCATATTAAGTGGCAATACCCTGGCATATTAAGTGGCAATACCCTGGCATATTAAGTGGCAATACCATGGCATAATTATTGGCAATACCCTGGCATATTAAGGGGCAAATCCCTGGCATATTAAGTGGCTATATCCTGGCATAATTATTGGCAATACCTTGGCATATTAATTGGCAATTTCCTGGCATATTGGGAATATCCTGGCATATTTAGTGGCAATACCCTGGCATAATAATTGGCAATACCCTGTGTTACGGTACCCTCAGCATCAGATGCACAAACCGCCGTTTAGTAGATCTTCCCCCCCCCCCCCCAATAACGAGACCACGCTCTGTGTTGAGGGTAAAACATGAACTGCTTTTACTGTGGGCTACACGCCCGTATTCATCCAGGTCTCCTACTTGGTGGACACTCCCCTAGGGGAACCAATGGGAGACTGTAACAATAGACAGACATAAGCCAATTTAGGACTCACAGACACAGATTATTCCCAGCAGGCATTATGATTTCCTCCCCCCCTGCCCTGGAGATAATTGGGAAGTAATTCAATTATCTCCAGGACAGAGGCGAATTGCCATTTTAATTTCAACACAAAAAACACATAAAACACATAACTTTATAATGGTCAAACATTTCCCATTCGTATCACATATCCCCAGATAGCCTGGATCTGTCACACCCTGGCATATTAAGTGGCAATACCCTGGCATTTTAATTGGCAATACCCGGGTATATTAATTGGCAATATCCTGGGATATTAAGTGGCAATATCCTGGCATATTAAGTGGCAATACCCTGGCATTTTAATTGGCAATATCCTGGCATGTTAATTGACAATACCCTGGCATATTAAGTGGCAAAATCCTGGCATACTGAGGGGAAAAATCCTGGCACATTGAGTGGCAAAATCCTGGCATATTGAGGGGCAAAATCCTGACATATTGAGGGGCAAAATATTGGCATATTAAATGGAATATTGAGTGGCTAAATACTGGCATATTGAGTGGAAAAATAGTGTGCCTCGGGTTATGTGTGTCACTGGGTGTGTGTAAGTGTGTCACTGTATAAGGGTGTAAGTGTGTCACTGTGTCTGTGTAAGGGTGTGTGTGTGTGTGTGTATGTAAGTGTGTCACTGTGTCTGTGTAAGGGTCTGTGTGTAAGTGGTAAGTGTGTCTCTGTGTGTGACTGCAAGGGTGTCTTTGTGTTTAAGGGTTTCAATGTGTGTTAGGGTGTCAATGTGTGACAAATTTAGAGCATGCGAGTTGAATATTTATATGTATTTATTTTCCACACTATACATTATACTTTTATATATATAAAATATATGGAGGGTTGGTAGTATGGGAGTCGTGGCGGGTCAGAGGAGGGGGGCACCAAAATGCACCTGCGCCTGTGTAGACGAAAATCCTTGCACCGGTCCTGGGTATATCACACAGACTTGGCATAGCATGGTAAAATCAGCAATAATGTATAAACATGGCATAACATAGCAAAATCAGCAGCAATGTATAAACATGTTATAACATGGCAAAATCAGCAGTAATGTATAAACTTGGCTAATCATGGCAAAATCAGCAGTAGTATATAAACTTGGCATATCATGGCAAAATCAGCAGTGATGTATAAACGTGGCATGCCATGGCTAAATCACAGTCATTTTGACCTCCTTTTCGTTTCTATTTATATCCATTTCAGAATACATTAGATTTATACATCCCCTTTTGATCTTTCATGCTTATGATATAATCACATAATTGTACCTATTCTCTAAAATACTCCAGTTTCTTGGGGTAATACACTGAGCATTTTCACATTTTTGAGCACTTTTTCATTTTTCACACGTAACATTTTATTTTATTTTTATTGTATGTTTTATGAGCAGATTGTGGTTTATCAGTCTTTAAATAATCTGTTGGAGAGATCTAGTGTGCAGGTAAATGGCTGTAATGTCACTTCCTGTATGCTAGCTCGGTGCAGTGAGAGAGTGTGAGCGTGTCATCAGTGGAATGTTCTCAACACTCTCCTCACCACTAACTACAGGTGTTGACCTCAGCTAGCGGGTTTTTAAAGGCGCAGTCACCAAGGCCCTCTATAGTGGCATACCCAGTCGAAGCTGCGACCCCTGCCATCAGGCCTGCCATCAGGGGGTGACAGGTGATACAACTTTCACGGACCCTGGGCCTACTCAGGCCCCTGTCCTTTAAAAAAGGAAAAAAATGGAACAGGAAGAAAAAAAAAAGCTTGCCGGCAGAAATGCTGGCTGGGGAGATTAAAAGATCTCCCCACGCCAGAATTTCTGCTCAATAACGCAATGCGCAAACATCCTTCCATGCTGCCTCTCTCACACTACTCACACACTGATCTGACATCAGAGCACCATTGTCACGTGACCTTCCGGTGCTCAAGGCTGTGGCATATTAATGGCCATACTGACTGTGGCATATTTTAGGGCATAGAGTGACATATTAATGGAAAAAATGGCAGTGGAATATTAATGGGCATACTAGCTGTAGCATATTAATGGGCATATTGGGTGTGGAATGTTAATGGACATAGAGTGATATACTTTTGGGCATACTGGCTGTGGCATATTAATGGGCATAGAGTGGCATATTAATGGGCATGCTTTCTGTGGAATATTAATGGGCATAGAGTTGCATATTAATGGGCATACTGGCTGTGGCATATTAATGGGCATACTGGCTGTGGCACATTAATGGGCATAGAGTGACATATTAATGGACATACTGGCTGAGGCATATTAATGGGCAAAGAGTGTCTTATTAATAGGCAAAGAGTGGCATTTAAAAGTAAAAATTGGCTGTGGCAAATTAATGTGAAAACAGTGGCATATTATTGGGCATACTGGCTGTGGCATATTAATGGGCATAGAGTGGCATATTAATGGGCATGCTTTCTATGGCATATTAATGGGCATAGAGTGGCATATTAATGGGCATACTGTCTGTGGCATATTAATGGGCATACTGGCTGTGGCATATTTATGGGCATAGAGTGACATATTAATGGTCATAATGGCTGTGGCATATTAATGGGTAAAGTGTGTGTTATTAATAGGCAAAGAGTGGCATTTAAAAGTAAAAATTGGCTGCTGCAAATTAATGTGAAAACAGTGGCATATTATTGGGCAAACTGGCTGTGGCATATTAATGGGCAAAGAGTGTCATATTAATGGGCACACTTGCTGTGACATAATAATGGTCTTACTATTGGCTGTGTCATATTCATGGACAAACTGGCAGCGGAATATTATTGGGCACACTGTGGCACATGAATAGAAAAAATGTCTGTGGCATATTAATGGGGTAAGCCTTGGATATGCAATGTGGGGCATGCCCTGGGGGGCAGCAGCAAGTCCTGTATTTTCCCCCAAACCACAGTAACATATTCTCCCAAATTACTAGTCACAGTGTGATCCCAGTTAACTCCTGATAGTCTACTGGTCAGGCTAAAGGTCAGTGGAATCTCTGGGCAGCATAGACTCCTCCTGTTGCTGCTTCAATGCAGCCTGGCACCTCTGACTGTATTATGAGGTCACGTGACCTGGTGCACAGTCTTATGAGCGCTGGGCAGCGTGAGGCAGCAGGAGGGGGGGTCTGAAAAGAAAAGGACAGAAAATCATAGAGGTCACTAATGCGACCAGGCCCGCTACTATTGAGAGCCTGGTTAACCCCTGCATCCATTACTGAGCCCGGCTTAACAATTAATATGATGTGGCCGGTAGCAGTGGTCATTGCAGGTAGCTTGAGGCTTCAAACAGCTGCCTGAAATGTATCTGTCAACGGCAGACATAGCCCAGCAGCAGACAGCTTACCCAAAATCACGAAGTGTAAGGAGAGAAGAATGTGTGGGCTCTGCAGTGGTGGAAGAAATAAAAAAAGCTAGGTGTTGGGGCAGAAGGTATGGTAGAAGGTGTGGTAAGCAAGGAATAACCAGGGGAGAACAGAGAGGCTGCTGAGATTCAGTTCAGAGGGAGAGGTTTGGATGCTAAGGGTGGAAGTATAGAGGAGAGGGCAGGCTGTTTGAGTGGCACTGACAAACTCGGGGGGGGGGATTGATAAGCTGTTTTGGTGGCATTGACGGTGAAGTGTTACTTGTTGAAGTTAGGTGGGCATGGGACAATTTTGCAACGGGGCCTATGGTTTCTAGTTATGCCTTTGGCCACCACCTTGTGTGTCTGGAGGAGGGGCAAGAGGGGGCACAGGGAGAAGGGTGACCACATCACCATTTTATTCAGGGACACATGTGAAAAATGCTCACTCCCAGTCTGTATTGGGTAGAATAATAGATTTCAGATCAGTCTATATTTTACTGACTACAGCCCTGGATTAGGCATTTGTCATTAGTATCCCTGAATAAAATGGTCATGTGATCACCTTAACAGTGAGGTGTTTCTTCAGAAAAAAAACAGTCTTTCTACTGTCTCCGTAGACTTAACATTGGCCAGATGCAAATTTTTTACTGGCCTGCCGGTAAAATACCGGCTAGGTGGCAACCTTATCAGTGTAGCTTCATCTCCCATGCGCTGCCTGAGGAGTTAGAGCTCTGGGAGATGACCTCATCCTTTAGAGTTCTGAACACCAGAGACTGTCAGTGCTGCATGTCAGCAATGAAGGTAGGAAAAACTTTTGTTCTTCAATCAGCACCATTTCTGGCTGAAAATCATGTGACTTTAAGTTAATTATAGACTGGGGCATGTGGGGAGCTTAAATTACAAGTTCTAACTTTTGTTAACTACAACTCCTGTGATATTTATCTTATTGCTGGCTGGAGATCATGGAAATTGTTGGGTTTTACACTATACACTAGCTTTGTATTGATTGACTGCAACTCCTATGGTATTCAGCCATCCATATTGCTGGCTGAACATCATGGGCATTGTAGACTGGGGCAGTAGTGGGCCACCCAAGCTATACTATGCTCAAGTATAGATGGGATGCCAAGGTTTAGCCACTACTACTAGGCTTTTATTTCCCTGTCCCTATTAATAACATTCATATCAGGGAACCCCTGTCCCCGGGCCAACAAAGGTAGGCAATCAGGAGGGGTAGGAAGCTATTTTTGGGGGGTGGAATACTTGCTGCCTCCCCTGTGATGTCCCAACACATCCCCATATTGCCAGAGGTGTGGTTTGAAGAGCGACTGTCAGCCCCACAGGTTACACAAACTGACACTGCTACTGCGCATGCACAGTACTCATTCTCTAATGTCCTTATCACCAAGCACTGGACAGTTAAAGCTGTTTATACTCCCCTGAGACCCACCATTCTACATTGATTTTTAGATCTATATTAGGATAATAGCCGCCTTATGAATTATGACTTAGATACAGATGTTACATCCCAGATGCTGATATAATATTTCCACTCTAACAAAGAGATAAGGACATTACACCCCCTAATAGTGAGTTATATCCCACCCGGACCATACATACATTATCAGATAAATACAGATATTACAAACCCCCTCCCTGTGAGTCATAGTTCAGCCAGTACCAAAAACAAAATGATAATCAATATCCCCTCTATATCTGAGATATGCATATATATTACACCCCCACCCATTCACATACCCACAGTTGTCTACATAGTATTACCAAGTATCAGTAGTAAGGACATGATGTAGATCCTATCCATGTTGTTGTCCTGGCAGGATTGGCTGTTATCTCCCCAAAGTCTGTACCAGTTTCTCTCCAGTGGTTCTCCTGCTGCCTCTGATTCCTTTCGTTGCTGAGTTTGTTGTTGTCCAAATTTTGATCCTATTCCTCTATGACGCCCCCTGTGGCTGCTCTCACTGCCTTATCTTCTGCCCTCAGGTTCTAAGAAATATCCCTTTGTGGCACATATAGATCCTGCTCTATACTGACCTGCCTGTAAGGTAGAAAGTGCTCACTGTATGATATCTCCTGTAACCTGGGCACTCTCTAGCTTACTGCTGCTATTAACTTTGCTCATTCCTCAGCTAAACATTGTGTTGAGCTACCTCTATCTGCTATGCTAGCCTCCCCACCTTTAATCCCGGGTCTTGCAGGCTATCCTATTTCTGCCTCTTGTACTATTCTCTATTTCCTCCATCCACACTAATACTATCAATCACCCAAATGCTACAATCTCTCTATTTACCTCTGAATCAGTTCTCTAATTACCTCCTGTGTTGTGTTCCACACTCCTGTGTTGTGTTCCACACTCCTGTGTTGTGTTCTACTTATCAATTTATCTTTGTACCTTCTGCAACATACCCCTCTATGCGCTATAAACTTTTCCCTAGTTTTCCCCCTCTATCCCTGCTCTATCACTCCTCCAGCTTCAGTGTAGATCTCAGTAAGCGTACACTGCTCTATATCCTGTGTACTTCCCCTCAGCACTATACCTCTCAGCCTGAGTAAAGTACTGGGTAATCCTGGCACTGTGCCCCTTGTTTCCCGGTGTAGAGTTCTCTCCGTACCTCTTTAGATTTGGTGATTCTCACTTTCACAGTGACTATCTGGAAAGTCTGGTGGGAAGTGACTGTGTAACTGGGGGTGTGAATGTGAGGTCACTGAGGAACTGCAAAAGAGAAGAGGAGGGGGAGAGTGTAATAGAGTGGGAGGAAAGCGACTGAATGAGAAGTGGGAGAGGGGGCGAAAAATACAGAGGATTTAAAAACAGGGACAGAGTAATGAATGAAAGCATTGGAGAACGAGAATGAAATGCAGACAGATGGATTCTGTTCCTTGGAATATTCTGATTGTGCCAGTTTAATACTTAAAATATAATAAAGGACAGCAATGATTTCAGTACACCCTTGTACATTTTTTATTCACAAGGATTTGGTTATATTATATTAACATTTATATTGTGCCACCAGAGCATCGAGAGGGGGACTACAGACTAAGCTAGGCAAACAGACTGATCCACGAGCTAGAGAGCCCTGCAAGCTTACAATCTAGAGGGAGTGGGGATGATGAGACACATAAGGGAGTGAAGAGGTCACAGGGAAGGTAGTGGTAGGAAGCGTGCTGGGATGGTTGGCGCTAGGTGGGTTTGGCCAGGGATTAATTATGTGTGTTCTAGTTGGATGAGTTGTAAGCTGCCTGATCCTAACAGTGTTTGGGGACAGCGAGAGCTAGGTGGGATTGGCTAGAAGTGCGTTTTAAGGGACTTTTTGAAGTTTGAGAAGGAGGGAGAGAACTGAATGCCAGAGAGAGGGGGCAGCTCAGGCATAATCATACCCTTCTTTTAAAGTTAAAAATAAGTGATGTGCAGGCTAGGAAGATATCGTATTTCAGCACAAATTATCTATTTAAAGTGCCTGTGAACGTAAATAATATATATATTTATTTTTTGGGGGGCAAGAGTTCTTTTTACATTGAGCCCAACCTGATTAGTTAATAGACACAAGATGGACTCACAGTTCCCAGCATTTCCCCACCCCCCGATGGGAGTGTCAGTGCTGCTGCAAGAGTCAGGACTGTGCCTCTCAAAGCAGGACAGTTTGGGGGATCTTGATTAGACTACCACCACTCAACTGCCTCTAACTGAAATACTGGACTCCACTAAATATACCGAAAAATGGTTTCACAACAAATTATTTCCTGTCATGGGTTCACTGACTGGCTTAGAGTGAGTGGCGTTGGGGTCCACTCACTAAATATTTTGAAATTGGGTGAGTATTAAACATGTGTAAGTGATATAACACACAAATCAATATCAGAGAGAACAACCCACCAATGGACTTTGCTAGAATAACACATAACACAGCCGCAGTGTTGCTGTATATATTTACTGTCATTTATTGTTTTACCAAACAGAGGTTACACAAAAACAATAACACACATGATGCAGGACATTCGTCTAACCTCTAAGTTACTGATGAATAAGAGCCAATGCAACTAGAAAACAGAGGGTGAGAGGGTGTGAATTTTGGAGGAAGATTGGAAGTTTGGCTTTATCTCTTAAAAGGTTGGAAACTCTGATCTATATAAACCCCTGATCAACTGATCTTCATCAAGCTACACCACATGTCTTAAAGGACAAGTGTCTGCAAAATAAATACGTTTAACTGAAAGGTCACATCAAAGGTGTCGCGAAAGCTGCCATTACATCTTTACTCTCCTCTGCCCCACCAACCTTATCTCATCCTCGGTGTCACAACCCTACAGAAGAAGGTTTTTGCCTTCCCCCCGAATGTAGCTTCAGCAGCTGCATACAAAAAAGACTAAGCATTGAATTTTAGGCACAGTGCTGATTGGTCGCTCATTTAAAGAGACCAGATAGGCGATGTACTCATTGGACGCTTGTTTAAAGGGCCGTTGAAACACTGTATTGTCATGCATCTCATTGCTGGCCCAGCGCTGATTAGGGGCCCCTTTGAAGAGACGAGTAGGCTCAAGCGCCACGTTTAGTCACGAAACGCGTAGACATTTTTTTTTCAGTCCACGCTGAATATTGTATGCTATAATGATATTCAAAGCATTTTTTTTTACTGCCGAATTGGTCAGTAGCGTAATTTCGACATTGATTCATCATATATTCTCAACCTTACCTACATTTTGGATATACAGTCTTTAACCAGCAGGATTGCTACTGAGATGGATTACAGTCAGATATTTCCCGCGGAAATAGTCCACTTTGCCTTTTTGTTCCTTTACCTGCATCTTCATGAATAGACCCCTAAGTGTAGGAGGAAACGGACAAATATTATCGTAACCATTTACAGATTTAAACTCAAATTCCCAACCCCAAGCAGCTCGACCAATACCCTGCAGATAAATTATCTATATATTGTAGTAACCCTCTCCTCAGTAGCAGGTCAGGTTGCCGCAAGAGCCTTTTATTACAAGTAACACACTAGCTCTTTATTTTGACAGAAGGCCTAGATTTGACATTGTGACACCTCTGCTACTACTGTACACCTCTCCCATTGGGTAAAACTGCAACCCGGTCAGTTGAATTTCACTGCGTTACTTAATATATAAATTCCTTTGTCTGATACAACCACAAGTTACAAAATACATTTCATCATAAGGGAGTGTGAAATATTCTGTGAGAAGCAGTGATGATAAGCTAACATTAACTGTTGTAGTACTTATTGTTTTTTTTAGAAAAGAGGAACATTATTATTTTTTTTTTTTAACAGGATGCCCAGGTCAAGTCTTGGTGAAAATCACCATGGTTTGACCAATAAATGCAATTTGGCCCAAGTGTGAATTTCACTAATAAATGCTTTATTCGGTCAGGAAGGAGGAGGAGGGTTTATTTAGAGTAAGATAGGCGAGGAGACCAGGGATAGGTATAAAGGAGAAAGGGGGGAGTTTTTTTCAAACTAGCACAGCTCACGTGCCTCATGTGGCTGCCTTGGTACATCAATCCACAGGACACAGACTTGAACCCATCACTGCCAAACATGTTTGTTGTGTTCTGCACCAACCATTAGCCATGCCCAGTCAGCCCGACCACACCATTGGTTCGACCTTTGCATTGTCAACCAACCGGCTGGCTAAGCTTCCTTCACCTGGGCCTGACCACACAGTGAGAGCCTGAATAGCGCCTATCTCAACTTGCATGGTGTTTTCTTATATATCCCCAGAAGTAGTGAGTGCCACATAACCACCACCAAGAGGGGACTCCCACTGTCCACTATCGCTAACACCAACTAGGCCAACCACCTTTCTACTATTTTGCAAGCTATTGCTAAATAAATCCTAACCCATGTCTGACAGGTGACACCGTCCTCCACTATAGTTTGGGTGCATATACTCTTGGCGCACAATCCAACCCCAAGAGTAATGAGCAAAGTTCCATAAAGCCCATTCCTTTTTGAATGAATGGGGTGTGAAACCCACCAAGCCATTCTAAGAATAATGTTTGTCCATGCCAGTGTAGCACCTCCTTGATGGAAATATGAGGTCTAAGGACTGTGGTGCAGTAACATTGTTACCCCAACACAAATTATAACAAGATTCTGCTTACCCCATTGCTTTTCTTCTTTGTCAATGAGTCCTGCTAGATCAGACTCTCAAGCTAATGGATCTCCACTCATTACAGTGGGATCCCAAGCTGCTTTCGCTGAGGTCTCAAACTCGCCCCTTAGCAGCCTAGTGCATTAAACTTTTTAACTGAAACTAAAATAACAATTATTAATACAATTTCACAACAGTCCTCAGAGATTCTTGCCAGAGTTCCACCTGCCCAGCCTCCTTATATACTCCTGGCTTTTTAAGTCAACTGCAGCCATCCAGAGGCTTCACTAGGGTTGGTGTCACCCCCCTGGATTTCCTACAATACAATGCCAAACAGATTCCTTGGTGCTGCCAGTTAGATGGCCTATTAACTATGACACACACAGGAGCCCCATAAATTATGCTACAACAGAGCCCCATAAATTATGCCACACCAGAGCCCCACTATATATGCCTCACCTCTGCCCAATTAATTATGCCATACACACACAGGTGCCCCATAATTGTGCCACACACACACAGGTGCCCCATAATTGTGCCACACACACAGGTGCCCCATAATTCTGCCACACACACAGGTGCCCCATAATTATGCCACACACACAGGTGCCCCATAATTATGCCACACAAAAGAGTCCCTTAATTATGCCACACACAAGCGCCCCATAATTATGCACACATGGGACCGCCATTAATTATGCAACACACAGGAGCCCCACGAGGTGACAATTGTACAATTCTAAAACAATACATATCTATACATACAGACATGTCTCTCTCTTTGTAACAACCAATTTGCTTAATTATATGCCAGTATCATTTTGTCATTAGTAAGCTACAGCCAATTTGCCCATTAATATGCCAGTATTATTGTGCGATTCAGATGCCAATACCATTGTGCGATTCATATGCCAGTAACATTGTGCGATTCAGATACCAGTAATATTGTGCTATTCAGATGCCAATACCATTGTGCCATTCAGATACCAGTAATATTGTGCCATTCAAATATTAGTAATATTGTGCCATTCAAATACCAGTAATATTGTGCCATCAAAATACCAGTAATATTGTGCCATTCAAGCACCAGTAATATTGTGTAATTCAAACACCGGTAATATTGTGCCATTCAGATGTCATAATTATTGTGCCATTCAGATGCCATAATTATTGTGCCATTCAGATGCCAGTAATATTGTGCCATTTAGATACCAGAAATAGTGTGCCATTCAGACGCCAGGAATATTGTGCCATTCAAATACCAGTAATAATGTGCCATTCAGATACCAGTAATATTGTGCCATTCAGATACCAGGAATAGTGTGCCATTCAGAAACCAGGAATATTGTGCCATTCAGATAACAGGAATAGTGTGCCATTCAGAAACCAGGAATTTTGTGCCATTCAGATGCCAGGAATATTGTGTCATCCAGATGCCCCAGCCAATTTGCCCAGTTCCTATGATTGTTACACCTCCCACCTCCCCCTTCCCCAGTATTTACTGCCTGGCTGCTGCTCCGTGTCCCCGGCCGGACGTCCCACCTTTGCATTGTCAACCAACCGGCTGGCTAAGCTTCCTTCACCTGGGCCTGACCACACAGTCAGAGCCCGAATACCGCCTATCTCAACCTGCATGGTGTTTTCTTTCAGAAAAATTATTGTGCCATTCAGAGCCCAGTAATATTGTGCCATTAAAATACCAGTAATATTGTGCCATTTAGATACCAGAAATAGTGTGCCATTCAGACGCCAGGAATATTGTGCCATTCAAATACCAGTAATATTGTGCCATTCAGATGACAGGAATATTGTGTCATTCAGGTGCCCCAGCCAATTTGCCCAGTTCCTATGCTCGTTACACCTCCCTCCTCTCCCCTTCCCCAGTCATTACCGCCTGGCTGCTGCTCCGTGTCCCCGGCCGGACATCTCCGTGCAGTGTTCCCTCCAGTGGATGAGACTGCCAGAAAAAAAAAAAAAAGTTAAGTAGCGCAATGCAGTGCAGGGGGATGCCGGCAGCATGGGTGTCACCCCAACTGGAGGTGTCACCCGTTGGGGTCCGCACCCCCGACACCCCCTTAGGGACGCCAGCGCAGCCATCATTACTGCCCAGTACATAATGAGTATGTTCCAAAACACGAAAGAAGCCCAACTTCTGCTATCACTTTGCACAGTATCAATTTACATTGTGTACAACTGTGAACGGGGGCCCTGCTACTGTAAATTTATAATGGGCGCTTGATGTTAGGCCTCACTGCCAAGTAATTCTCAACTGTGCCTAATGCGTTAGCATCCTCTAGCAGTGACAGCCATTTTCCCTACCAGATCAGTCTTAGACATATAATGTCACACTGGACATTATTTGCCTGTAATGCTGCCATGACCCTTTTTTTAGGATTGTGCTACCAAACCCCCTATTCTGAAAACCCCTTTATAAGCCATGACATAAGCTGCTATGCAAAAGAAGGAACTCATATTGCTCTCTGTAGACTATAGTTAAAGCATGTAAAAACCTTACCACTCATGCTCCTCTCTTGCCTTCTATGTAACATCTCCTGTGCATCCTCCCCCCCAGTGGTGTATCTTGATTTTGTGCTGCCCTAGGCAGACAAAATCCGGGCACCCCCCTACCCAAGCTGCACACCCACGTTACACACCTACGACATGCCCCATCATTCAGACTCACATCAAGCTCATACTCCCATCACACACACACTCCCATCACACTTAGTCACACACTCCTACTCCCATCACACTCAGTCACACACGCCTACTCCCATCACACTCAGTCACACACTCCTACTCCCATCACACACACTCTGACTCCCATCACACTCAGTCACACACTCCTACTCCCATCACACACACTCTGACTCCCATCACACTCAGTCACACACACTGTCTCCCATCACACACACACACTCTGACTCCCATCACACTCAGTCACACACTCTGACTCCCATCACACTCAGTCACACACACTGTCTCCCATCATACACACTCTGACTCCCATCACACTCAGTCACACACACTGTCTCCCATCACACACTCTGACTCCCATCACACTCAGTCACACACACTGTCTCCCATCACACTCAGTCACACACACTGTCTCCCATCACACACACTCTGACTACCATGACACTCAGTCACACACACTGTCTCCCATCACACACACTCTGACTCCCATCACACACACACACATCCCATCAGCACTTACCTTTCCCTAGTGGCAGGCAGCATGGTCCCTCCATGCTGCCTGTTCGGCTCCCGGCGATTGTGCCGACAGGTCACGTGACCGGGCGCGCGTATGATGTCAGCGCGCCCGTCACGTGACTGTCGGCACTTCCGTGTCGGCACACTGCACGGGGAGCCGAACAGGCAGCACGGAGGTTTCTCTGTGCTGCCTGTTCGGCTCCCCGTGCAGCCCAGCAGGCAGAGCGATGGTGAGGGGAGATCTTCCGATCCCCTCTCACCTCTGTCTCTGCTTGCCAGCGCGGTCTTTTTTTTTTTAAAGGGCCGAGTGTTTTTTTTTGTTTTCTTTTTTTTTTTTATTTATTTTTTCTTCAGTGCTGGGGGGCGCTGCCGCCCCCTAAAATTTGCCGCCCTAGGCACCCGCCTAGGATGCCTCGCGGTAAATACAGCACTGCTCCCCCCCCCCCCCCATTTGTCACACACCTGAGGCTGCAGAGAGGTTTATTACACTGTATTCGCTCTGTTCCAGAGGGGAGCTTGAGAACTACAGGGGAGGAAAGGCAGCCTTTTGTGTAATTACTTGCGTTACTAGCGGCCAGTATGACATCAGTGAGAGTATGAGAATTGTCATTTTATAGCAACATGTACTTGTCTTTCACATGTGTAAAACATTCAGATAATAGACTACCTTTTTCATTTCAACTCCTGAGGAAGCCAGGACTTTTAAATATTCCCCGGAGAAACGCGTTGAGCAATCTCTTCACCGCACTGGGACTCCTAACAGCAGCTCCTGTGGACTTTTATTAGAAAAAAGCTTTACCCTATTTGAAGCCTGGTTGCTTGTGAGTGCACTAAAATATACATATTTCAACACAGTATATTTTTACTTTGTTGCACTATTCTTTACATGTTCCCTGTGTAACTCTCCGCGCCCTCGTCCCTTCACCAAATCTCTGTTATATACATATAGCACCTTGAGGAGTGCTAAGAGTGGCTGCGTTTGTACATAAGGGTATTTATTGTCATTTTTATTGTTTTATTTTTGTGATACACCATGACCAAGGTATGGCGAATTAACGCAACCTCCCCCCAAGAAAATACACGGACAACCAACTGGATATGAAGGTCACAGTATTTATTAAGAAATACTGTAACAAAGATTTTGTATTATTATCAGTAACGAATCAACTTAAAAGTATACTAAAAACGTATACAACCATGAAAAACACATATAACATATATAACATATACATACCATGTACAAAGGATACCATCTTGTGGAGTACCACATGTATAAGCCACTAAGCGGTAGCATATCTAGGATTGGGTACCCGAGGATCGGACGTAGGCGTAACCAAAAATATCAGTCTACCGGCGTCAATGCCCCTGCACGGTAGCCACCTGATATTCACTCCCCAGGGACCAGCCCGTGGGGAGTCCGTGCAGCTAGCTCCCAGAGCTACTGCCTCCCGGGTTGGCCATACCCAAGACAGCCAACCCCCTGCACTGACGTCATACCTCGAGTACCCCCTGCCAATGCCACTGAGTGTGAAACCTTACACTCTATTGGCTCCTCCACACCGCTACCGCTTTTTCGAGACCGGACTGGATCGCCAAATTCCACAGATCACAGCCAACATCCGTCAGATGCACCCCGTCTCTCCGATACAGGGAGGCATCGGAACCGTCCAGCACTGGATGACGCACCACCAGGCCACCGTTGTACAACATGAACCGTGAGATGGCACTGTTCAGTTTCTTCCTGGCCCGCTCCACCCCCGAAGGAGACCGGGCGCCCCGCCAGCGTAGCCTTGAAATGATGTCGGACCACACCAGAACCAGACCCGGAAATTGCAGCCACAGGCGCAGGATGTCTGCCTTAATGCCATAGGTCAACTCCCTCAGTGGTGTAAAACACAAGTCGTTTCCTCCGAGGTGCAGGACCAGCACATGGGGTGACCCAAGGCGATCAACTGACTGTGCCACGTATCCAGGCATGGCGTTCCAGCGCATGCCGCGACAGCCTATCCACTGCAGATCTACCTGGTCCCGACAGAGACCCAAGGAAGCCCCATTGGGACGAACTGCAGCCCGCCTTGCTGCCCAGTAGACAAAAGAATGTCCCCAAAATCATACTCAAGTACACATAATATATATATATTTTTTTTTTTTTTTTTTTGCAACACCATAAACGAACAACAACATCAACATGGAAGAAAAAGTGTGAAATTGCAACACCATCTTTTTTTTTTTTTTTTAATGAAATTTTTTTTTTTTTTTTTATAAAACATATGCCCTGGTATACCAAGGACGGACACTAGACGAGGTGGGGTCGGATATAGGATTTAAAACGGGCAGACTCCCATCTACCAATCAGTTTTACTACAGAATCACCCAAACCCCACCTAGCTGCTTCCGTGGCCGCCCCTATCCTAAAGGAGTGGGTCCCAAAGGCAGCCGGGTCCAAATCAAGACACGCCAAACATTTCCTAAAAACCGAGAAAAACTGGAACCGGGACATTGCAGAGCCATCCCTGTGTACCAACATGGACATCAGGACGGAGATGTAAAAATTGCTGGAGACAGTGCACCGGGCAAGCGGGAGAGTCCGGGAGGGCCAGCAGGGATACAGTCAAACCTTTTCCAACCTGATCCGTTTTTGATCTCCTGATGAGGACGCATATGGAGTCACCCTGACGCCGTACGTCCTCCAATAGCACCCCCCCATGCTTAAGACGGGTGGGGCTGACAAGCTCGCCCACCCGAAATGCTCCAAAAAAGGCCCATGAAAATGCCAAAGCAAAAAGAACATTCTCAAAGGGGGACGAGCACACCAATGGCAACACTTCCAGAATGCGCAGCAGGATAGAGAAGGTCACAGGACGTCGGCTATCCAGCTGATTGAAACCCCGGCGGTAGCCCCTCAAAGCTTGCCTCACCAGAAATTCCTTTGTCACGTCAGGACCTCCAGAGAATTTAAAGTAAGCTGCTACTGCCGACATTTTCCGGTTCAGGGATGGGACTGTCACCTTCTCCGTGAACAGATGCCCAATAAACCATAGCAAAGCGGAGAGCACACCCTCATGTGTTTCGGGCTCGCCCGCCATCCGAAGAAAGCAGCGCCATTCAACCCAGACCTTAGAATACGCGGTCCACGTGGCTGGCACCATGGACCGGTGCAGGAGTGTCAAGGCGTTCCGTCTGCTAACGTCCATATCCAGCTGGGAAATGGCGTGGCCGCTCTGTCGGCGTCTGGCGCCAGCAGCCTGAATCGATCCCACTGTTGGCGAGACAAAGAGTCGGCCACCTCGTTGTGCACACCTGGGACGTGTACAGCTCGGACCCACAAATTGCCCCTCAAACCCCGGAGAACTAGCTGTCGTAGCAGATTGATCACTGGGGGGGACGATGCGGAGATATTGTTGATGGCTTGGACCACCCCCATGTTGTCGCACCAGAACCGGACCTTCCTGTTTTCCAGCAATGGGCCCCAGACGATGATGGAAACCACTATTGGAAACAACTCCAAGAAGGCCAGGTTCTGAGTAAGGCCAGAGCAACGCCAGGCCTCAGGCCACAGGCCAGAAAACCACCTCCCGTGAAAGAACCCCCCAAAACCAACTGAGCCAGCCGCATCGGTCCACAGACTCAAATCCGCATTGGAAACTGCTGGCTCCAAAAACAACGTCCGCCCATTAAACGACTGCAAAAACGAATCCCACACAGCCAAGTCCGCCTTAAGTTCCCTTGTGAGACGGATAAAGTGGTGCGGAGAGCGGGCGCCAGCTGTAGCTAAAGACAGACGCCTGCAGAATATCCGACCCATGGGGATGATTTTGCATGCAAAATTCAGTTTGCCAAGCAGCGACTGCAATTGGCGCAACTGAACCTTGCGTAATGTGCACATTTGCGACACCAGAGACCGAAGATCATCGACCTTATCCATGGGGAGGCGACACTCCATCTTCACTGAATCTATCTCGATTCCCAAAAATTTTATGGTGGTGGAAGGCCCCTCGGTTTTCTCAGGTGACAATGGGACACCAAACCGGGCCATCACCTGCTCAATGGTACATAGGATGGATAAACAGAGAGGAGAGTCCGGAGGACCAACACATAAAAAATCATCAAGATAATGGAGAACTGATTTTGCACCAGCTTCCTCTCTGATTACCCATTCCAAAAAGGTACTGAATGTCTCGAAATAGAAATATGAGATGGAGCTCCCCATGGGGAGGCAGAGATCGACATAAATGTCCCCCTCCCAATGGCACCCGAGGAGGTGAAAACACTCTGGGTGCACCGGCAGTAGCCGGAAAGCCGCCTCAACGTCAGTTTTAGCAAGAAGGGCCCCCTTACCCATAGTTTGGACCCACCTTACCGCCTGATCAAACGAGGTGTAGGACACTCTGCACAATTCGGGATCAATACCGTCATTAACAGACTCGCCCTTGGGAAAGGACAGGTGATGTATTAAACGGAACTTGCCCACCTCTTTTTTAGGAACCACCCCCAGCGGAGAGATCCTCAGATTAACCAAAGGTGGGGAGCTGAATGGACCAGCCATTCTACCGAGTAACACCTCCTTATGCAGCTTGTCCGACACCACGGCAGGGAACTGAACAGTAGACTTTAAGTTCTTGGGGAAAAGGGGGGTCGACAACCGCTTCGAGGGGATCCGAAAACCAAACTGGAAGCCATCCCTCAAGAGCGTGGCGGCAGACTGATCCGGATACTGATTAAGCCAGGGGAGCATTGCTCCTACGGCCACCGGCGTCCTCCCCTTTTCCCCCAGAATTGTTGGAATTGCCGGATTTGTCCTGCTTATTCCGCTTAAAACATTTAAACTGGGGGTGACTGACCCCACAGCCGGAGCACTCGTGTCTGAATCTACACTGACTCCCCCGTTTGCAGCTCGAATCATTAAACTGCCAACACGTGCCCTTTTTTGCCGAGGCTGAAGACCCTGAGGCAGAGGGACCAGCGGGCACTGACAGAAAGGGTTGGATTGCGCTGCGACCAGGGGCCATGATCCGTAACCACAACGCTATGTCCCTATGGTCCCACCTCAAGCCTTGCCTGACTGCCAAGCGCTGCCTAAACTCCTCGTCGTAGCGAAGCCAAGCCTGGCCCCCATAAACCCTATAGGCTTCGTGGATGGACTCCTGGTAACAAAAGAGTCCGGCACAGTGTTCCGGGTTCTTAGTCGCAATTATACTAGCTAAGGTGGAAAAAGCCTGGAGCCAGTTGGAGAAGGTCCGAGGGATGAGGCGATACCTCCTCCTCTCCTCGTCCTCCTTTTTATGATCATCCGGTTTGGATACAGCGTCCAAATTAAATTTTTCTAAGGGGAGGAGGGTGAACAATTCAACATACTCCCCCCGGCCAATTTTGTCTCGCACCTCTTGCTTGAGATGGGCGCCCATAGGCCCCTCAAAACACACGTAAATGTCTCCCCGTGAAGAATCCGCTAGCCGGACCGAGTCTACGTCCTTCGACTTGACCTCAGGGATCACAGGCTCAGTTGCCGGGGATACCACCGGGTCAGGAACTACAGCAGGGGAAGCTATACTAACTGGGAGAACTCCGGGCGAAGCAACTAAAGTAGATACCGGCGGCGTCGGCACTGAAGCTGTATATGCCCCCCAAACCTGCGACGGGGAAGGGTTATCCGCTGCAGACAGCGTCCCAGACTCAAATGATTTTAGAACGCTAGCAAGGCTCGCCACTAACTGCGATAGGCCACCCACCGTCCCCGTGGAACCCTGAGAATTCCCCGCATTGTGTGAAACAGCACTGTGGATGTGTAAGTGTGAGTTAGGGATAGAAGGAGAGATAAAATCGGACTCACCCCTGGACAGGTGCCCTGCAGGAGGGACCGCCGTGGGCTCAGGAACCGGAGATCCTCGTGGAGACTGCGAGAAGAGCAGAGGACTGCCAAACACCGAACCGCCCATCCGATTGTCCGCCGGAGGAAGACTAGGGGTGCCGTCTGATGTGAGGAGCCGGGCATTCCTGGCGCAGGATCTCTCCCCGGAAGGGTGCTGCACTCCAGTTGACGATTCTTGCCTGCCAGCAGTGAAGACTCTCGGGGAAGCTGACCTGGAGCTCCGGCTGTCCGACCTGATGAGATGTCTGTGATTCCGATCTGAATCCCTTGCCGGTCCAGTCCGAGACCCTGGTCCTTGGCGACACTCGGGGGCCCCTCTGTAAAGAAGGGACCTGGACCTCGGGTACCGCCTGGCACGTCCGCCAGGTGCAGGGGGGGAAAGGCGGTAGGAAGGGGACCTGGAGGAGTGGTGGCAGTGGGGGCTATGATGAGTGTCCCGACCCTTCTGTAAAGAAGGGGAATTGGAGGAGTGGTGGCGGCAGCCACTATGATGAACATCCAGACCCCTCTGTAAAGAAGGGGACCTGGAGGAGTGGTGGCAGCGGAGGCCACAACACTGACCCACCAGACCCCTCTGTAAAGAAGGGGACCTGGGGGCCAGAGATCTGCCAGTGATATACTGGCTGCTCCTGGATTCCCTACCTAATCTGGGAGGGGAGCCCACAGAGTCACCCCTGTCACTACCATGAGTGACAGGTGAGGCTCTGGGGTTATGGGGGGAGCAGGATCCCCTCCTGTGAGGAGATCCCACTGCTAGTCTGGCACTGCGGGGGTTAATGTGCACAGATCGCGGTATACGCGACCTGTGCACGCGGCCACGTGGTTCCCTGTCAGATTGATGTCGGTAAACCACGTGGCGCGCAGAAGCGCTTCTCGCAGCCGTGTGGACGGACATGCGAGAAGCTGAAGACGGCAGGGACCCACGTGCGGCCGCCGGATCAGGTAAGCGGGGAGGAGGTAGCACATCAGTGCACCTCCCACCCCTAGTCACCAGTGGATCCGACGCCAGGGGAAGGGAGGGGGGGGTTCCGGACACGGAGGGCCTCCTGATGCTCCTGGCCCTCCGGTGAGCAGGGGGGAGGGGGGGTAACGCGGAGGGGGGGACAAAACGAGCATGGCAGGGGTAGGGGGATCCTGCAGGAGGGATCCACTGGCCACCGATGACCTAGTAACACGGCCCCCAGATGGCAGGGGGGCAGGGAGGACAGAGGGGCAGGTGAGGACAGAGGGGCAGACTGATGTTTTTTAGCAGCTGCCCTCTTCCTCCTTTTTGGAACAGGGGGCTGGGGCAGGGGCTGAGGCACAGTGGGGGGCTCAGGGGTAAATCTAGAAGGGGCTCTGGACCTCCTAGGGGTAGGCCTGGATGGACCTGGGCAGGAGAGGGGGAAAGAGATGGTGCAGTGGGGGGGATGGGAGATGGCAAGGTACCTAATATAGTGTTTATACTGTCTTGCAGCCAATCTCCTCCGTGCAGGACAGCAGCATCCCTCAACTGTGACATCAGAGCGTCCATCAGAACTGGTAAGGTGCAAACTGATTTCTATAATCCAGGAAAGAGGCTGGGCAAAACCACCGCAAGGGTTTATATAGGTTTTGCCCAGCCCCCAAGGGGGGAGGGACGGCCGCCCATGAAGGGCAATTACTGGCCGAGGGCCTATGACTGACAGACTTGTGATGAGGCTGCATCACCAACCTGTTGTCATGCTGCCCTTTCATATATTGCATTATTACAGGACATTACTTTTTCCTCTTTTTCAAATAGACTACCGGGAACCGCTCTGATAAAGACAGTAAACACAAACAACCACTTCTATCTACCGTATCACAATAGTAACTTGACATTCAGACTATCAGACTATTATCCAGTATTCCCATCCCGGTATAATATCCAAGTACACTGCTTAGAGCTAGAAGATGGTAGAATTCCAAGCTATGTGACAGGTAGCAAAGAGGAAGCAAGGAAGAATCTACCAGCAGAAATGGTAGCGCTTAATCTATTTATTGAAAGAACTACCGTATTTGCTCGGATATAGAGAGAAAATGCTCTGAAAAATGCCCCTCATCTTACATTCAAGATTCGACTTATAGACTATAAGACTGGGATCCAGGTCCCCCATAGAGATGCAGGTGGATGTCTGCGCAATGACCGCCGGAAGGTCATGTGATCTGCGGTCCGTCATAGAAGAAGTAAGTGTCAGGCAGACATCCACCGGCTCCCCCAGGAGGGACTGGGAGAAGCAGCATTGGGCAAATCTGAGGGGGGGGGGGGGAGAGAGGCAGTATTGGGCGAATCTGAGGGGGGGAGGCTGCATTGGGCAAATCTGAGGGGGGAGGCAAAAATTGGCCAAATCCGGGGTGGGGCACAGCATTGGGCAAATCTTGAGGTTGCAGAGGCGGCAATGGGCGAATATAGGGGGGGGGGCAGCATTGGACAAGTCTGGGGGAGGGGGAGAGGCAGCATTTGGTAAGTCTGGGGGAGGCAACACTGGCTAAGTCTGGGGGAGGCAGCATTGAGTAATTCTTGGGGAGGCAGCATTGGCTAAGGCTGGGTAGGGAAGGGGAGGCAGCACTGGTTAAGTCTGGGGGGGGGGTAGGAGCAGCATTGGCTAAGTCTGGTGGGCAGAAGGCTGTGGGGGCGATGCATTGGCTACGTCTGGGGCAGATGGGCAAATAAAAAAATTCTTGTTTTTATTCCATCATAATTTTTATTAAATATGAAAAAGCAGTTTACACGTGAATATATACAAGTTAAAAATTTTTCCTATAGTGTAGTCTTATATTCAGGCTTTTGATTTTTTTCCTAAAGAAATATCCAAAGTTTGGGGCGTCTTATAATCAGGGCCGTCTTATATGTGGGCAAATATGGTAATTTACTGAGTGGGAGTGGGAGAATAAACTTCAAGCAGAGTGTTAATTCAGAGAAGCCTTTGGACACGAAATAGATGTTAAACTCAAATCCAGGAGCACAAGAGAACATAGAGTAAAATTAGAAGGGAAGAAAAGGTCGCCCTGTGCAGTCTGGTAGCCAGAATCGTGTTACCCGCGTAGTTTTGTTCCTAAGCCTTCCTTGGTGTCACTTGGTTCTCTAACATGGCTGACACAGTCCAGGATTCCTTTCCCGAAGCTTTGTGGGTTCTGACTGATTCTCATGTGATAGAAACATAGAATGTGTCGGCAGATAAGAACCATTCGCTCCATCTAGTCTGCCCAATTTTTTTGAATACTTTTATTAGTCCCCCTTTCCCTATCTTATATCTACGATAGCCTTGTGCCTATCCCACGCATGCTTAAACACCTTCACTGTGTTTACCTCTACCACTTCTGCTGGAAGGCTATTCCATATATCCACTACCCTCTCAGTAAAGTAATACTTCCTGATATTACTTTTAAATCGTTGCCCTTCTAATTTTAGACTATGTCCTCTAGTTGTGGTAGTTTTTCTTCTTTTAAATATACTCTCCTCCTTTACTGTGTTAATTCCCTTTAGAACCTGTGAAACAAAAAGAGAACAAATATTAGACTGAGTTTAATCTACTAAGTTCTAGTTAAAATAGCCCCTGCCTGATTACCCTAACCGCCCCCCCCCCCCACACACACACAAACTATTCTCCTCCTATACTCCCACTAATGATAACCTCCCCTAACCCCAATCATGATCCCCTACCTTAATCCCTTAACTGTATTACTCCTAATGCATAACTTACCAGTGTGTCTCAACACACAGCGTTCTATTGTCTCTGGGTTAAATCTGGAGACACCCTGGAACCATCTTAGAAAGCCTGTAGGAGAGGGAGCTTAATGGTGCTCGCTCCTAGCCAGTTACTTGCTATGCCTACACTTGATGCAATCTTGATATTGAGCGTAAGTTATTTTCTAGAGCTGTATGAAGGGGAGATCTCTCCCGCCCATTAAAATGTAAACCCTTTTGACCGGCAGTCTATTGAGTCTACGCTTGGTCATAGCTTATTTTGGAAATTTCTGGGAACACAGAATAGACAAGCTTAAAAGGACTGTCTAGTGCCCAAAATGCATCTTCCAAATATTAATGCATATTAATGTGCTTTCAAAGTACTTTAAAATGCATGTCTTACATTTTGCATTGCTTAAAATATAAAATACTTACAGCTAGAAGAAATTGTGAAATTACAGCAATTTGCAAGAAACAAGGACTGCCCACACTAGATGAATAAAAGTCATTTCCTTTTTTTTGCTGCAGGAGGAAATGAGAATAATGTGATTCAAATGAATGCAATATCCTGTCTCTCTAGAGATGTCATCAGATAATGTGCTGCACTGTTAAGAGATCCTACTGTGTACAAGGCCAAGGTAACTCATATGCCACACAATTGACTGAATTTGAGGAGGACAGGAAGTGACTAGATGAAACAAAACGTTATATACACAGTGTCTATAGAATCAGTGCTGCCGCACCTGCAGTAAACATGTAATCATTGGCAGTGGCGTAGCGTGGGTTGTCAGCACCCGGGGCAAGGCAAGTAATTTGCGCCCCCTAACCCGTGGATTTTAGCACTCGAGTCTCTTCTACTAGATTAGTTAAAGAAACCCTTACCCCCCAAGCACATGTATTGTTTGTTATGAAAACGTCAGACAGGGAGGAGAGGTCACCAGCACCGAGGGAGCCTGGCGCTGGATTAAGGTAAGTAACTGAAGGGAATTTAACCCCTTCAGCGCCACGGGAGTGGGACCCTGAGGGTGTGGGCACCCTCAGGGTACTAAAGTGTCAGGAAAACCGCTTTGTTTTCCTGACACTATAGTGATCATTTAAGAGTTTAAGGGGTTATTTTGGCCTGGGGAAGCCAAATGGTTATACAACTATGCTTTAAACCAGGAGTAGACATCCTTTGCCACTCCAGATGTTGTGGACTACACCTCCCATGATGCTTTGCAAGCCTTAATGGAGATGTAGTCAAAAAACAAAGGGAGTGTCAAAGGTTACCTACCCCTGCACTAAACCAAAAATATATAATACAGTTCCTACCCCATAAATATAATATTTAATGCTATGATATTTAATGCTCTCATCCAACCCCCTTCCCTCCACAGTTCCTAATAAATATATTACAAATATAATTCCCTCACCCCTGTAGCCCCACCTATTTACATTTCCTTCTACATACACACATATATATAGATTATTCATTAGGCCACAAATGTAAAAAATATAATCATTGCCTCATCTCAAATTCCCAAGTCAGATCTTTCCCATCCTCCCCCTCTTCCCCTAATACACTGCTGACCCCCCTCCCCCTAATACACTGCTGACCCCTCCCTCCCCTAATACACAGTTGACCCCCATCCCCTAATACATTACTGCCCCCCTTCTTCCCTTCCCCAATACATTACTGCCCCCCTTCTTCCCTTCCCCAATACATTACTGCCCCCCTTCTTCCCTTCCCCAATACATTACTGCCTCCCTTCTTCCCTTCCCCAATACATTACTGCCTCCCTTCTTCCCTTCCCCAATACATTACTGCCCCCCTTCTTCCCTTCCCCAATACATTACTGCCCCCCTTCTTCCCTTCCCCAATACATTACTGCCTCCCTTCTTCCCTTCCCCAATACATTACTGCCTCCCTTCTTCCCTTCCCCAATACATTACTGCCTCCCTTCTTCCCTTCCCCAATACATTACTGCCCCCCTTCTTCCCTTCCCCAATACATTACTGCCCCCTGTCCCCAATACATTACTGCCCCCCCGTCCCCAATACATTACTGCCCCCCTCCTCCATACATTACTTCCCTCCCTCCCCCATACATTACTTCCCCCCCTCCCCATACATTACTTCCCTCCCTCCCCCATACATTACTTCCCCCCCTCCCCATACATTACTGACCCTCCCCTCCCCCATACATTAAATGACCCCCCTCTCCTCCCCCATACATTAAATGACCCCCCCTCCCCTCCCCCATACATTAAATGACCCCCCCCTCCCCTCCCCCATACATTAAATGAACCCCCCTCCCCCATACATTTAATAAACCCCCCTCCCCCATACATTTAATAAACCCCCTCCCCTCCCCCATACATTAATGAACCCCCCTCCCTCCCCATACATTAATGACCCCCCTCCCCTCCCCCATACATTAATGACCCCCCTCCCTATACATTAATGAACACCCCTCCCCTCCCCCATAAATTAATGACCCCCCCCTCCCCTCCCCCATACATTAATGACCTCCCTCCCCCATACATTAATGACCCCCCTCCCCTCCCCCATACATTAATGACCCCCCTCCCCCATACATTAATGACCCCCCTCCCCCTCTCAAATACATTAATGACCCCCTCCTCAATACATAATACAATAGGTCCCCCAAGCCCCTTTACTCTTACCTTTACAAATTCCACTTCCAACAGCTCAGGGAAGAAAGGCCGCGATGCAGTTTCAGAAGAGCCTCCGCCGCGCAGCCGCCGGATGTGACGTCACGCTGTCATTTGCCGCTCACATCCGGCGGCTGACAGGAAGTATCGCGCGGTTGTGGCTGCGGCCGCGCGGCCGCATAGGGCTAGTGCGCCCCCCCAGATATTGCGCCCGGTGCGGCCGGCCCCCCCTGCACCCCCCACGCTACGCCCCTGATCATTGGGAAGGGTTGAGTCAAACATTAAAAATGTGATTTATACAGAATGCTTGCATGAAATCAGACTGGAAAAAAGCCTGTGCATTATACAAGCAGTGATCTTGCACCAAAGTGAGTTTGGGGACTAGACTGTTCCTTTAATATTGTAACTCGCATCTGAAAAATATTCCGAGAAACATCTATTTTTATTTGATCTTTAAAATGTGCTCCTAAAATTAACACATTTGAATGGTAGTGAGGAAAAAAAAGGAAGAGAGGGTAACTTCCTTTTATTAACCTATTAGTGGCCAACATGGGGGGGGGGGGGGGGCTAGAGAAACATGGTGTAATTTGGGGCTTTTGAATATACTGTATGGTAAAATCCCCTTATATGCAGCTTCCTCACAAGCTGTTTCACACAACCTTGGGCTAGAAGTAACTTGTCAGGGGTGTTAATTGTCCCTTTGTTCAGCATTTGGAACCTATCCCCTGCGGATATGGGGTGTCACTAAATGAATTTGGAAATCCACTGCGACTGGGGCTCTTGGAGGACCCTGGAGGCCAGAAGACTCCCTGTCAGCTATGGACTCTTTGTGGGTCAAGAACAATCCCTTCCCAAAGGAGCTAAATCACTGACCCCGACCCCCAGCTCCCTGTGCAAGATGCAGCTCACCAGAGATTGGCAGAAACCTCCTGGAACCCCAAGGTGGCTTACCTCTGAGATGCTGCCCACTGGAGACTTCCAGAGGAAAGCTCTTTCCTCTGATTGGCCGCCTGTTTAAAGGGAAAAGGTAGCTCGGTCACTGATTGGCCAAGCCAAACAAATTACAGGTGAAATTAGATCTGAAATGCCATCACTACCCTGTCTCAAACTCTCTGTTAATCCTCTGGACTATGTTTATGCCCTGCAGGTTATTTTGCTTCAGTCGTGTTATTCCAGGCTTCCCCATCTGTGTCCCCATTAAACCCCTCTGATGTCCCTGTCTCAGGACTCATATTGTGTCTCTTGTTTCTCTTAGTAAACAATGTAATCTACCACAGGGTAGTGTGGGGCACTGCAAGGGCTCAGTGGGGATAACCTGCTAAAAGTGGACCAGGGACCATGTAAAACAATGGCTGATGGTTCCACTTTTAGAAAGTTGCCTCTATTTTCCTCTTTCTACGACGTAACCCACAATGTTTAACCATTCCATGTAAATATTGTATTTGCCTATGACAGTCTGTAAGAGGCAGAGTGTGTTTTATTAAACAGAGCTCTGTTATATTTCTCAAAAGTCACTTTTAGCTTGCGGTATTTCCAGTGACACCACCAACAGGAAGTTCGAAAACCACAAATGCATAGCAACAGCAAAGGGATTGTTAGAAGAGAGAGAAGTAGAGATATTACGGAGGTTCTAGTGGACTGTGGGAAAGAGATTCTGGTGGAGGTGGGGGTTTTGAGAAGATGAAATAAATGGTGGTTGTTAGTTACAGTGTGTATACATGTATACTGCAGTGGTTACCAAGCAGGAATGAGTGAGCATTTGGCCACTTTGAACAAAAAGTGGTTTTCTTATACTCTTTAACCCCTTAAGGCCAGACTGTTTTTTTTTTATTGTTGCACCGCTAAGGACAAAGATGGTTTTACACTTCTGCAGTGTTTGTGTTTAGCTGTAATTTTCCTCTTTCTCATGTACTGTACCCACACAAATGATATATTGTTTTTTTTTTCTGAAGATAAGACAGCCCGTCTTATCTTCAGAAAAAAAACAATATATCATTTGTGTGGGTACAGTTAGATACCATTATACTCTTTAGATACCGTTATATTGATCATATCACATAATTTACTATATAAAATAATAAGATATTATGGAAAATGTAAAAGAAAAACACTTTTTCGTGATTGTACATGTAAAAATCTTTTACATTTCTACAAATGCTAATAAAAAAACCTGCTAAATAATTTCTTATATTTGTTCTGAGCTTAAAAAACCCCAGTGGAAATAAGGGGGTCCTATTAAGCACAAATATTAAATAGGCGGTTCACTCATCCTATACCTTTCATTAGAGGTCTATTAACGCAGCACGGAAATTTGACAAGGGCGCGTTGAATTGACTGATCCCCAAGAGTCTATAATGTTATACTGGTCTCCTATGGAGTGAATTGCTGACAGCGCTGTAGAGAAAGAAACACCTAAGGCTAGTACAAATGGGGTTGTACAAATAAAATACAATTGTAATTACAAAAAATACATAAAATAGTACATAAAAGATAATTAATGTAAAACAAACAATCGGTACTGATAAAAGTGTGCTTGCACTGGAGCAGAAAACACCTAACGCGTTTCACCGTCAGGCTCCCTCAGAGGTGAATTGCCTGGCTGACGATGCATATGCAAAATGTGTCAGGTGCTTTCTGTTGCATTGCAAACACATTGTTATCAGTACCGGATCTTTGTTTTACATGACAGAGCCGTGTGGTTTCTAGTTATGCCCCTAGATATGAGGCATGAGTGAACTGATTTGAGGCCGCATCTGGAACATTACCTATTGTTTGGCACAGGGTTTCGCCTAAAATCAGACATTGAAAGAAAACATTGTGTAAGGGGAATTTCTTGAAGCTAAAAAGACTTCCAAATACTAGGAGGAAGTGAAAATGCAAATATAAGACCTTTGCTAACGGGCAGAGGGGTTTCTGAATATTGGCGAGCTTGATTGGGAAACATGTTCTTCCATCTTCTGTTATCTAGACGGCATCTGGGAAGCTAATAGTACATATGGGCCTCAGCAGATGCTTTAAGAAGAGGTAAATCTTCCCCTTCAGCAGGAATTACAGGAATGTCGGCAACCCTCGATTGCCACTAGGTCTAAGCTTGGTGTAATTAGACGTGATGCAGCCTTGGCTAAATTGCTACGTTTATCAGAGTAATTGAGGGAGATTTTTACCCAGAGCTTCTATATACCACTTTCCCTGAGCTTCTATAGACCACTTTCCCTGAGCTTCTATAGACCACTTTACCAGAGCTTCTATAGACCACTTTCCCAGAGCTTCTATAGACCATTTTCCCAGAGTTTCTATGGACCATTTTCCCAGAGCTTCTATAGACCACTTTCCCAGAGCTTCTATAGACCATTTTCCCAGAGCTTCTATAGACCATTTTCCCAGAGCTTTTATGGACCATTTTCCCAGAGCTTCTATGGACCATTTTCCCAGAGCTTCTATGGACCATTTTCCCAGAGCTTCTATAGACCACTTTCCCAGAGCTTCTATAGACCACTTTCCCAGAGCTTCTATAGACCATTTTCCCAGAGCTTCTATAGACCATTTTCCCAGAGCTTCTATAGACCACTTTCCCAGAGCTTCTTTAGACCATTTTCCCAGAGCTTCTATGGACCATTTTCCCAGAGTTTCTATAGACCACTTGCCAGGACTTCTATAGACCATTTTCCCAGAGCTTCTATGGACCATTTTCCCAGAGCTTCTATAGACCACTTTCCCAGAGCTTCTATAGACCATTTTCCCAGAGCTTCTATAGACCATTTTCCCAGAGCTTCTATAGACCATTTTCCCAGAGCTTCTATAGACCACTTTCCCAGAGCTTCTTTAGACCATTTTCCCAGAGCTTCTATGGACCATTTTCCCAGAGTTTCTATAGACCACTTGCCCAGAGCTTCTATAGACCATTTTCCCAGAGCTTCTATGGACCATTTTCCCAGAGCTTCTATAGACCACTTTCCCAGAGCTTCTATGGACCACTTTCCCAGATCTTCTATGGACCATTTTCCCAGAGCTTCTATGGACCATTTTCCCAGAGCTTCTATAGACCACTTTCCCAGAGCTTCTTTAGACCATTTCCCCAGAGCTTCTATGGACCATTTTCCCAGAGTTTCTATAGACCACTTTCCCAGAGCTTCTATAGACCATTTTCCCAGAGCTTCTATGGACCATTTTCCCAGAGCTTCTATAGACCACTTTCCCAGAGCTTCTATAGACCACTTTCCCAGAGCTTCTATAGACCACTTTCCCAGAGCTTCTATAGACAATTTTCCCAGAGCTTCTATGGACCATTTTCCCAGAGTTTCTATAGACCATTTTCCCAGAGCTTCTATAGACCATTTTCCCAGAGCTTCTATGGACCATTTTCCCAGAGCTTCTATAGACCACTTTCCCAGAGCTTCTATAGACCACTTTCCCAGAGCTTCTATAGACAATTTTCCCAGAGCTTCTATGGACCATTTTCCCAGAGTTTCTATAGACCATTTTCCCAGAGCTTCTATAGACCATTTTCCCAGAGCTTCTATGGACCATTTTCCCAGAGCTTCTATAGACCACTTTCCCAGAGCTTCTATAGACCACTTTCCCAGAGCTTCTATAGACCATTTTCCCAGAGCTTCAATAGACCATTTTCCCAGAGCTTCTATGGACCATTTTCCCAGAGATTCTATAGACCACTTTCCCAGAGCTTCTATAGACCATTTTCCCAGAGCTTCTATGGAACATTTTCCCAGAGTTTCTATCGACCACTTTCCCAGAGCTTCTATAGACCATTTTCCCAGAGCTTTTATGGACCATTTTCCCAGAGCTTTTATGGACCATTTTCCCAGAGCTTTTATGGACCATTTTCCCAGAGCTTCTATGGACCATTTTCCCAGAGTTTCTATAGACCACTTGCCCAGAGCTTCTATAGACCATTTTCCCAGAGCTTCTATGGACCATTTTCCCAGAGCTTCTATAGACCACTTTCCCAGAGCTTCTATGGACCACTTTCCCAGAGCTTCTATGGACCATTTTCCCAGAGCTTCTATGGACCATTTT
Organism: Pelodytes ibericus; assembly: GCA_036172795.1. NCBI lineage: Eukaryota > Metazoa > Chordata > Amphibia > Anura > Pelodytidae > Pelodytes > Pelodytes ibericus. Next base: position 206,515,256 of record CM069858.1, on the reverse strand, counting down.
CCCAGAGCTTCTATAGACCACTTTCCCAGAGCTTCTTTAGACCATTTTCCCAGAGCTTCTATGGACCATTTTCCCAGAGTTTCTATAGACCACTTTCCCAGAGCTTCTATAGACCATTTTCCCAGAGCTTCTATGGACCATTTTCCCAGAGCTTCTATAGACCACTTTCCCAGAGCTTCTATGGACCATTTTCCCAGAGCTTCTATGGACCATTTTCCCAGAGCTTCTATAGACCACTTTCCCAGAGCTTCTATAGACCACTTTCCCAGAGCTTCTATAGACCACTTTCCGAGAGCTTCTATAGACAATTTTCCCAGAGCTTCTATGGACCATTTTCCCAGAGTTTCTATAGACCATTTTCCCAGAGCTTCTATAGACCATTTTCCCAGAGCTTCTATGGACCATTTTCCCAGAGCTTCTATGGACCATTTTCCCAGAGCTTCTATAGACCACTTTCCCAGAGCTTCTATAGACCACTTTCCCAGAGCTTCTATAGACAATTTTCCCAGAGCTTCTATGGACCATTTTCCCAGAGTTTCTATAGACCATTTTCCCAGAGCTTCTATAGACCATTTTCCCAGAGCTTCTATGGACCATTTTCCCAGAGCTTCTATAGACCACTTTCCCAGAGCTTCTATAGACCACTTTCCCAGAGCTTCTATAGACCATTTTCCCAGAGCTTCAATAGACCATTTTCCCAGAGCTTATATGGACCATTTTCCCAGAGATTCTATAGACCACTTTCCCAGAGCTTCTATAGACCATTTTCCCAGAGCTTCTATGGACCATTTTCCCAGAGTTTCTATCGACCACTTTCCCAGAGCTTCTATAGACCATTTTCCCAGAGCTTTTATGGACCATTTTCCCAGAGCTTCTATAGACCATTTTCCCAGAGCTTTTATGGACCATTTTCCCAGAGCTTTTATGGACCATTTTCCCAGAGCTTTTATGGACCATTTTCCCAGAGCTTTTATGGACCATTTTCCCAGAGCTTCTATAGACCACTTTCCCAGAGCTTCTATAGACCACTTTCCCAGAGCTTCTATAGACCACTTTCCCAGAGCTTCTATAGACCACTTTCCCAGAGCTTTTATGGACCATTTTCCCAGAGCTTTTATGGACCATTTTCCCAGAGCTTTTATGGACCATTTTCCCAGAGCTTTTATGGACCATTTTCCCAGAGCTTTTATGGACCATTTTCCCAGAGCTTCTATAGACCACTTTCCCAGAGCTTCTATAGACCACTTTCCCAGAGCTTCTATAGACCACTTTCCCAGAGCTTCTATAGACCACTTTCCCAGAGCTTCTATAGACCACTTTCCCAGAGCTTTTATGGACCATTTTCCCAGAGCTTCTATGGACCATTTTCCCAGAGCTTTCTTTAGACCACTTTCCCAGAGCTTCTATAGACCATTTTCCCAGAGCTTCTATAGACCATTTTCCCAGAGCTTCTATGGACCATTTTCCCAGAGCTTCTATAGACCACTTTCCCAGAGCTTCTATAGACCACTTTCCCAGAGCTTCTATAGACCATTTTCCCAGAGCTTCAATAGACCATTTTCCCAGAGCTTATATGGACCATTTTCCCAGAGATTCTATAGACCACTTTCCCAGAGCTTCTATAGACCATTTTCCCAGAGCTTCTATGGACCATTTTCCCAGAGTTTCTATCGACCACTTTCCCAGAGCTTCTATAGACCATTTTCCCAGAGCTTTTATGGACCATTTTCCCAGAGCTTTTATGGACCATTTTCCCAGAGCTTTTATGGACCATTTTCCCAGAGCTTTTATGGACCATTTTCCCAGAGCTTCTATAGACCACTTTCCCAGAGCTTCTATAGACCACTTTCCCAGAGCTTCTATAGACCACTTTCCCAGAGCTTCTATAGACCACTTTCCCAGAGCTTTTATGGACCATTTTCCCAGAGCTTCTATGGACCATTTTCCCAGAGCTTTCTTTAGACCACTTTCCCAGAGCTTCTATAGACCATTTTCCCAGAGCTTCTATAGACCATTTTCCCAGAGCTTCTATAGACCACTTTCCCAGAGCTTCTTTAGACCATTTTCCCAGAGCTTCTATGGACCATTTTCCCAGAGTTTCTATAGACCACTTTCCCAGAGCTTCTATAGACCATTTTCCCAGAGCTTCTATGGACCATTTTCCCAGAGCTTCTATAGACCACTTTCCCAGAGCTTCTATTGACCATTTTCCCAGAGCTTCAATAGACCATTTTCCCAGAGCTTCTATGGACCATTTTCCCAGAGCTTCTATGGACCATTTTCCCAGAGCTTCTATAGACCACTTTCCCAGAGCTTCTATAGACCATTTTCCCAGAGCTTCTATGGACCATTTTCCCAGAGTTTCTATAGACCACTTTCCCAGAGCTTCTGTAGACCATTTTCCCAGGGCTTTTATGGATCATTTTCCCAGAGCTTCTATGGACCATTTTCCCAGAGCTTCTATAGACCACTTTCCCAGAGCTTCTATAGACCACTTTCCCAGAGCTTCTATAGACCACTTTCCCAGAGCTTCTATAGACCACTTTCCCAGAGCTTCTATACACCACTTTCCCAGAGCTTCTATAGACCACTTTCCCAGAGCTTCTATACACCACTTTCCCAGAGTTTCTATACACCATTTTCCCAGAGCTTCTATAGACCACTTTCCCAGAGATTCTATAAACCACTTTCCCAGAGATTCTATAGACTACTTTGCACGTAGGGTAGGGTAAATTGTCCTCATAATTTGAAGTCAGTTTTGTCCATTATAGGGATTGAGAAGTCAAGGTTACATAAGGAGGTGCAGGTCTTTTGATGGGCTATGTGTTTTCAAATTGTGACTCTACATGGAGAAACTCCCCAGTTTTGTCCCTGCACAATATATAGTTAAATCAATAACATTTACATTTTCACTTCCATTTATTTCTAGTGAATAATGCGGAGGAGACAATTATAACATCAGAAAAATAAGAAGAAAAGTTCCAATGTGGATCACTTGCCTCATCAGTAGGCGTACCCAAAGGGGTTTCAGCACCAGGAGAGATAAGATATGAGAAGACTGTGTTCTACTGGGTCCCTGGGGGCCAGAATTCCTACTACAGAAGAGTAGGCAGCTGACAGGAAGAGACATCAAACACAGTGGTGTGGAAGATAATCAGGGGGAGAGACTGAGAGATGGGTCAGAAGGAGGAGAAAGGGCAGCAGTGAGAAGACAGTAAAAGTGTGATGGGAGGCATTGAATAGTAATGGATGGTAATAATTAGACAGTTGGCTTTTCCCTAACAGATGATTTGCAATGAGATATTTTACTATACCTTGTGCAGAAAGAAACCTGGTGACTTTGCGTAGAGTGGGAAACTCACCAGATCTATCCCTGCACAATGTATAGCTACATCGGTGAGCTGACATCTCACATGCTACTCAGCCTTTAGTTAATAGCCCCCAAGAGAATACATTGTAGTACTCTACTCATAACTAGCCATGCCTAAAGAGAAGTGGGGGGGGTGGGGGCGAGAGACTATAGGATATGGGAAGAAGGATGGGGCATATTAATAACCCAAATCTGACAAATTATCAAACAGAAAATCTCATAAACTACCACAAGAGGGCGCTAACACTGTGTCTTTATCTATCCTCTGGATCAGGGGTATGAAACAGTTCGTCACGGCTGCATTAACGCAGCAAATTCACTGTCCCCTGACGCACTATGGGCAGGTCATTGTGGGACAGTTCATTGCAGGATCGCTGAAGGTGTTGTTTAATAGGGGTTAATTTCAGTATTAGGGTTCTGGGGTAGCATTAGTATTAGGGTTAATTTTAGTATTAGGGTTTGGGGGGTTTAATTATAGGGGAGGGTAATTTATTAGGGGGTTAATTTATTTGGGGGTGTACGTTTTGTAAGCACTGACAGTTCAGAGCTGAACTGTCAGCACTTTCATTGCCGCGATGAAGCGACCACGTTCACCTTCGCCGCTGACAGTTCTGCATTCAAACTGACGCGCTGAAATGTCAGCAGTGAAGCAGCCATGAAGAAGTGTCCTAGACCTCTGGACCAGTTCTAGCAATGTCCTGTTTTTTAAAGACCACTGCAAAATGGATTTAAGTATTTTATGCATATCAAAAGAATTTATTTTTTTTATTTTTTATTATTATTATCTTTTGACTCAGGGGAGGAGTTTCCAGGTGGGAGACAGATGTGAGTTACCCTTTCATAGGAAAGCAAGCTAATTTTTTTTCAATGCTAAACTATATACACTTCAAACAGCATATTAATCCCACATATAAGTGCCACTTGCAACAGCATGTCAACTTAATAGCATTTTCTGTTTTCTGGCTTATGAAATAAAACATATGACATATATATACATTATTCTGGTGTGGATCTAACTGCAGAGGTTGTTGTGAAGATCTGTGGATTACAACCTCTTTTCTGACATCGTTTGTCCAGCCTCAGAGTGCTCAAGAGCCTTGGATTGAATGTTAAATTAATCCTGTAATGTCCCAACTGCATTTACCACTGTATGTAAAACTAATCTGTTTACTGTTCTATTGCCTAATCTCTGTTATCATATGCCCTACTGTATATATTCCCCATGTTATTCTTTAATAAATGTTCTTAGTTTTCTGCTGTACCTGAAACCTGTGTCAGTGTAATCATTGGGACAAAGAGCAGAAGGAACAGTGACTTTTATTTGGGACTTGATGGCTTTCATTACGGGTTAAAGGAGGTGACTCCCCATCCTAGGATACGTCTCCTTACAGTTGTAAACTTGATACCTACTAGCCAAAAAACCATCTCCAAAGTAAAAAGTTATGCAGCTTAAGCCATCTGAGAATACATCGATCAGCCATAACATTATGACCACTGACAGATGGCAAGCTGGCGGAGGCAGTGTGATGCGTTGGGCAATGTTCTTCTGGGAAACCTTGGGTCCTGCCATTCATGTGGATGTTACTTTGACTCTTACCACCTACCTAAGCATTGTTACAGACCATGTACAGCCTTTCATGGAAGCGGTATTCCCTGATGACATCGGACTCTTTCAGAAGGATAATGCTCCCTGCCACAAAGCAAAAAATGGTTCAGGAATGGTCTGAGGAACACAACAACGAGTTCAAGGTGTTGACTTGGCCTCCAAATTCCCCAGATCTCATTTCAATCAAACATAAAAAGGATCTGCTTTTTGGCGCCAGATACCACAGCACACCTTCAGCGGTCTAGTGGAGTCCATGTCTCGACTGGTCAGGGCTGTTTTGGAGGCATAAGATGATCATCATGTTATGGCTGATCGGTGTATAATACAGCTTTATAAGGGACACCAAGTCAGACCCTTTCATAATCTGGCTGTATAAACATTTCATGTCTGGATAAATGAGGTCTTAAGGAAACTGATTCTGCTTAAATATCCTATTATGAACAGTCCTCTTATCATGAAGGAACAGCACCCTCTCATGTTCAAATCTAAAAACCATACAACACATGAAATAAACTGAGAAGTATAGGGGATGAACACACTGATGAACTAAGATAATAACAAAAGGGAAAGAGAAGGTCCAAGTTAAAGAATAAGCCAGGGGAGAATAGAACAGTGAGAGGAGAGCGGCCGAAAGATAGTGAGAACCAACCACTGCTGGTTGGCATTGCACATTCTGGGGCTGGATAAGGGAGAGGGAACGATAGGAAAACGGGTGAGAATTAAAAAAAAATACATTTCTGGTTGTTCTGATGATGGGCAACCAGGGACAACACAGAGAGTGTCACTAAAAATGGGCCAAAAAACGCATGCACTCGGCAACCGATTGGGCCTGTGGGGAGGATCCAACTACTGTATTTTCTGGCGTATAAGACTACTTTTTAACCCAGGAAAATCTTCCCAAAAGTCGGGGGTCGTCTTATACGCCGGGTGTAGTCTTTTTACTTACCTCGTTGCTGCTCTGCAGGTGCGCGCGACTGTGAGGGAAGCGTTGTGCGCTCCCCTCCAGCTGCGCAACTTCAATAAAGTTTGTTTAAACTTTTTTTTAAAACAAACTTTATTGAAGCCGCACGGCTGGAGGGTAGCGCACAACGCTTCCCTCACAGCCGCGCGCACCTGCAGAGCAGCAACGAGGTAAGTACTGGGAAGGGGGTAGGAGAGGGGAAAAATCCTGGCATATTGAGGGGAAAATCCTGGCATATTGGAGGGGCAAAATATTGGCATATTAAATGGCACAATAAAGGCATATTGAGTGGCAAAATACTGGCATATTGAGGGGCAAAATAGTGTGTCTCAGGTTATGTGTCTATTGGTGTGACTGTGTGTGTGTAAGTGTGTGTGTGTAAGTGTGTCACTGTGTTAGTGTAAGGGTGTGTGTGTAAATGTCACTGTAGGAGAAAATGCTTGTTGGAAGAGGGGTAGTCTTATACGGCGAGTATATCCCAAACTCTAAATTTTAACTGGAAGAGTTGGGGGTCGTCTTATATGCCCAGTCGTCTTATACACCGGAAAATACGGTATATGGTAAAAATAGTAACTGGTGACTGAGTGAAAAACATCAATCTTCTTAATAGGTCAAGGGGTCAAACATTCCTAGAACATTACATTACATTAACATTTATTTGTACAGCGCCATCAATTCTCGAAGCGCTTGGTACAGAGCAAAGAAAGGAACTACATACTAATTTAGACAAACTAGTACAGACTGGTACATGAGGTAGAGAACCCTGCTCGTAAGCTTACAATCTAGAGGACATCAACATTGAGATCTTTGTGACCTAGTCGGAAGCGTAAGTCACTTTCTTCTCGCAAACAGGTATTGTTTCAAAAATGTAAGGTGGGATAACACATCTGCAATACTCCACAGGTACTCTGCTATTATGGGTCCACATCCTCCATGCGGGGGTCACCGTCAGTGTAAGCACGGTATGGTGAGCCATTGTGGCCAGTTTTCGTATGGACATTTCACAGCTGCACTCCTCCAGAGTTTGGCTGCTGAAATTTAGACTTTGTATCTACCCCCAATGTATGGTTAATTTGTTATTCTCTATATTCACTGTAGAAGCTATGTTTAGGTGACTGATTGATTTTTATTCTATTATTCATTTTAATCCAAAATATAGATTTTTTTATTATTAGATTTAATACAATAAAGATATGATTTTGTTAATGAATCTCAGGTAGACCCTAAGGTCAGAAGTGGTGGCAGTCTGACAGGATGTCGACAAACTGGACAAACAAGTGGCTACTATTATCACTAAACAGAAAGACTTATCTAACAGTCTGTCAGAACTAAGAGAGCAAATTGGGCAAATGGCCCAGCAAATTTATGGTCTCCACAGGCGATCATTAGACATGAAAGCTAGACAAGCCAGTGTCTGTATACCGGGCATTCCGGAGACAGTGGGGCCCTCTGCTTTCTGGGTGTTCCTATCTACTGGTTTACCTCACTGAGTCCCAATGCTGACCCTCCTGATCAGATCATTCTGGACTTCTTCAGGGTAAGAAGGGCAGTAAAGACCTGTTCTAGCTTTTTACTGGAGGGCTTTCTCCCTACCTAAAGCAGTTTTATTCTCTGTGCTGATGGTCACCTACGGCCGAAGCTTTGTGTCTCCGACTATATCCGTACTCTCACATTAATGGCCCCCCCTAAATTTCTGCCGAATCAGACCTAGACTGACATGTTTCCAAATTACGTTATGTACCTAAGTCCTCAGGAAAATACAACGGCACCATTACGGCACTGAGTGGTCTGATTAATGATGGCGGCTCGGGCTGCCCGTCTTATGGCTCCTTACTTAACTCCTACCACCATCTTTCGGTGCCTTGTAACAGTTCAAAGTCGGGTTCTCATACAATGTAGGTGCACATCACCACGTCCTCTCTTAAAGAGATATGTCTAATTTAAAGATGGCATGAAGTGTAGATATTTTAAATAAAAATGCTTTAATAAAAGAACACAGATAATGTACCGTATTGAGCTTTCTCGAATTGTATAGCTCTATCAGGTTGCAGATAACCAAATTATCATCATCCACATATGGCATTTTAAGGACCTATCAATAATTTCTTATTCTTATATAGTTGTATATTTCTTTCCCTGGTAATTTATAATTTTCCTGCAGTCTATACCTGCCATCTGCAGGTATATTAACATTCATCAATACACCTATCCTTTTCAGCCCCCTTATTGGACAAATAACAAAACTAGGGCAGTAGAAATGGTGTGTGGGGAGGGAGGGTCTTGGGTGAAGACTATTTGTTCTATAAAGAACCCCAAAATATCTGATGGTGACCCAGGTGGTGAAATCCTGATTTTTAAGTGCTTAACAGCATCGGGTCACATTTAGTGGTTGATATAATTTAGAAAGTCTCTTCCAATTATATAGATTTTCAATATTGTTTGACAACACTCAGTAAACCTTGTAAAGAAATATATTGTACTCCACATGATGCTTCGATCAAATAAGCAGTTTTTTTCCCCTGGTGGCTAGTGGGGGCAGCCGGGGGATGTCTGCATGATACGTGCAGACATCCTCCATGCTGCCCGACACAGCAGTCTATTATGACGGACCAGCTGTCTGTCATAATAGACTGCCGTGTCGGGCAGCATGGAGGATGTCTGCACGTATCATGCAGACATCCCCCGGCTGCCCCCACTAGCCACCAGGGGAAAAAAAAACTGGTTGGGGGGGGGGAGGAGACACAGACAAGGGGGGGGGAGGAGACACAGACAAGGGGGGGAGACACAGACAGACAAGGGGAGGGAGGGGGGACAGAGAGAAAAGGGGAGGGGGATAGATAGAGACAAGGGGAGAGGGGGAGACAGACAAGTGGAGGGAGAAGAGACGAGTGAGGTGGAGAGAGAGAGAAGTTTCGGGGGGAGAGAGAGACAACGCTGGGGGGGGGGGAGAGAGGCCGCATTGACACATAAAAGGAAATAAAAAGAAGAAATGCATTTGTATAATATACATTTTTTATTAAATATTAAAAAGCAATTTACATATATACAAGTTAAACTTTTTTTTCCTAAAGGGTAGTCTTATATTCAGGCTTTTAGTTTTTTTCCTAAAGGAATATCCAAAGTTTGGGGGGTCGTCTTATAATCAGGGTCGTCTTATATTCGAGCAAATACGGTATATATATATATTTTTTTATTTTTTTTTATTTAAGCAACTTTGGTTGTATTTCATTTATTACTTACAAGCTTATAGAAACATAGAAACATAGAATGTGTCGGCAGATAAGAACCATTCGGTCCATCTAGTCTGCCCAATGTTTTTTTAAGTACTTTTATTAGTCCCCAGTTCCCCATCTTATATCTAGGATAGCCTTGTGTCTATCCCACGCATGCTTAAAATCCTTGACTGTGTTTACCTCTACCACTTCTGCTGGCAGGCTATTCCATACATCCACTACCCTCTCAGTAAAGTAATACTTCCTGATATTACTTTTAAATCGTTGCCCCTCTAATTTAAGACTATGTCCTCTAGTTGTGGTAGTTTTTCTTCTTTTAAATATACTATCTTCCTTTACTGTGTTGATTCCCTTTATGTATTTAAATGTTTCTATCATATCCCCCTGTTACGTCTTTCCTCCAAGCTATACATGTTAAGATGCTTTAACCTTTCCTGGTAAGTTTTATCCTTCAACCCATGAACCAGTTTAGTAGCCCATCTCTGAACTCTCTCCACAGTATCAATATTCTTCTGGAGATACGGTCTCCAGTACTGCGTACAATACTCCAAGTGAGGTCTCACCAGTGCTCTGTACAATGGCATGAGCACTTCCCTCTTCCTACTGCTTCATTTATTTATTCAAGCAACGTTGGTTGTATTTAAGGTAAGGGATACTCAACCTATATATATATATGTATATGTTGAGTATCCCTTATCGGCAGCATTTCTAATAATGGATATTTTCGGTTAACGTATCATTTTTGTGCTGCCCTATATATGTCCTACATTAATAACACAAATCTTCCACATGCAACACAATCCCAACTGGTACACCATTAGATTCTGTGTGATAAACTGTAACGCTGCATCCAACATTAAAAGGCTGACTGGGCTAGAAGATCATTACCGCCATGGTAAGACGGTGCTCAGCTATAACCGGTATGCCTCTTTACACGGATCAATATACAGTAAAAATAGCGAGACACACAAAAAGCAGCGGCAATCCTCACACGATGAGAATAAAAAGGAGGAAATCCATGGATAGTTGCTTAGTAGGAGCTGATATTTATTCACCGATAAATACAACCCAGGAACAGGACAGTGCATAACGAATTCACCTTATATGTTAAAAAAAAAGTTTAGTGTCCCTTTGAACGGTTCAGCATTATTTAATTTTTTTTAAATAACTCCTAGCTCGTCCATTTCCTTTTACATGTGCTGAGGAAATTATAATTCCCTTCCTGCATCTGACCTTCTGACCTGCTCTTTGTGAATGGCGGCTGGTTTTTGTATCGTTTGAATGCATAGCTCCCAACTTTGCCTCCTGGCTAATCGGGACGCCAGGGGTGGAGTCTGGTTAGGGTGCGGGACATTGGCGGAGGATTCTGGGGAGAGGGGTGTCAGTGTTACAGCTCATGCGCGGTAACAATGTCACCCATTATTGATCATCTGAAGCCAGGATCGCTACTGCGCATGCGCAGAATACTCTGCATGCCCTGTAAGCATGAAGGTGTGAATCTCAATGGAGTCAGGGCACAGGGGCTGTATCTCGGCTACCAGTTTAAGTAGGGACCTTTTTTAGCATGATAATTTGTTGGCCCAAATCCAGGATTTTATGCATCAGTGACACAGTGACATAGAAGGCACTTGCCTTCTATGCCTTTAAGGGTCAGCACAAAACGCAAAAAAAAACTTGCTTGCCAGCAGAGACGGTGGCTGGAGAGATCAGAAGATCTCCCCTCACCACCGCTGTGCCTGCAAGCAGGCTGCACGGGGAGCCGAACATACAGCACAGAGAAACCTCCTTGTTGCCTGTTCGTGCAGTGTGACGGGGAAGTTTCGACAGGTCACGTGACCGGCGCTCTGATGTCAAACACGCGCCGGGTCATGTGACCTCTCTGCAAAAACCACGGGGGAACCAAACAGGGAGCACGGAGGACACCATGCTACCTGCCACTAGCCACCATGGAAAAGGGTAAGTCCTGGGGGACATGTATTGGGAAAATTGCTAGGGGCTTATTAATGGTAAATAATACTGGAATATTATTGGGCAAATTGGCTGGGGCATATTAATGGCAAATAATACTGGCATATTATTGCAAGCTAAGTGCTGTGGGTGCAATATAGGTGCATGGCAAGTGCCGTGGGTACTGTATGGTGCTGTGTGAAGACCTTTGGATGCAATGTGGGTACAGAAAAAGGGAATAAAAACATGAAATGCAATTTTTCAATAATATTTTTATTACCTATAGAAATAGTTGAATGTGATATGAAAATGGTTGCATTTAATATTAAAAGACTTTGCCCAGGGCCCACTAAGGCAGCCCTGTGATGGGGGCATGTAATGGAAGCATGTGATGGGGACATGTTATGGGGGCATGTTATGTGTATGTAATGGGGCATTTAATGTGTGTGCATGTGGATGATTTGGCATGTCCTGGGTGTGCAACGTGGGTTATGTATCATGTCCTGGGTGTGCAGCCTGGGTTATGTATCATGTCATGCTAGTAACTTCTAGCATCAGCATCTTCAATCCTCACCCATCTATAAAACCCCATCAGTCAATCCCTAAAGCCCTTCTAAAACAGTCTCCTTTCAAGTGTCCAGTCATTCTCATGCCACATGATATAAAGTAACAACACACCAGGAGTGTGAACATCTAAGTTTTATTAAGATTTTTTTTTAAGTATTAAGGGGGAGATAACAATTGATGGAATTATATATTGAATCTATAAATAATAATGATTACAATATAAGGCACATCACTAGTGTACTTTTGTATCACTAACTTTCTCTCTGGAGTCTTGTTTAGTAACAAATGTGTTTCTCTAGGAAGAAAAAAAACAGAAAAATGGTAGTTAGTGGCAGAACATAATTTAAAACTCAATCTCAAGTGTTTACAAGAAAGTGGGTTTGTCCCTGCACAATATATAGTTAAAATGGTGAGATGAAATGTTCACCACAACTCACCTCATCTCACCTCAACTCACATTTTAGTGAATAGACCCCAAAGTGATGTCCAGTGTGTGAGAATGCACTACGGCAATATAATGCACAGTGATGTTCGTGTGAGTGTATCACAGAGCTCCACAGCAACACAGTACATAGATAATGTATGGTGTATATGACTGTACATAGTAATGTCTGGTGTTCCACGGCAATAAAACCAATAAAACTTTGGAATAAAAAAAATCAGGCATTAACCAACTAATTAAAGCATTGGATTTGGAAAGTTAGTCAAATCGGAGAATGTCCCTAGTTATTAACTCCTGATTCTGTCAGCTCCCTTGTCTGTTCACCCTTCCCTGTTTAAGTATGTAATATGCTTGAATTGAGACTATAAATCCTGGTTTGAGAGGCTGGTGCCTCATGTGGGTCGTACTCACCTGTCTGCTAGTCATGGGAATGGTGTTACTGGAGTCTTCACTTGCCTGCTTTCTGCATGAGAAGTATTTGTGGTACAGCTTGTAGTATTTCCCCCTCACCTGCACATCCCAACAGGTTATACAATTATAGGAGTGGTATTCGCATGTATAAAGATATAAAAACAATCTAACATCCCTTTTGCCAAAAGCATTAACCTCTTTACATGAAAGTGTTGAGATATTTAAAAAAGAATGTGGGTGGTTATCTTTATATATACATTAAGGGCAATTATATATTTTTTTTAACTTACACTTTCATGTGACTTTTTATACATAACCCCTGCTGCATACAAATATGCTTCTGATCTCTTTGTAAAGATGTTTAATTATGAAATACCATTATACAGGGAGCAGTACATATCACTGGATAACTAGAAAAATTCGGTGAGTTCATTGTAATCTATTTTAATAATAGGATATGTTATTGGGCGCTATTTACTTACATTGAACTTTAAAAATCAGGCAATATGAGCGGAGTTGGCTCCTAATCCCTGATTTCTGCCATTCACTTGCAGTTCACTATTTAATGAATAGACCGCATTAACTATAAAAATGTCTGGGGATTTTGGACATTAGCAGGGTCGTACTGGGAATAAAAACCAGCCCTGGAAATAATGGTATACCATCCCCATAGCATTGTGACATTATATCAGCCCCATAGCATTGTGTCATTATACCAGCCCCATAGTATTACATCATTATACCAGCCCCAAAGTATTACATCATTACACCAGCCCCATAGCATTGTGTCATTACACCAGCCCCATAGCACATTTAAAGAGAATATTATTTATGTATGTGGCATAATTTTTGGGGCTCCTGAATGTGGCATAATTTATGGGCCATCTGATTGGCATGACTAAGGAATCTGTTTGGCATGGTATTGGTAGGAAATCCAGGGGGGGTGACACCCTAAGTTTCCGCATCCGGGTGACACCAACCCTAGTGCAATCTAAGTGCTGTGGTAAATCCTGGGGCAAGTCATGAGTGCTGGGACAAGTCATATGCGTGCAATATACATGCTGGGGTAAGTCCTGCGAGTGAAGTCTGGGTGCTGGGGTAAGTCAATTTATCCACCCAGTATGTACACAAGATTATAGCTAACACACTACTCTGATAAATACCTCATGCAAAGGGAAACACATAGCTACAGGGACGTACACAAGGTTTTAAGATGTGATTGGCTGGGAAATACAAAAAAACCAGCCATAGTTCTCCATCCTAACCAATGGAAGATCACAGACTGTTTTATCACATTTAATGATATAATTGGCTCTGTATTTATCAGGATCGGTACAATGACCTTTCTCCAGACTGGAAGAAAGGAGCTACTTAAACACCATAACGGTTTCTCTAGTGTGGTCATATTTGTCCCTGAACAATGTATCCCCCCATATGTTCACCAAATAAACCTGTGTTGAAATCCGACAGCCGGATCACACAACGGATCCAGTCATGTTATAAGTGATGCTTGGAGGTCTGATTATAAGTAATCCCAGGTATTTTTTTTATGTGTGTGGCATTTCATGTTTAAAAAGATATATGGTATTTTAGAGAGTCACAACATAAAATTCACAAAATATTAAAGTCATTCCCGAACTGGGGAGTCCCAAACACAACGCAATGACATAATAATTAAAATAGTGCTGACCTGGTGATTAAGAAGACAGTGGATGAGGAAGATGAAGATTCCCTGCAGGCTGTTTAATGTGGTAAAGATATAAGACACAACCTGGTATCTACTTTCAAACTGGAAGATGCCAATGATCCAGGTGGGGCCCAGAATAAACAGTTGGGCCCCAGCTTTAAATATCAGGAGCCTGTGAAGTGCCAGAGGTGAGGAGCGGAATTTAGTACATTATACCACCCATACATTCACTAATATAGAGCTAAACATACACAACATGATCACAGCCAAGACACTACATCTTTCATGGAGCAGAGATTAACTGGAAAGTTGTTTCAGATTATTTGTTCATGAATATTGGGGGTTATGCATAAAGAAGACTAGTATTAATACTGCTACTATCCTCTTGTGTGCTTATGTATAATACAGGCACAACAAATGTCTAGGGCAGTTATGGCGAACCTTTTTGGGCCACATACTTCACATGTATACACATACACATACTCTCACACATACACACAGCACATGTATACCCACATACTACATACTTCACATGTATACAAACAGACAGCACATGTATACACACACTCACACATACATACAGCACATGTATACCCACATACTACATACTTCACATGTATACAAACAGACAGCACATGTATATGAAGCCTGATCAGCTTTTGGGCGTGCACTCCACCCACTCACAGGTGCTCTGTGTATGGTGTCCAGTGAGATTTGTATAAATTCTAGTTCAAGACAGATTGTCAGAGAGATTCATTCCAAGTAAGTAGCTATAGATAGGACTCACCAAGTTTGGAGTACTTTGGTGTAGTGGTGGGCTAAGCAAAATATGGCCATATATTGTGACTAAATCTCCAATATTTTTTCATCTAAGCTAGGTGCTTTTAAAAATATTTAAAAATTATTAAAAATGTTTAAAATTATTAAGATGATATGTTGTATGGGTGCACACAGCATTTATTGCCTTTATTGTAAAAATTGTGGTCTCCTTAGTGGTGCTCTGTGCAACATATGCCGGTTCTGGGGTGCTGTCCAAACCATTGTTTTAGCACATGTATACACACACTCACACATACATACAGCACATGTATACACACATACTTCTCATGTATACACATATACTTCACATCTACACACACATACATCATTTGTATACACACATACTCACATATACATACATTGCATGTATACTCATACACATACAGCACATGCATATGCACATACACAAAGCACATTTATACACACAGCATATGTATTCCCGCATACTACACACTTCACATGTATACACACACTCACACATATATCCAGCACATGTATACACACAAACTTAGTCACACTTACATACAGTACATGTATACACACATTCTTACTCACACTTGCATACTCACACATACATCCAGCACATGTACACATACATCCAGCACATGTACACACACATACACTGCAGGAAGTCTCTTCCTTGGCAGAGCTACTGGAGCTGCTACACTACTGTGTGAAGTGGGGGAATGTCAGCTGTTAAGCTGAGGTCAGGAGAGAAACCAGCAGGCTAAACCAACTTGCAATCCGAAGGGGTGTGCAGTTACTGAGATGATTATCCTGCTGGCTCCTGAGCAATAATACTGATGTAATTGCTCAGGAGGCAACAGGATAGGATTTCTGTAAATGTTTATTTTGCAGTGAATTTTCACTTTGGTCTAATGGAGCTATGACAACTCCCCCGAGCCATGTGTGCCACAACAAAGAGCTTGGAGACAGCTGTGGCATGCTTTGTGGCATGCTTTGTGCCATAGGTTCACCATCACTAGTCTAGGGTCTGCACTGTGTGTGGCGGTCTCAAACTCTCTGCATGCCAGCGTGACCCATGTGTCACACTGGGGCTTGTAGCCGGGGGACCAATATTGTGGGAGAGCTTTAGAGGATCAGCTGACCCAGGACTTGATGATCCCTAGTGGAGGATGTCAGATAGCAGACACAAACGCCTACAGACTCACACAAACATAGACTCCCACTTACACACACACAGACGCACACTTACACACACACAGACTCACACTTACACAAACACATACTCACGCAGTCAAACTTACACACACACAGATGCACACTTACACACACACACAGACCCTCAGAGACACACTTACACAGACAGAGTCACCCCCTTAGTCCGCCACTGTACAGACCAATACAGCAGAATGACAATGGCTTTCTGTAAAATGAAATGTTAGCTGGTAGTAATAGAACGCACTGGATTAACACTTAATGTGAACTGTAGTAAAGAGCTTGCACTTGTAACATGTGAACTACAATGATGCTCAGCCATCCAAAACCCTGTGAACCCCAATCTGAACGCCATGGGGAGAAGCCGAAATGTAAGGAAAATCTGCCTCTTGTCTGTGTGGAGGTTTGTGGAGGTTTAGTGACCCTTTAATCTAATAAACCTCAGAGCTATTCTCAGTTACTGACAGTTGTATTTACCTGCTAGTGACTAATGTAAATGAATGAGGTGACAGGTCCACTTCCACACTTTATTAGGTTACAGCAAGCAGCAAACAGATGAAAGGGGCAGAGAGTTAAAGAGAAAGTGGATACTCCGTGCTGTGAGAGAGCATGCAGTTGGGAGGCTCTATACTGAGTGAAAGAGACAAAGCAGCTGGAATGTCAGAAATGTGACAGAGTGAGCAGGGAATAACAGGCTTGATCAGGGCAAATGGTGTTTGAGCAGCTGGTGGAAGAGCTGACACTTTGCTTGAAAAAAAGCGTTTACAAGATAAATAGAAACACAAGAAAATAGAGTGCAATATCTATGCCCAGGACAAAGCATCTTAACATGTATAGCTTGGAGGAAAGACGTAACAGGGGGATATGATAGAAACATTTAAATACATAAAGGGAATCAACACAGTAAAGGAAGAGAGTATATTTAAAAGAAGAAAAACTACCACAACTAGAGGACATAGTCTTAAATTAGAGGGGCAACGATTTAAAAGTAATATCAGGAAGTATTACTTTCCTATCTTAGGAACTGGGGACTAATAAAAGTATTTAGAAAATTGGGCAGACTATTATTATTATTATCTGCCAGTGACACATTCTATGTTTCTATAATGCACCAGAGTAATCTGACCTTATTTGCATAAGCCTACCCAGAATCCCTTGCAGTGGTAGCACTGTGAGTGGGAAATGTCTGTGAGAAAAGTAGGCCTCCTGGCCTGTTTGGCGTGTGTGGATTTTTGTTTGACAATGCCTCTGCTACTCACTAAATTTCAAGTGGAGAGGCTCTTTCTCCATCACCTTTACCCCAACATACAATAAATGTTATTGTCACAAAATTATTTGGAGATCCACTGTGACTGGGGCCCTGTGGGGCCAGAAGAGTCCCTGTGGACTACGGACCCTGTCTGTGGATATACTAGGTTTGAGGGTACAAACTTTTAAAGCCCCAGCAGTAACCCTGTTTTCAGCTGGACTACAAACACAGGCTCACTCAGGATGTCAGCTAAGATGTGTACCCTGGGATTTAAGTCTTTGTCCCATTCATTGTGTTTCCCTTAGGGTAAGATTGTATCTGATCCTTCAAACTCCTGTCATTATGTCACCTTACCCATTGTCTTTATGTAAGTCATTCAGTGTCCTGTTGTACAGAGATGTCCTTTAATTAACAAGTTACTTTAATTGAGTGCACTCTGTATGTAGCTGAACTTGACACCTATCCTGAAGGTGTGAGGCAGGATTTCCCTTATGTTAAACTGATTATGTTTTTTTCATTATGTGTCTTAATGTGTGCTGTGTAATTAGGTTTACTCACTGTAAATTAATTTCTATTGGGTTTGCAGCCTGGAAGTACCTCCAGGGGAAGAGCCAAATATAGCAGTGTAAGGGTCCAATATAATCCTAGATCTAGTTAATTGGAGGACCTAGTGGAGAACTATGCTTAGTTCCATCAATCATTGTATACTAATGTCTGCAATGTCATGTTTGTGTGTGTATTTAAGTCTGTGCTGTTTCTCAAATAAAGTTGTTGTTCATACTTGCTGTACCTAACTGCTAGTGGTCCTGTCTGCTATTTGGGTACAAAAAGCAAGTGTCCAGGAAAGACTTGCTAGGTCGATGCTGAGCTTTAATCGGGGGCTAAGGAGGGGATTTCACACAACGGGCAGAGGTGCTACCAAGCCTGGTTAGCTGTCCCGTTACAGGTATGTTGTTCGTTTTAACATAGTATCATAATTCTCAGTTCATAGTCTAACACTCCACTGATCATACGATGTTTCTCATTACATGACGTTAATGTGGGAATAATTTACACAGCACTTAACAGGTAGTTACAAGCTAGATAGGCCTACTGATACATACGGCAAGGAGACACCTGTTTGTAAATATACTATCTGTAAGGGACACCAGATATTTTGGCAATAAGCAATGGGCTGGCAGAAAGAGAGAGAGCTAGGTAAGATCTGAGACCTGTGGATACTTAAGTGGTGTTGTGATTTAATCCTTCTTACTATTACATGGCTACATTACAATAACAATTAAAGGGAATGTGATTTGCTGCCGACGTGGAATGGGGCCTTATTATGGATACTCGTCTTTGATTATCCTCCTGATTTATCTCTCATGGATGTTGTCAGACTATAATCAAACAATCACTTTGCTATACCGCTGGTGCCTCTGTGCTCATCTCAGGAACTTACCGTGTGTCCTTCAGTGTCGACACACGGGAATTCAGACATACAAGCTTCATCCGGAGAAGGAAAAACGTGACTATCAATAGAATGGTGTTCAACTGGGGACAAACAGATGGATGTCAGTGTCTAAAGCAGAAAAGTGTGGGCCAGAATAATAGTGACAGGGAAAGTAAAAAGGGTCGAGTAAAACACATGGTCATTACTCAGCCCTTCGTGAAGCATGGTGCTTGTGTCCCGGACAACGCAAGCATCAAAACGACAATTTTTGTCCTGGTCGCCGATCACAAGGTGATCAGTAGCCAAAGACACAATGGCAGAGACCAGATCAGAGTCTTAATAGACCCTGTGGCTCCCTGCCAAAGGACTCCCGATGTCACATATGACGTCACGGAGGCGTGCCAGTTTTATTTGCTTCCTCGATAGCCTGGTCTTTAATCTTATTAGAAGGTCTTCTAACCCTGAAATGCACAGAGATTTTTTTTTTTGTACTTTTTCCACTTTGCTGTGACTTTTTAAATGTCTGGCTAAAGTGTTGTTTTTTTCACCGCTCAGACAACTTGACCCCTATATTCTAGGGAAACTCACCGTAGACCCATATCCTGTTACCATATAAATGATAGCTGCATCACGCGCCACAAACACAGAGTTCCTTTATTTGTCTCCTATCTGATTGGTTCATCAGAAAGAACAACCCTAACATTCCAACTGATGCTGACACTGCTAATAGATACCTAGTGAAGTATATATTTCTTAATTGTATTTATGATATATTAAAGATTTTGTTTTCCTACTGGTTCAATGTGTCTATATGTAAACCTCCCTTAGGAATGTATGTGTGGATATCCCCCCTGTTCCTGAGCTAACTTGGTTTGCTCCCACAGTGTCATAATTCATATACTGATAGAGGACTCACCGCAATTAAAACACAGACAGGTCCTAGGAAACTCCAGATGAGATCTAAATTAAGCCAGCAACTGAGAAGGTAAGCAGAGACACATGGATTAGAGTTGAGCGGACACCTGGATGTTAGGTTCGGAAGGTTCGGCCGAATTTCGAAAAAATGTCCAGGTCCGTGCTCGAACTTGACCCCGAACCCGAACCCTATTATAGTCAATGGGGACACAAACTTTTGCCCACTAAATTTCCCTATCCACATTTTCTTGCAGGGCACTTGTCCTACTCTAACCCCCATTTTACTTCCTTTTGCAGCCCTCTAGCCCTTTCCCATGACTTTTTTAGAGGCATTTTAGTGGCCAAAAGTTCGGGTCCCCATTGACGTCTATGGGGTTCGTGGTCAAGTTCGACCCCGAACCCTGACTTTTTCCCGAAGTTCAGCCAAACCCGCCGAACCCGAACATCCAACATCCAACTCTAATATTTATGCATAACTGTATTTATAATGTCTTTAATATGTAATTTGGATTTGATATGTTTTTGGCTAATACAGTTTAGGAATTGTTTGAAATAAATGCTGTGGCCTATTTTAAACTCCAGTCCCGTCTGGTGTATTTATTGGAATTGACCATACGGGTTATTTAGTTTAAAAAATGGGGAACATTACTCACTACCATCACACATGTAATAATACAGGTGACAGGGTATGAAATCATATCCTGGTGCACTGCATTATGGGGCAACAACTAGCACAAGGAAATTTAAATGGGATCTGTGCTACCAAACCAAGGAGAACACAGGCCTCACATTCCGTCTAGACCAATAATTAGGGTAGAACAAGTTGGGGCACACAGTGACATTACTTACTAGTCCTTGTTCCTATATCCATCAAACCGTACAGTTGCTGTAATGGTGACAATCACCACTGGCATCCCGAACCCTATGAGGCACAGGGTTGGAAAGTGAGAGCGCCGGGAAGTCAGATAGTTCATGGCTTGCAGGTTCCGCACAGTCAGGAAGAGGAGGATGCTCTCCAGAGACATCCAACAAAATGCACACAGGAAGAAGAAATGGAGGCCGCCCGCAATGATGGAGCAGAGGATCTAGTAACAGAGAAAGACGAAATGTGATATACACAGCGCCTATTATGTGAAATCAAAGTGAATGACATGGTACGAAAGAGTGAATACTCACAGGGAATGGCTGGCAAGGGAAGCAGGGGTGTAAGTTCCACCAAAGGGCAGCACTGGATAGAAAAATAGAAAATGCTATGCACTTGGGCTGCACCACTAAATGCCTTAAATGGAAGGCTACCCAAGGCCTGGTAGCACCTCTGCCCATTGCAGTAAATCACCTCCTTAGCCCCTGATTATAGCTCAGCAAGTCTTCCCTGGAACCTTGCTCTTTGTACCCAAATAGCAGACAGGACCACTGGCAGTTAGGTACATCAAAGACTGGGGGGGAGGCACAGAATAAACGTATTATATTATGGTGAGCCTCAAACAGTAGAAGACCTTATTTAAACAGGTAATTTAAATACAGTAAGACAATCTAATTAACCATGGCACCTTCAGATACAGACTACAAGAGACAATAAACCCAGGATAGTGTTGTAATATGGTCTTATCTAATCAATAACATATAATACCATTGAACACACTACTTGGAAAGCTCTGCCTGGGCAGAAAGTCTTGCTGCACTGAATGGCTGACTCTGTACAGGGCACAGGCACTGGGTTGTGACAGGCTCTTGGGGCTTTGAGAACAGGGGACGACATGAGGCCCGATAGAGCAAGTCAGTAATAAATCCGGGGGACAGGTAACAACGAGGAACAAGCGGGGCAGTGATGTGTACTTTGAGAATGCTAACACCCCTTCCAGTGCCAATGGAGCATCCGTGACACATAGCTCCTTCAGGAGGGGGTGGTTCTTGAACCACAGAGGGTCCATAATCAGTGGCACTCCAGGAAGAACAGTCACAGTGGCTCTCAACATTCCCTCCTTGACAATGCCCTAATTGTCTTGCCTGTCTATCAACCAGTCTGTCAGCATATCTGTCTTGCTATTTTATTTGTGACTCTCTCTGGTTTTGCCCTCCCCCTGGCTAAAAGTTGGGAGTCGTCCCCTGGGTAAGAGAGAAAAAACAAAGTTGTTATAGAAAGGGAAATAAAGAGAAAGACATAGGTGAGATCAACCACACTGTGCATCTTCATCAGACTTTTCCAATACATTTGTAAACGTTAGGAGCCAAACAGACCCATTCAGGAGCCGGCCTAGTACAAATCAAAATGGCAATGATCACATTGTTGGCAGAGATGTTAGATTGCAGAAACATTGGGGGGATCTGCCTTCTGCCTCGTTTTGTTGTGGGCTTTGTTCATGGAAGAGATCATTTTAGGTAATTGAGGAGGAAGTATTTAAGGCCAAAGTAGCCAAGTTGGAACAATTCTAAGACAAAAAAAAAAATTAAGTTTGTCCAATCTAAATTTCATCCGCTACTGAAATTTGTCCAATATTTTTATTTCGGGAATTCTAATGGAATACATTGCTGTTCGACTCAGGAAGTTCCGAGTTTCGGACACAATCGGATCACCCTGGTCATCCAACTAGCTTTTAAATTCAAAGCGATTTCTCTAATCGCCATGAAAATCAGACAATGTGATGTGGCTGATTTCCATCGTGACAGACATTTCGATAGTCGTACTCCCCTGAATTTCTATGAGTAAATCGGAGTTTCCTGAGGTGACCTCTAAAAAGAACGAATGAATGAAGAACAAATTATTTTCATTCATGGCTCATTTGTTCTTTTGTTCAGGTTCACATTTATTTTCGGCCAAATAGACAAAGAGCCGTTTTTCATGCGAAAAGGCACTAGTCAGAACAAAGGCCCAAGTGTATCAAAAATTCCCTCCACTTTTCCCTGCAATTCTATCTCTCATGAATAAAGCTTTTAGTATGTTTATTGTTACTGTCTAGCATATTACACAAACATCTGGCTTTTTTTTTAAAAAAGCATTTCCTGTCAGTCTTGTTCTAATCACTACAAATATTTAATATTTGTCTCTAGGGGTGCCTGGGTAAAAATACAGCATAGAACATGTGTGTGCTTCCGACAGAAGGACAGGGACTATTGGAAAATTATTTTGGATACTCGTAGATGGGTTCAATCCATTCTATTGTATTTATAGTTATTTATATCCTTCCTGCAGAGAGGGATTGGCTGACATCTTGCATCTGGATGAGATTAGTCTGACATGTTGCAGGATATTATCTTTCTCTCTCTCCGTAATGGTGCAAATGATCAGACAAATGTTTTATACAATGTGGGAATGGTACCCCAGTCCGACATGTTTTTGGCTGAGCATCAGACATCCTCTGCCATTTTGCATACTCTTAGGGGCTGTCACTGAGAGTGAAGGGTATCTTCAGACATGGAGATGATTGCTTGACATTCTGGGTCTTGGCTACCTCTTGTGGGTGGGATTAGTCTGACATGTTCCAGAATACTCTCTGTAATGCCTGTAACTTGCTCAAGCATGGGAATTTTACCATAGGGAAAGTTAACAGGCCTCACAATTGTCCCCCCTTGCCAGGGACAGTCACAATTTAGGAAGGCTGTTCCGCCATTCAGCCGAGCTCTACCGCTGTCCTGTTTTTCAGGACAGTTGTAGAGCTAAGCGGGATAGAGGTCTTTGGGCATTCTCTGGTGTCCCACAACTTGAGTGACAAGGACGGGTAGCACTAACATTCAACCTTCAAAGCTCCACCCCCAATCCCCCCGCCCCCCCCACTGCATCCAGATGCTCCAGGGGCAGACGTTGATTGGGCGGTATAGGGTTACTAATTACTATGTGTCTTGGTCTGTGAAGCACACTCTCTGTATTAGTCATATTTATAGTTAATTACTGTGGTAGAAACAGACATACCTCTAAAAAAAAAGTTTTCTTTTTGCTAAATTCCCACTCATTTTTCCACTTTTTAAAAAAAAAAAATCTAAAGATATTTTTAAGACAAAAAAGCAATTGTAGTCTATAATAGAAAAAAAAAACTGTTCATGTAATATTTCTTAGTATAGAGGCGGACATATTTATTAATCCCCGGTAGTTAGCTTCCCCAGTAAGTCTTATGTGCACTATTTGTCTATTCAGAGGAGAGCTAAAGGATCCATATCTTTTTCTGGAAATGAATTAGGTGACTTACATTATTCCAGGTTTGATTAATTCCCAGCAACAGGAGCAGCTGTCCCAAAAAGAGACACCCCATCAGCGTAGACAGGATGGAGGTATGCGCACTCCTCAAAGAGCGGCACAAGAGAAATGTGAGAAGAGACAGGGCCAGGCACAGGAGAGACACAATGAGTCCAAGGCGAGACAGCAGTATAAGGCTAGTTTCATTCTGTGGAGTAGAGACATAGCGTTATCACTACCGCAACGGATTC